>JANFOE010000290.1:0-600000 GCA_025667525.1 Glebionis coronaria | reverse complement strand
TTCAAATAAAATCGAGAATGAAGATGAGGTGATTATTAGTGATGATACTTCTATTCCACCATTTCTTCCACCGATGGAAGTCATGAGTGTTGAGCAAAAATCTTCAATCGAGGAACCACCTATCCTTGATATGAAAGATCTTCCATCTCACCTTGAATACGCATTCTTGGAAGGTGATGACAAGTTGCCGGTTATTATTGCAAAAGGTCTTGCTAATAATGAGAAAACCGAGCTCTTGGAAGTTCTTAAAGCTCATAAAGGGGCAATTGCGTGGAAAATTTCCGACATTAAGGGTATTGACCCAAAATTTTGTACTCACAAGATTTTAATGGAGGAAGACTACAAACCCGCAATTCAAAGTCAAAGAAGGGTAAACCCCAAAATTCACGATGTCATTAAAAAGGAAGTTCTAAAACTCCTTGACGCGGGAATGATTTATCCTATCTCCGATAGCCCATGGGTGAGCCCAATCCATTGTGTCCCTAAAAAGGGAGGAAAGACTGTTGTGCCTAATGAAAACAACGAGTTAATTCCCACTCGTGTCGTGACCGATTGGAGGGTGTGTATTGACTACCGAAAGTCAAATGACGCCACTCGTAAAGACCACTTTCATTTGCCCTTCATGGATCAAATGTTGGAGCGACTTACGGGAAATGAATTCTATTGCTTTTTAGATGGTTTTTCCGGTTACTTTCAAATCCCTATCGACCCTCGTGATCAAGAGATGACTACGTTTACGTGTCCTTATGGAACGTTTGCTTATCGTAGGATGCCTTTCGGACTTTGTAATGCACCGGGTACGTTTCAACGGTGTATGATGGCCATTTTTCACGATATGATCGAGAAGTCGATGGAAGTATTTATGGATGACTTTTCGGTGTTTGGCAATTCGTTCACGTCGTGTTTATCTAATCTCGAGCAAATGTTAAAACGTTGTGAAGAAACCAATCTTGTGCTTAATTGGGAAAAATGTCATTTCATGTGTAAACAAGGAGAATCGTCTTAGGACATAAGGTCTCGAAAGCGAGGATTGAGGTCGATAAAGCTAAGGTAGACGTCATCGCCAAGTTAACTCATCCCAAAACCGTTAAGGGAGTTAGGAGTTTCCCAGGCCACGCGGGCTTTTATCGTCGTTTCATCAAAGACTTTTCGAAAATCTCTCGACCTATGACGCACCTTCTCGAGAAGGATGCTCCTTTTACTTTCAATGAGGATTGTGTTAGAGCTTTCAAAACACTTAAAAGGAAACTTACCAAAGCTCCCATTTCTGTTGCTCCTAATTGGGAATTTCTTTGAAATCATGTGCGATGCAAGTGATTATGCTATAGGAGCCGTCTTAGGGCAACATTATGAAAAGTATTTCCGTCCTATCCATTATGCTAGTAAGACGTTGACCGATGCTCAATTAAAGTAAACCACAACGGAAAAGGATTCCCTTGCTGTGGTCTATGCTTTTGAGAAATTCCGACCTTATCTCGTCTTAACTAAAAGCATCGTGTATACCGACCATTCGGCTATCAAGTATCTCTTAGATAAGCAAGATGCTAAGCCGAGATTGCTTCGCTGGATGCTCCTCCTCCAAGAATTTGATGTCACCGTGCTTGACAAAAATGGAGCCGAGAATCTAGCGGCCGATCATCTCTCTCGTCTAGAAGATCCTCACAAAGATGTTTTCGAGAACAAGGAAATCACCGAAACAATTCCTCTCGAGACTCTCGGTGTAGTGAACTCTAAATACACCACCCCATGGTTTGCCGACATTGCAAATTACCATGCGGGCAATTTCATAATCAAGGGTATGACGACACAACAAAAGAGAAAATTATTTCGTGACGTCAAGTTCTATTTTTGGGACGACCCTTATCTCATTCGAGTTTGTGCGGATCAACTCGTTCGACGTTGTGTTTTTGGTGCCGAAGCTTCTAACATCCTTAGAGATTGTCACGAGGGACCCACGGGTGGTCACCATGGTGCTAATCTCACGGCTAAGAAAGTGTTCGATGCCGTCTTCTTTTGGCCTTCTATCTATCGTGATGCACATGCATTTGTGAAGTCGTGTGATTCGTGCCAACGTCAAGGAAAATCGTCTCAACGTGATAAAATACCGAAAAACATAATTCAAGTGTGTGAGATTTTCGACATTTGGGGCATAGACTTTATGGGGCCGTTCCCATCGTCTCATGGTAACAAGTATATCCTCATCGCGGTCGACTACCTTTCTAAGTGGGTGGAAGCTAAGGCTTTACCTACTAATGATGCTCGTGTGGTAGTGAAGTTTTTGAAACTATTTTCTCGGTTCGGAACCCCTCGTGCTATTATAAGCGATCATGGAACCCATTTTTGTAATGACCAATTCGAGAAGGCCTAAAAGAAATATGGAGTTACTCATCGTCTTTCTACGGCTTATCACCCGCAAACGAGTGGGCAAGTCGAGGTTTCGAACCGAGCTTTGAAGAGGATTTTAGAGAGGTCAATTGGAGAAAACCGTGCTTCATGGTCCGACAAACTCAATGACACTTTATGGGCCTTTAGGACCGCTTATAAGACACCTATCGGTTGTACTTCTTATAAGTTAGTCTATGGGAAGAATTGTCATTTGCCCATTGAATTGGAGCACAAGGCATATTGGGCCCTTAAGCATGCAAACTTTGACTTAAAGACCGCGGGAGATCACCGGAAAATACAATTGAATGAATTGGATGAACTAAGGGACAATGCTTATGAAAATTCATTGATTTTCAAAGAAAAGACTAAAAAGTTTCATGATGCAAAGATTATAAAACCCGGTTTTTAACGTTGGTGATCAAGTGTTACTTTTTAACTCTAGACTAAATATATTTTCCGGGAAATTGAAATCTCGTTGGTCGGGTCCTTTCACCATTGCACAAGTGTTTCCTTATGGGACCATCGAGCTAGCTCAAGATGATGGTCCTAACTTCAAGGTGAATGGACATAGGCTTAAGCACTACTTTGGTAAGGAAATTCCTTCAATGGTTGACCTCGACCAAGTCACCTTCCCCAACGATAATTAGCATTGAGGGGATCGAGTCGAGCTCATGACTCGGTAATCAAAAATGAGGTGCCTCGTGGGGGAGATCCTATGCTTATCCTTTTATGCTTTCTAATAAATAATGAGAGGGGATTTGTGCCCTTCCAACTCGTTGTCTCGTGGTTGTTTGTGATTGTGTTATCTAGATCATAATCTACGATTGAAGACTCTCGTGTTCGTTTACGTGAGCCTCCATCGTTTGCTTGAAGAAGTTTTTCACGAATCCATGACATATCCGTTATTGTTCTAACAACTATCTCTTAGCATACTTAAAAAACGGCTTTAGATATATTGTTGATCACCCTTTCCATTCTAGATCCTAAGCATTCGATTCTTCGTCTCGAGAATGGGGGTGCCCCACCTTTAGACTCGAAACATTGAGGACAATGTTTACTTTTAGTATAGGGGGGGGGGTTAATAGATACTTGCTTTGCTACGCCCTCACGTTTTCCAACTTTCAATGTTTTGTTTTGTTTTGTTGCTAATAAAGCTAAAAATGGCCAAATTTTAAAATTTTTCTTAGTTTTAGTAAGTGTTTTTAAGGCACGAATGTATATTTTCCGATGGGTAGAATAAGAGCTAATTTTTGACTTGATGGGCATTTGGAGTCCTTTACATTCCTTAACCCGCTCAATTCAAGTTTTGCTAGACTTTTATATAGGGAACTTTAAAACGCGAAAGTCTTAGCTCATTCGGGTTAAGAACAAGAACTTTTCGCAAGTTCCTATAATTGATCCTAGAAAGTCACTTATCAAGGGAACTATAAAATGCATTCTCTAAACTTGAAAAAGTCCAAGAAAGTGCAAGATCCTATAGGTGGCTTGAAAACCCAAAACTTTGATTTGATATAGTCTTAATGAAAGCTAATCCAAATTTGGCTTAATTTTGACTTGCATGGCTAAGTATTCACGAGTCTCTTTAATTAGAGGTCTTTATATAGTGAAGAACGAGAAGTGATAGAGTTAGACAAGTGATCATGCTAAACGTAGAACACGAAAATGTTCTTTCAAAAACTCATATGTTTTTAATTGTGGCTTTTTCTTCCCATAAGATCAATGCATTAGGAATAAAAATAATTGCAATAAGTAAGGTTGTACGATTTGAAAGGTTACTTAGCTTCTAGCCCAAGATCGTTTAAAAGTTGCTCGGGGTTGAATAGAGTTCATAGCCAAGGCATAACTTATTGAAGCGGGACGCGAAGATTGGTGAAGATCCAAAAAGGCCCTAACAAGGCATGAGGAGCTCTATTTTTGCTAAAGATCCAAGATGATGTGAAATATCATTATTCCTAAATCAATATGAAGGATCGAGACACACGAAGAAAAGCAATTACTCCCCTAACGATCATGGAGAAAGTCTATCCAAAAAGACCCTAACAAGGTATGAGGATAAATATATCCAAGTCCGAAAAGGAGGCGGATCGTTGTATATCAAAGTCCAAAATAAAGATTGAAGAAAAATGATGAAGTCGTGGTCTAAATATGAAGAATCTCTCAAAAACGTCAAGTGAAGAAATCTCAATATATGAAGAGAAGACCATAATTTCAAGAACGTCTTCCCAAGATTTGAAGTATGAAGTACATGCCAAATATCGGTCCAAGAAAGGTCTCAAATCGTGAAACGAGTTATGCCAAGATATGAAGTTAAGGAGATACACAAGAAGCCGTTTTAAAAGATTTTGTCCTTCGGCTAACTATCGATTAAATCGTGCTACTTTGCTTTCGGACTAATAAATACTCAAATAAGTCAGTATGAATCACTTGTGATTGATGAGACTGCTTTTATACATAGTCTCATCGTCCAAACTGGGCTTAAAATGCATTAAATATCATCAAAATACCCAAATATATGATTGTGTTTGTTACTTGTGTATTTTAGGTACGGATATTGAGAAAATGACAAAAGATCACAAGAATCAATAAAAAACGAACACGGGAAACGAAGCCGCACGATGAACCAAACCCTAATGAAGAATTTTCCAAAGAAAACCCTTGAAGATTTGAAGAATTATGAAGATTGCTCCTCCAAGTTTGAAGAATTGACACTTTATACCCTTGTATCTTCATAATTACAAGTTTGGTCCCTAAAGTTTGTCAAAATTACAAAAAGGACCCTTAACTTTGAAGAATTGGCAAATTTAGTCCCTCAACAAAACTAAATTGTCAATATTGGTCCTCCAAGAAGTCAACAATCAAGTCAAACCTTGAAGAATGAATAACATGCCAAAATCAGTCCTTCAAATATGAAGAAATTGCATGTTTAGCCCTTGTTTCAAGTTTAGAAAACATTTTGTGCCAAAATTGCCAAATTGCCAAAGATGTTTACAAAGGAATTGGAGTTTATTGCTGTTTTATACAAGATGAAAGAAAGAAGAACCTTGAGGGGGCCAAACTGCCAAGACAACCAAACTTCATCCTCCAACCAGAATCTTACACGTCACATAACCCACCCATTTACCCACTTACCCTACCCAAACCCGCAACCATAACCCACCCACCAGGTTTATTAAATAAACCTGGTCAAATCCAGTCAACACTCTTAACTTTCCCACTAAACACAAAATTTAAATATAATTTCCCCCAAAACGAATCAAATCCTCCCCATTATCCAGATAAACCCTAATACACACCCAGTTTTAATCACCTTAATTTTTAACCCAAACCCCAAATTACCTTGGGGGTTTTACTCACAACCCACTCCCAACACACCCACACACCCAGAAAACGACCCTTGTACTGTTTGTCCCCTCCCCTGCTACACTCATCACATGGGACTTGACCCAATGAACGTCCCACAAGAATTTCGTGCTTCCAAAGGGATTTTTGAACGCTCAAGATCACAAGAAGACAACTATCCATCCAGCTAGCATCACATGGTATGGTTTTTGACCAAGAATCAAGACAACCAAGGGGCATTCTCGGATTTTTACTTATTAGGGTTTTAGGCTTTGATTTTCTTGTAATATTTTATTCCAAGCATTCTAGTTTGTTCTATAGCCTAGTATAAATACACCCGTATGTGGGTTGTATTTCTTGTTCTTTTTTCTCCTTTTTCACAACTTTGTAAGTCCTGTTTTTGATGAATGAAAAAAGGTTAAACTTTGTTGATGAGAAGAAAGAGCCAGCTTCATTTACATTGTTTGATTGTTGTTTAAGTTCCAAGTTTGTTTACTTTTCAAGTTTTTAAAATTTAAGTCTTGTTTTCAAAAGTTTCTGAAATTGGTTTTTCTTGGTGAAATACTTGCTCTCATTTGGTTTTCCAAGGTTGGAATGTGTTTGTGTTAGTACTTTCAAAGGAAGTTGTTTAAGAGAGTTGTGAGAAAGATTTTAAGAAAGGTTCAAAAAAATCAGAAAGTATTGTATTGTGCTTTTTCTTCTTTCTTTCTTAGCAGGTTTGGAGATATTGTTTGTCAAAGGTTCTGCATATGCCCCAGCCTATTTGGAGGTGGCTAAGCTGCCACTAAGGGACCTGGATGTAGGTCCCTTAAGGTAAAACCCTTGTTTTCCCTTTTCAGTTTTCAAATTTTCAGTTTATGTGTGATTTGCATGCTAAGTGTTTAAGTGTTTATTGTTTTTGGTTTGATTCTATTGTTTAGTATTATTATGCATGTTTAGATTGTTTTAAATCAATTTGGTTTGGATTTAAAAAGAGTTGCTTTGAAAATATTGATCTTTCAGTTTTAAAGGAGTGTTTGGATTAGCTGTATAATTGAGATTTGTGACAAAGTCTTTGAGGTAAAACCTGTTTTACTCACTTCTTTGGATGCTAGTAAGTGAAACATGTACTTAGGTTTCTATTTGATAGTGTTTTGAACACTTTTGCTTGCTAAAAAATTGAAAACATTGCCTTAATCAGAAAACTGCCTTTTCTGCTTATTTTGTTGAATTTGATCCACCAAATTTGTGAGTCTGCTAGATTATAGGTCATTTAAGGGTTGAGTATTGCTTATATGCCTTGTAGTTGGACTGTTTGCAAAATTTGAGCCTTTGAAATTCAAATTTGTGCAAGTAAAATAGTTCATTGTTTATCAGACAACCACATAGGCATATTAGTAACTTTTGTTGATCTTTGTGCTTGATATTTGTGTTAGACTTGTGTAATTTGTGCATTTGCTTGACTCCCTATACTCAACTGAGTATAGGGGTGCCCCACTTGTCCAACAAACATCACTGAAAATCAAGGATCAAGCTCCTCTTGATCTTATCTGCACAAGTGAAGATTCACTTTTCTTCCTTGTGTTCATAATTACAAATCTGGGCACGTTTTTGGTTCTAGATAGCTTAAATCTTAGTTAATTTGATTTGGATTTGTGTTTTTGTAGTTTAAAGAGTTACTGGTTTGAGTTTTAAAAAGTTAAAAAAAATATAAAAGATCAAAAAGGACTGGCCAGGACTCGAACCTGCGCCATCCTCCTCACAAAACACACGTCTTACCATTGCGCCCTAGGTACTTTGACTGATAGAGTTCATTTCATATAATACTTAAGGTGTGTTTGTTTTATAGCTTATTTAACCATCAGCTTATTAAAAAGCTATTTCTAGCTTATTTTCTTTAGGTGTTGACTGTTTAGCATTTTTCTTAGGTTCTTATTAGGATTTAGGATTTTTCTGTTTAAAAAGTTTATTTTTCCCATTATTAACTAATTTTCTAGGATTATTTTTAGTTTAAATTTTAGAAAGTAATTAAAAATAGAAAAAGGTTATTTAAAAATCTGAAAAAATAGTTTTTAGGTTTTTAATCATATCTTTGAGGTTTTTAGCTATTTAAGTTTTCAATTTAGCTTATTTTTGATTTTATAGGATTTTAGGGTTTTTAGCTAACTTTAAAATTTAATATAAAATTATTAAATAGGTTTCAGAAAATTTTAATTGCATTTTTATCTTTTTTACATTATTCTAGATTTTTGGTAATTTTTTAGAATTTTTTTATGAGCTTTGAATTTTTTTGAATATTTTAATATTATTTTATTATTAAAAATTGAATTTAGATTTTTTTTAGTTTTTTCATTTTTCCTAGGTTAAGGACACTAAATTAGGAGTTTTGTCACTTTCCAAATATTTTTAGGACTTTTCAGTTAATTTCTAGAATTAATTTAAGATTTAAGTGATTTTAATAGTTTTTAAGTGTTTAAAAATAGTTTAACTTGGTTTTAAAATTTTTAAAAATAGTTTTTAGCTTAATTAGGATATTTTTGAGGTTTACAAACTATTAGATCTTGTTTAGGGCTTTTTAATAATTAATTGTGATTTTTAGGGCTTTAATTAGCATTAAAAAGTCATTATCTAATTAATTAAAAGGTTTTAGCAAGTTCGGATTTTTTGTAAACTCTTAGAATATTATTGGGGATTTTTAGGAATTTTTAGGAATTTTTAGGTTAAAATTTTAATTTTTGTACTATTTACGGTTTTGCGTGATCGCCTTTTTCGTCATAGTTTAATTCGTCTTCGTAACCGTCTTTCTCTTCTAATCCCATTTCTTTCTCAATCATATAATCACAAATCACTATCAATTCAACACACAACGCACTTGCCTCCTCGAGAACGAACTTAATTGGTCATTAGTGCTTGGTTTTCCTAAACCGACACTTAATACTTGCCACTTTTACGCACCTTTTCCTAAAGGTCGTATTTTACTACAATCATTTTGGCGCCGCTGCCGGGGAGGCGTGTTGTGTTTTGGTTGGGCAATTGTTGTTTTTATATATAGCCATAATAGCTAATTGTATTAGTAGCACTCTACTAATACGTATTATTGGTTTTTCGTTTTTTGTGAATACTATTACTATATTGTATACGTAGAACAATAAATTTACAAGTACTCCAAATACGTGAGAAATCACAACCTTGACTTGGGAGGTCATTACCCAATCATTGTATTCGAATCTCAAACCAAAGAAAAAGGCAAAAATAGATAAATACTTTCGTGAAGCTCGATTTTGAAAAATACAAACTATAAGGTGGGTATAAGGCGGTTGTATTTCACGACCTAAGGGAAAAAGGCTCTTAAGTGCTTCGCGCCGTCTCGTTTCCTCCGCTTGCTTGTGCGTATTTTGATTTTGAGAGGTAATCGAGGGTTTTGCCGCCCAAAGTATTACTTAAGTATCATATATATTTTCTTGGTTTCTATTGATTAAACCCTCTTGAACGATTTGGTGTTCCACCATCGTTCTAAAGTCATCGAAGGAGTTCACTTCACGTGATCGTTTTCATTCCTTGAGGCTTCTTTAATCGAGAGATTTGATTAAGGAGGAGATTTGTAGATTTGTGTCTACCTAATACATTCCAAAAATCCAAAAAAAAGTAAAAACCAATCAAAAACCACAAAAAAATTGAAAAAGTAAAAACACCAAAAAGAATCTTCTTTGCTCTCCTTCTCGTTGTACGTGACGTTTATGGAAACTCGCTCCAAAGCAAGACGTGCTCGTAAACGAAGAAACAAATCGATCACTCCTTCTAGTGAGGAGTCTCCTATTGACGAACCCATTATAGTGAAAGAAGCACCCATGGCTAATCGAACTATGATGGAGTTGCTTCAAGCACCCACCGAGGGTTATGGAGAAGCGATTGTGATTCCCGCTATCCTTGCGGAGAATTTTGAGGTTAAGACGGGTTTGTTGTCCATGATTCAAAACATCAAGTTTCGAGGTGACGAAAAGGACAACCCTCATAACCACATTCGCCAATTTAATCGTCTCACCGCCACTTGCAAGTTTAAGGACGTCTCAAACGACTCGATTAAGATGATGCTTTTTCCGTTTTCCTTAGCGGGGCCCGCAAAATTTTGGTTAGAGAAAGAGCCACCCAATTCTATATTGACGTGGAAGGATCTCGTTTCAAAATTCGTGAACCAATTTTTTCCGCCCTCTAAGACTACGGACTTGAAAAACGAGATTTCAAAGTTTTCACAAGAGTATAATGAGAGTTTTTCAACGGCTTGGAATAGATTTAAGGAAATGTTGCACGAATGTCCTCATCATGGTTTTTCCGACTTGCATCAAATAGACACGTTTTACAATGGCTTGAACGATCATGAGCGTAATTATCTTAATGCCGCCGCGGGTGGTAATTTTTTGTGTAAGACGGCCGAGGAAGCATTGTTAATCATTGAGAATAGGTCTAAGGTCTATAGTCCTCGTAGCACGTCGAGTGTTCGTAAGACTTCGTCTTCGCCTTCATTGTCACACACCGTTGATGCTTTCCAAATCGAGGCTAATTTGGAGAACAAAATTTTTGATAAGTTGAAAGGATTGTTAATTGAGTTTAAAGTTGGTGAACAACCCACTCTCGCTACGGCTAAAGCGGTTGAGGTTTCTTGTATGTATTGTGGTGGAGCTCACGATTATTCCGAGTGCATTACCAACGGTGGTAACACTTCGAGTGCCTTCGCGGCCGCGGGAACTTATAACCAAAACGGTCAAGTTCCTCGCACTAATCAATTGACTCCACCGGGTTTTCCACCAAATCAAAATGCTAACAATTATCGAAACAATCAAGTTGGTTACCAAAGTAATCAAAGGAACAATTTCAAGGGTAATAACAACTATGGGAATCAAGGAACTAGTAGCCAATTGCAAAATCAAAATCAAAACCGTAATTTTCAAAACACAAGTCAAGGTCTTCAAAATGTTTACACTAAAGAACTTCCAATGGACTTTTTGAATTACGCCACGGTAAATGATAAGATTTTGGAAAACATTCAAGAGCAATTGGCTAGCAAATTTTATGAAGGAAAATCTTAACATGAGAAATGAGTTGAAAAATGATTTTGCTAATCAAATTAGAGGTCAAAACAATAAAATTGAACAAAGTCATGCTAGGCTTGAACAAAGAATTGACCAAAAAGCCGCTAGTCAAGATTTGAAGTTTAATAGTCAAGATGCTAAGCTTAATGCCATTTTAGAAGCCGTCATGGGGAACAAAGCCTCTACTTCGAGTGGTCTTCCTAGTAACACCGTTTCAAACCCGAAGGGAGAGATGAAAGTGATTACCAAACGAAGTGGTAAGACACTTAAGGAACCGACTCCTCAACCAATTACTCCAACGGTGGAGGAAATTGAGGAAGAACCCGAGGTGGTGGTCGAAAAGGAGCATATTTCAAGCCCACAAAGTACCGCTCATGCCACACCTACGGTCGACCCTTTAACAACATTGTAACCCGAGATTCCAAAGGCTATGCCTATGCCCCAACCCACACCACCCTTGCCTTACCCATCGAGACTTAGGAAGGAGAAACGACAAGAGCGCGACAACTATCAATTTGAGATTTTTATGAAAATGTTTCGTGAATTGCACCTTAATGTGAGTTTCGCCGATGCTTTGGTCATGATGCCTCGATTTGCCGCTAACTTTAAGAGTATGTTGAACAACAAGGAGAAATTGCATCAATTGTCTAGTTGTTCGTCGGTTTATCTTAATCGCATACCTCAAAAAGTCGGTGATCCCGGAAAATTTTTGATCCCTTGTGCCATTCAAGATATGGAAGAATGCTATGCCTTGGCCGATCTTGGTGCTAGCATTAATTTGATGCCACTTGCAATCTTCAAGTCTCTCAATCTTCCTAATCTTACTCCTTCACTAATGTCTATTGAGTTGGCCGACCATTCCACGATTCGTGCATGTGGTTTGGCGGAAGACGTTTTTGTGAAAGTGGGGAAGTTCTACTATCCCGTAGACTTTATCGTTGTCGATATCCCCACGGATCCTCAAGTTCCTCTTATTTTAGGTCGTTCGTTTTTAGATATGTCTATGGCTTTAATTGATGTGCACGCTAGAAAGATCACCTTACGTTTCAACGACGAGGAACTTGTTATAAACGCAACTCAAAATTCTCAACTTTCTCATGTTTATTCCGTTGCTACCATAAACCTCGTTGATATGATCGACGTGGTTTGCGAGGAATTTTCACAAGAAGTTTTAGGGTTTGGTGATGAAGAAACTAGTGGCAATCCCACTATGTTAGATCCAATTCTTGATAATTCGACACCAACCTTCACTCCTTTCGAAGGTGGTAGTTTTACGTTGGAAGAATGTAATGTTCCACGTACTTGTGACGAAGACCTCGACAACGATGAGGACTTCTCGATTATCAAGGATTTTCTTAACGATTTCCCATTTCCTCCACCCGAGGAGGTTATGAGTATCGAGCCCAAATATTCACTTGAGGAACCACCTATCCTCGAGTTGAAAGATTTACCTCCTCACCTCGAATATGTCTATTTGGAGGAGGACGACAAGTTGCCGGTTATTATTGCGAAGGATCTTTCGAATGATGAAAAAACCGCACTTGTCGATGTTCTAAAGGATCACAAAGGGGCGATTGCGTGGAAGTTATCCGACATTAAGGGAATCGATCCAAAGTTTTGGACCCACAAAATCTTAATGGAGGAGGATTTCAAGCCCACAATCCAAAGTCAAAGGAGGGTGAACCCTAAAATTCACGATGTCATCAAAAAGGAGGTCCTTAAACTCCTTGAAGTGGGAATGATTTACCCTATTTCTGATAGCCCTTGGGTGAGTCCTATTCATTGTGTCCCTAAAAAAGGAGGGATGACCGTTGTGCCAAACGATGCCAACGAGTTGATTCCCACTAGACTCGTGACCGGATGGAGAGTGTGCCTTGACTATCGAAAGTTGAATGAAGCCACTCGAAAAGACCATTTTCCCTTGCCCTTCATGGACCAAATGTTGGAGCGTCTCGCGGGAAACGATTTCTATTGCTTTTTAGATGGTTTTTCCGGTTACTTCCAAATTCCCATCGATCCTCGTGATCAAGAAAAAACTACGTTTACGTGTCCATATGGAACGTTTGCCTATCGTAGAATGCCATTCGGACTTTGCAATGCACCGGGAACTTTTCAACGATGCATGATGGCTATTTTTCATGATATGATCGAGAAGACGATGGAAGTCTTCATGGATGACTTTTCCGTGTTTGGTAATTCGTTCACTTCGTGTTTTTCGAACCTAGAGAGAATGTTAAAATGTTGTGAGGAAACCAACCTTGTGCTCAATTGGGAGAAGTGTCATTTTATGGTAAAGAGTGGAATCGTCTTAGGGCACAAGGTCTCGAAAGCGGGGATTAAGGTAGATCAAGCTAAGGTAGACGTCATCGCCAAATTACCTCATCCCAAAACTGTCAAGGGAGTTAGGAGTTTCCTAGGCCACACGGGTTTTTATCGTCGATTCATCAAGGACTTTTCAAAGATTTCTCGACCTATTACATATCTTCTTAAAAAGAGGCACATTTTGTCTTTGACGAAGATTGTGTACGAGCCTTTGAGATCCTTAAGAGGAAACTTACCGAAGCTCCCATTCTTGTTGCTCCCAATTGGAACCTCCCCTTTGAACTAATGTGTGATGCAAGTGATTACACTATTGGGGCCGTTTTGGGGCAACGTCATGATAAGCACTTCTTGCCTATTCACTATGCTAGCAAGACGATGACCGAGGCTCAACTTAAATACACTAAAACGGAAAAGGAGTTCCTTGCCGTGGTGTATGCATTTGAGAAATTTCGACCTTATCTCGTCTTGACGAAATGCATAGTGTATACGGACCATTCGGCTATTAAGTATCTTATGGCAAAGCAAGATGCTAAGCCGAGATTACTTCGTTGGATTCTCCTCCTTCAAGAATTTGATCACACCATCGTTGACAAAAAAGGAGCCGAGAATCTAGCGGCCGATCGTCTCTCTCGTTTGGAAGATCCTCACCAAAGTGTTTACGAGCCTAAGGAAATCACCGAAACATTTCCGCTCGAGACACTTGGTGTAGTGACTTCTAAGCTTGATTCTTCCACCCCATGGTTTGTGGACTTTGCAAATTACCATGCGGGTAACTTCATCATTAAGGGTATGACGACTCAAGAAAAACGAAAATTCTTTCGTGACGTCAAGTTCTACTTTTGGAACGACCCTTACTTGTTTCGAACTTGTGCGGATCAAATCATCCGACGTTGTGTATTTGGCACCGAAGCTTCTAACATCCTTAGAGCTTGTCATGAGGGACCCACGGGTGGTCACCACGGTGCTAATCTCACGGCTAAAAAGGTGTTTGATGCCGGCTTCTTTTGGCCTACTATTTACCGAGATGCACAAGATCTTGTGAAGTCATGTGATGCATGCCAATGACAAGGAAAAGCCTCACAAAAAGATGAAATGCCACAAAATATCATTCAAGTATGTGAGATCTTTGACGTTTGGGGTATAGACTTTATGGGGTCGTTCCCATTATCTCGTGGTAATAAGTACATTCTCGTTGCGGTTGACTACCTTTCTAAGTGGGTGGAGGCCAAGGCCTTGCCCACCAATGATGCTCGTGTGGTAGTCAAGTTTTTGAAGCAATTGTTTTCTCGGTTTGGAACCCCTCGTGCTATCATAAGCGATCGTGGAACCCATTTTTGTAACGACCAATTTGAAAGGGTTCTAAGGAAATATGGGGTTACACATCGGCTTTCTACGGCTTATCACCCACAAACGAGTGGGCAAGTCGAGGTTTAAAACCAAGCGTTGAAAAGGATCTTGGAGAGATCCGTTGGGGAAAACCGACAATCTTGGTCGGATAAGTTGGACGATGCTTTATGGGCCTTTAGGACCGCTCATAAAACACCAATTGGGTGCACTCCCTATAAGCTTGTGTATGGAAACATTGTCATTTGCCTATCGAGTTAGAACACAAGGCTTATTGGGCCCTAAAGCATTGTAATGATGATATGGAGACCGTGGGAAAACACCAAAAAATGCAATTAAATGAATTGGATGAATTAAGGGATATTGCTTATGAAAATTCATTGATTTATAAAGAGAAAACTAAAAAGTTGCATGATTCAAAAATTAAAAACCGGGTTTTTAACATTGGGGATCAAGTTTTGCTTTTTGATTCAAGATTGAAATTTTTTTCCGGTAAATTGAAATCCCGTTGGTCCGGTCCATTCACCGTGACTCAAGTGTTTCCGTATGGGACCATCGAGCTAGCTCAAGATGATGGTCCTAACTTCAAGGTGAATGAACATAGGTTGAAGCACTACTTTGGAGGGGAAGTTCCATCCTTGAACTACCTCGACCAAGTCACCTTCCCCAATGATAATTAGTATTGAGGGGATCGAGTCGAGCTCATGACTCGGTAATCAAAAACGAGGTGCCTCGTGGGGGAGTCCCATGCTTATCCTATATTATCGCTTTCTAATGTAGCTTACGTGTGGGGATTTGTGCCCTTCCAACCGTTGTTCCGTGGTTGTTTGTGAATTGTGGTTTTTAGATCATGATCTTCATGATTGGAGCCTCTCGTGTTCGTTTTATGGGAGCACTCGATCGTTTGCTTTGGAGACATTTCTCAATATCCATGATATATCCTTTGATTGTTCTAACCTTAGGTTTTTAGCACACTTCATAAACGGCTATTAATTTATTGGTTACACCCTTTCCATGCTAGATTAGGCATTCGACTACGTCTCTAGTATGGGGGTGTTTGCACCCATAGACTCGAAACATTGAGGACAATGTTTAATTTTAGTATGGGGGATGAATAGATACTTGCCTTGCCAAACCTTCACGCTTTCCAAAGTTTATCTTTTTGTTATCGTTTTGTTGCAAAATAAGGCTAAAAATGGCCAAATTTTAAAAATTTTCTCATGTTTTATAAGTGTTTGAAGACACGAATGTAGGTTTCCCGATGGCGAGAATAAGAGTAATTTTTGACTCGACCGTGCGTGTTGAGCACTTAGCTTTGGTTCCTTAACTACACATTAGGCTAAGTCTCTTAAATGAGGACGAGAAATGATAGAGTTAATTATAAGTTACTATGCTAAACGTAGAGTACTCGTATTCTTTCAAAAACTCATGTGTTCTCGTTGTTTGCTTATTCTCCCCTCGCATGTAAATATTTTTTGCTTAATAAATATTGACTTTGCGGTTTAGTTAGGATTGTTGGGTTTCTAGTCTTTTCTAGTAGCTTCCGTGTAATTAAATTGGGAAGACATTAAGGTATCGCCAGCGTCACGGTTTTGAAGTATTGGCACCCGAATAATCGAAAGCTTCACCCAATAATAAGATTTCAAGTGCTCACCTAAATCTAGCAAACAATTTGAAGCCCCACAAGGCCTGAAATCTATGCAAAAATTGAATGTGAATCAAGCCTTAATCTTCGAAGCTTTAAAGATCCAAAATTCGCCTTAGCGTGAGGATATACGTCTTTGGCTAATAAAACCACCGATGAGGCGGATAATAAAGGGCAAGGCAAGACCGAAGTCATAATAAAAGCTTCATGGCGAAGTTGAATAAAAGATGGAGGTAAACCAAAGATAATAAGGCCCTTCCGTTAGGGGGCGTATAAAAGTCTTGGTAATAAGTCTCATGTTCAAAACCGTTATAAAACCGTGTTTATCGATTCTTCTTGTCAACTAAATTTTTTAACATCGTTGTCTATTAGGAGGGGTTATTGATTTGATGGTCTTAGTTACACCGTTAGGACTCTATTTTTAGACCTAAATCTCTATTATCACATAAGTCAACAATGTATCCTCGTGAAACATTCAAGACAAAATAAAATATAAGAGATACAACTTAGGAATAATGGGAGGATAAGTACGTGATTAGGGCATATGAGTAGTGTTAGCATTACTAACTTATAATGACAATGATCTCGTTGCACGCTTAGCATGGAATTAGAGTGAAAATCAAGGACGATGAAATTATTTCTAACGAAGCATTCACGTGTTCTTATTCTATGAACCTAAACGTCCCATTTTGCAATGAAAATCATACATTATGTCTGAAACACAAGTAGTAGTAATAGTAGTAGTGTAGCTAGTTTATCATTTCAATAAAGTAAATAAAAATGAATTTTGGAGGTGCTACGATACTTTATTCTAGCATTGCGTGAGGGCACGGCAATGGTTTAGCATGGGGGAGTGATGAGACTGCTTTTATACATAGTCTCATCGTCCAAATTGGGCTTAAAATGCATCAAAAATCATCAAAATACCCAAATATATGCTTGTGTTTGTTGCTTGTGTATTTTAGGTACGGATATTGAGAAAATGACAAAAGATCACAAGAATCAATCAAAAACGAACACGGGAAACGAAGCCACACGATGAACCAAACCCTAATGAAGAATTTTCCAAAGAAAACCCTTGAAGATTTGAAGAATTATGAAGATTGGTCCTCCAAGTTTAAAGAATTGATACTTTATACCCTTGTATCTTCATAATTACAAGTTTGGTCCCTAAAGTTTGTCAAAATTACAAAAAGGACCCTTAACTTTGAAGAATTGGCAAATTTAGTCCCTCAACAAAACTAAATTCAGTCCTTCAAATATGAAGAAATTTCATGTTTAGCCCTTGTTTCAAGTTTAGAAAACATTTTGTGCCAAAATTGCCAAATTGCCAAAGATGTTTACAAAGGAATTGGAGTTTATTGCTGTTTTATACAAGATGAAAGAAAGAAGAACCTTGAGGGGGCCAAACTGCCAAGACAACCAAACTTCATCCTCCAACCAGAATCTTACACGTCACATAACCAACCCATTTGCCCACTTACCCTACCCAAACCCGCAACCATAACCCACCCACCAGGTTTATTAAATAAACCTGGTCAAATCCGGTCAACACTCTTAACTTTCCCACTAAACACAAAATTTAAATATAATTTCCCCCAAAACGAATCAAATCCTCCCCATTATCCAGATAAACCCTAATACACACCCAGTTTTAATCACCTTAATTTTTAACCCAAACCCCAAATTACCTTGGGGGTTTTACTCACAACCCCACTCCCAACACACCCACACACCCAGAAAACAACCCTTGTACTGTTTGTCCCCTCCCCTGCTACACTCATCACATGGGACTTGACCCAATGAACGTCCCACAAGAATTTCGTGCTTCCAAAGGGATTTTTGAACGCTCAAGATCACAAGAAGACAACTATCCATCCAGCTAGCATCATATGGCATGGTTTTTGACCAAGAATCAAGACAACCAAGGGGCATTCTCGGATTTTTACTTATTAGGGTTTTAGGCTTTGATTTTCTTGTAATATTTTATTCCAAGCATTCTAGTTTGTTCTATAGCCTAGTATAAATACACCCGTATGTGGGTTGTATTTCTTGTTCTTTTTTCTCCTTTTTCACAACTTTGTAAGTCCTGTTTTTGATGAATGAAAAAAGGTTAAAGTTTGTTGATGAGAAGAAAGAGCCAGCTTCATTTACGTTGTTTGATTGTTGTTTAAGTTCCAAGTTTGTTTACTTTTCAAGTTTTTAAAATTTAAGTCTTGTTTTCAAAAGTTTCTGAAATTGGTTTTTCTTGGTGAAATACTTTCTCTCATTTGGTTTTCCAAGGTTGGAATGTGTTTGTGTTAGTACTTTCAAAGGAAGTTGTTTAAGAGAGTTGTGAGAAAGATTTTAAGAAAGGTTCAAAAAAATCAGAAAGTATTGTATTGTGCTTGTTCTTCTTTCTTTCTTAGCAGGTTTGGAGTTATTGTTTGTCAAAGGTTCTGCATAGGCCCCAGCCTATTTGGAGGTGGCTAAGCTGCCACTAAGGGACCTGGATGTAGGTCCCTTAAGGTAAAACCCTTGTTTTCCCTTTTCAGTTTTCAAATTTTCAGTTTATGTGTGATTTGCATGCTAAGTGTTTAAGTGTTGATTGTTTTTGGTTTGATTCTATTGTTTAGTAGTATTATGCATGTTTAGATTGTTTTAAATCAATTTGGTTTGGATTTAAAAAGAGTTGCTTTGAAAATATTGATCTTTCAGTTTTAAAGGAGTGTTCGGATTAGCTGTATAATTGAGATTTTTGACCAAGTCTTTGAGTTAAAACCTGTTTTACTCACTTCTTTGGATGCTAGTAAGTGAAACATGTACTTAGGTTTCTATTTGATAGAGTTTTGAACACTTTTGCTTGCTAAAAAATTGAAAACATTGCCTTAATCAGAAAACTGCCTTTTCTGCTTATTTTGTTGAATTTGATCCACCAAATTTGTGAGTCTGCTAGATTATAGGTCATTTAAGGGTTGAGTATTGCTTATATGCCTTGTAGTTGGACTGTTTGCAAAATTTGAGCCTTTGTAATTCAAATTTGTGCAAGTAAAATAGTTCATTGTTCATCAGACAACCACATAGGCATATCAGTAACTTTTGTTGATCTTTTTGCTTGATATTTGTGTTAGACTTGTGTAATTTGTGCATTTGCTTGACTCCCTATACTCAACTGAGTATAGGGGTGCCCCACTTGTCCAACAAACATCACTGAAAATCAAGGATCAAGCTCCTCTTGATCTTATCTGCACAAGTGAAGATTCACTTTTCTTCCTTGTGTTCATAAGTACAAATCTTGGCACGTTTTTGGTTCTAGATAGCTTAAATCTTAGTTAATTTGATTTGGATTTGTGTTTTTGTAGTTTAAAGAGTTACTGGTTTGAGTTTAAAAAAGTTAAAAATAAAAATATATAAAAGATCAAAAAGGACTGGCCGGGACTCGAACCTGTGCCATCCTCCTCACAACACACACGTCTTACCATTGCGCCCTAGGGACTTTGACTGATAGAGTTCATTTCATATAATACTTAAGGTGTGTTTGTTTTATAGCTTATTTAACCATCAGCTTATTAAAAAGCTATTTCTAGCTTATTTTCTTTAGGTGTTGACTGTTTAGCATTTTTCTTAGGTTCTTATTAGGATTTAGGACTTTTCTGTTTAAAAAGTTTATTTTTCCCATTATTAATTAATTTTCTAGGATTATTTTTAGTTTAAATTTTAGAAAGTAATTAAAAAATAGAAAAAGGTTATTTAAAAATCTGAAAAAATAGTTTTTAGGTTTTTAATCATATCTTTGAGGTTTTCAGCTATTTAAGTTTTCAATTTAGCTTATTTTTTATTTTATAGGATTTTAGGTTTTTTAGCTAACTTTAAAATTTAATATAAAATTATTAAATAGGTTTCAGAAAATTTTAATTGCATTTTTATCTTAGTTACATTATTCTAGATTTTTGGTAATTTTTTAGAATTTTTTTATGAACTTTGAATTTTTTTGAATATTTTAATATTATTTTATTATTAAAAATTGAATTTTGATTTTTTTTAGTTTTTGAATTTTTGTTAGGTTAAGGACACTAAATTAGGAGTTTTGTCACTTTCCAAATATTTTTAGGACTTTTCAATTAATTTCTAGAATTAATTTAAGATTTAAGTGATTTTAATAGTTTTTAAGTGTTTAAAAATAGTTTAATTTGGTTTTAAAATTTTTAAAAATAATTTTTAGCTTAATTAGGATATTTTTGAGGTTTACAAACAATTAGATCTTGTTTAGGGCTTTTTAATAATTAATTGTGATTTTTAGGGCTTTAATTAGCATTAAAAAGTCATTATCTAATTAATTAAAAGGTTTTAGCAAGTTTGGATTTTTTGTAAACTCTTAGAATATTAATGGGGATTTTTAGTAATTTTTAGGAATTTTTAGGTTAAAATTTTAATTTTTGTACTATTTACGGTTTTGCGTGATCGCCTTTTTCGTCATAGTTTAATTCGTCTTCGTAACCGTCTTTCTCTTCTAATCCCATTTCTTTCTCAATCATATAATCACAAATCAATATCAATTCAACACACAACGCACTTGCCTCCTCGAGAACGAACTTAATTGGTCATTAGTGCTTGGTTTTCCTAAACCGACACTTAATACTTGCCACTTTTACGCACCTTTTCCTAAAGGTCGTATTTTACTACAATCAGTGATCCATGACAAATAGTTAAAAAATGCTAGTAACCCATTTCCTTTTATAATAACTAAGATTGCGGGGAGAAAAAGTATTACACAATTT
The DNA here is from genome assembly GCA_025667525.1 of Glebionis coronaria. Classification (NCBI taxonomy): domain Eukaryota; kingdom Viridiplantae; phylum Streptophyta; class Magnoliopsida; order Asterales; family Asteraceae; genus Glebionis; species Glebionis coronaria. The sequence goes on along the minus strand of JANFOE010000290.1, from coordinate 579,142 downwards.
GGACGTATGAGTAGTGTTAGCATTCTGACTTATACCAACAATGATCTCGTTTTTGCACTTAGCATGGAATGTATGACAATCAAGGATGACAAAGTTTATTCTATGGGACATTTACTTGTTTCTATTCATTGACCCTAAAAGTCACATTCGTGATGAAAATCATACATTATGTCTTTACACATCTTAGTAGTATTGTTGCAAGTCTTTTTCTTTTCAATAAAGGTTAATAAAAATTGAATTTTGGTGATGCTTAGATACTTTATTCTAGCATTGCGTGAGGGCAAGGCAATGGCTTAGTATGGGGGAGTGATGAGATGGCATTTACACATGATCTCATCGTTCTTTTCGGGCTTTAAATGCATAAAAATGTCATAAATTACCATATATATGCTTGTATTTGTTTACTTGTGTTTTTTAGGTATGGATATCATGAAAAAGACAAAAGATCACAAGAAACAAGGAAAAACGGACACGAGAAACGAAGCCGTATAAACAACCGGGCCCTAGTTCATGAATTATCCAAGATAAATCCTTGAAGATTTGAAGATGTACAAGATTGATCCTCAAAATATGAAGAAATGACACTTAAAACCCTTGTATATTCATAATTACAAGTTTGGTCCCTTAAGTTTGTCAAAATTACAAAAATGGTCCTTCAACTTTGAAGAATTGGCAAGATTAGTCCCTCATCAATTCTAATTTGTCAATTATGGTCCCTCATGAAGTCAAAGATACTATGAAGACCTTTGAAGATCAAGAAAGTCCAAAATCAGTCCCTCAAATATGAAAAAATGGCAAAAACAACCCTTGAAACACTTTTGCCAAAGTTTTGGGGCAAAAGTGTGAAGTTTACAAGTTTAATAACAAAGGGAATTGAGTTTCATGTTTACCAAAACACAAGGGCCAAACATGTGCATATGAAACTTTCAAATGAGAAATTGCGCCAAACACTTTGCAACTCTACAAAAAACAGATCAAAGGTATTACTGTTCACCTTTCACCCCCAGTTACCATTCCACTTAAACCAAGGGGTAAATCCTAATTACCCATACCCACGTGTGATTCACACATGCAGAAACCCATCCCACACACAAAACCCCAATCCCCACTCACCAAAGGTTCCCACCATTTCATACGTCCACCCATCACATCACAACTTAGCCTACAAGGAATGCCATGTGTCAAAATCAACAACCCACAATCCTTGCTTGGTTACAAAGCTAAAATGAACAGCCAGGATGAATTTGGACAGCTCAAACAACAAATGCATCTAGAAGATTCAAGGGCATTTTAGGGACTTCATAGCTAGGGTTTTCTCATTGTAATCTCAACCTTTGTGGCCTATATAAGGACTCTTCAACTTGTGAGAGAGCCTTGTTCCAGTTTTACCTTTTAAACATTGTAATTCCTTTTTGAAATTTATAAAAGTTGGTATTTTGAGAAAATTGTAATTCCTTTTTATGTTTTTGAAAGTTGGTGTTGTTTAAGGGTAATTCTGAGTTCCATTTGATGTTATAAGTGTGCTTGAATCATTTGGTTCAAGGAAGTTTATGTTTGGTAAGGTTTTCAAGTTTGAAAAAAGCTTGAAAAGGTGTTTCTGTTTGCTATTTTTGTTGTACTAATCCTTAACCAAAAGCTATAAGCTCTTACAAGCTTGTTGAAACCAAGCTTGTGAAGGGATTGGAGCCTTTGGTTGGGTTGTTTGTTCATGTTGAAGAAATCAAGCCCTTGAGTTTCTGCTTTAAAACATCAACCAAGGCAGTCATCCATCTTTCTTGTTGAAGTACCTTGGTCTTGTTCTAGTTGTTGAACAAGGTCCAAGGAGCATTGCTGGTCCTCCTAGGATGTCGTGGAGAACAGGTATAAGCTCTTGTTAAGATTCCTCTAAAAATTCACATGATATTGTCTGTTTTATGATTTGGTATGTGATTTGGTGATTTTGTGTTTGTGCTTTGTGTTTTATGGTTGGTATCTGTTAGTTGTCACCTAGTGTAGCTATTTGATCAATAAAATCAGTAGGTTGTTTGAAGGATTAAGAATTTTGTTTGAAAAGTGCTTATTAAATGATTATTTGGGATTACTGGTTCATAAGGCCTTGTGGCCTTGTGCCCTTGGGTCTTAGGGTTTGGGAAGTCTAAACAAGTCATAATATACAAGTTTTAGTCATTGGTTAAGTTTCTGAAAGTTTGGAAAAATGATTTCAAGTTTTGCAAAAATCTGATAAAAGGTGTTTTGAAATTGGTCAAACACATCAGATCCAATATCTTCTTTGTTTGTTGGATCTATGGTTTTAAATCAGGTTCGGAGATAGTTTAGGTGATAAGTTATCTATTGGTTATCTGGTTGTTGAATTTGGTGGCTTATTAAGTGTGTTATAGCTTATCAAAGTAGGGTGAAGTGGTCATTTGCATCAGCAAAGTGACCACCTCATTTTGTGCTTACATTTGTTATCCTAGTGTATGCCTTGTGATTTTGCTGCTTGGAACTTGTTTATGTGCTGCTTGTGAGTGGATTTTGCTATTTGGTGTGTCTTGTATCTGGCTTATAAGCTAACTGGCTTATTAAGCCCTTATTGCCAAAATCTGTCATCAAAAGGTCATCTGACCTCTTGATTCACAAGGCCTCCTCCTTGAGTCCTTCACAAAAATTGCTTATAACAATCTCTTATACCATTCCTGATCATTTGGTGAACTTTGGAGTACTTTGACTTTTGGTCAAATAAGCACAAATTGGCTTATTTTTGAGAACTGCTTATTGGTACATGCAACAACTTGGTTTTTGTAATAGAACTCATTTTTCTTAGCTTAATAACAAGTCTGGAAGGTTACAAGTCTTTTGGTTAAGCTTTTGCTAGAAAACTAGCTTATTTGTCTTTTTCAGCCAGCTTATTAGTTCTCACAACTTATTCTACTTGGCTTTTTGTGATTTTCTTGATTGATTATTCTTAGTTAAGCTATTTGTGAGCTTTTGCAACAAACCAGAGCTTCTGAAACGCCCTAGAACTCTAACCCGACTATTTTGTCGTTTAGTGGATTTCTATTTTGCTTATTTCTGGCTTATTGAGTGAGCTTTTTCAAAATTTCTTTTTACAGATCTCTTAGGCATCTCAAAAGAAGGTTGTGTGTTTAAGTAGAGCTTATGGCATTGGCTTATTGCTTAATGGGCTTATTGGCCCAATAAGCATAAGCTGTTTGTTATTTAAGTTGTGATAAGCTCATTTTCAGCTTTTGGGCCTTTAGACTTTTGTGTTTAGAATTAAATTTTGAGTCAGATAGGGCTTTTTCAGGTCATTTGGGCTTAGTTTGACTTTTTGGGCTAAAAAGCCCATTAAGGTTGACTGATTTTACTTTTAGCCCATTTGGGGGCCCATTAAGGGTAATTTTGTAATTTCACTTTCATTTTCTGATTATTTTGGTTAAAATAAACTTGTTTGCATGTTTTTATAATTTTTATAATTTTTCAGATTTTTTATATTATTTTAATATTATTTTATTATTAAATTTCAAATTTCACATTTTTGCACTTTTTATATTTTTCTTAGCTTAAACAAATTAAAATAGGATTTTTGCAATTCTTAGATTAATTTTATCATCTTTAGATTAATTTCTATAATTATTTTAAGTTTTAATAGTTTTTAAATCATTTTAAATAGTTTTTATTAGTTTAAAAATTTACAAAAATAGTTTTTAATCTTTTTAGGTCATTTTAAAGGTTTACCAATTGAAAAATCTTTATTTGGGCTTATTGATAATTAATTTGATTTTTAGGGTTTTAATTAGCATTTAAAAATTAATATTTAATTAATTAAAAGGTTTGAAAAAGTTTTAATCATTGGTAAACTCTTAGTTTAATTATTTTGATTTTTGGTAAAATTTTTGGAATTTTTAGAATTAATTTTTATTTTTGCTATTTTTACGGTTTTACGTTTAGTCGTTGTAGTAATTAATTTCACGTCTTCGTCTTTCTTTTTTCTCATACCCTTCTTCCATATATTAATCTCAAACAAATTACGAATTATTAACACACATATACCTCCTTGGGAAACGAACTTCATTGGGTCATTAGTGTTTGATTTTCCTATATCATCACTTAATACTTACCGTTTTTACGCCTTTTTCCTAAAAGGTCGTATTTTACCACAATCATTCCTATAATTGATCCTAGAAAGTCACTTATCAAGGGAACTATAAAATGCATTCTCTAAATGAAAGCTAATCCAAAACTTTGATTTGATATAGTCTTAATGAAAGCTAATCCAAATTTGGCTTAATTTTGACTTGCATGGCTAAGTATTCACGAGTCTCTTTAATTAGAGGTCTTTAAATAGTGAAGAACGAGAGATGATAGAGTTACACAAGTGATCATGCTAAACGTAGAACATGAAAATGTTCTTTCAAAAACTCATATGTTTTTAATTGTGGCTTTTTCTCCCATAAAATCAATGCATTAGGAATAAAAATAATTGCAATAAGTAAGGTCGTACGATTTGAAAGGTTACTTAGCTTCTAGCACAAGATCGTTTAAAAGTTGCTCGGGGTTGAATAGAGTTCATAGCTAAGGCATAACTTATTGAAGCGGGACGCGAAGATTGGTGAAGATCCAAAAAGGCCCTTACAAGGCATGAGGAGCTCTATTTTGTTGCTAAAGATCCAAGATGATGTGAAGTATCATTATTCCAAAATCAATAGGAAGGATCGAGACACACGACGAAACGCAATTACTCCCCTAAAGATCATGGAGAAAGTCTATCCAAAAAGACCCTTACAAGGTATGAGGATAAATATGTCCAAGTCCTAAAAGGAGGCGGATCGTTGTATATCAAAGTCCAAAATAAAGATTGAAGAAAAATGATGAAGTCGTGGTCCAAGTATGAAGAATCTCTCAAAAACGTCAAGTGAAGAAATTCCAAAATATGAAGAGAAGACCATAATTTCAAGAACGTCTTCCCAAGATTTGAAGTATGAAGTACATACCAAATATCGGTCCGAGAAAGGTCTCAAATCGTGAAACGAGTTATGTCAAGATATGAACTTAAGGAGATACACGAGAAGCCGTTTTAAAAGATTTTGTCCTTAGGCTAACTATCGATTAAATCGTGCTACTTTACTTTCAGACTAATAAATACTCAAATAAGTCAATATGAATCACTTGTGATCCATGACAAATAGTTAAAAAATTCTAGAAACCCATTTCCTTTTATAATAACTAGATTGCGGGGAGAAAAAGTATTACACAATTTGGACGTATGCGTAGTGTTAGCATTGTGACTTGTACCAACAATGATCTTGTTTTTGTACTTAGCATTGAATGTATGACAATCAAGGATGACGAAATTTACTCTAAGGGACATTTACTTGTTTCTATTCATTGCCCCTAAAAGTCACATTCGTGATGAAAATCATACATTTTGTCTTTACACATCTTCGTAGTATTATTGAAAGTCTTTTACTTTTTAATAAAGGTTAATAAAATTTAATTTTGGTGATGCTTAGATACTTTATTCTAGCATTCCGTGAGGGCACGGAAATGTCTTAGTATGGGGGAGTTATAAGATGGCTTTTATACATGATCTCATCGTACTTTTCGGGCTTTAAATGCATTAAAATGTCATAAAGTACCATATATATGCTTCTATTTGTTTACTTGTGTGTTTTAGGTATGGATATTGTGAAAAAGACAAAAGATCACAAGAAACAAGGAAAAACGGACACGAGAAACAAAGCCGTACAAAGAACTGGGCCCTAATTATGGAATTATCCAAGATAAACCCTTGAAGACTTGAAGATGTACAAGATTGATACTCAAAATATGAAGAAATGACACTTAAAACCCTTGTATATTCATAATTACAAGTTTGGTCCCTTAAGTTTGTCAAAATTACAAAATGGTCCTTCAACTTTGAAGAATTTGCAAGTTTAGTCCCTCATCAATTCTAAATTGCCAATAATGGTCCCTCATGAAGTCAAAGATACAATGAAGACCTTTAAAGATCAAGAATGTCCAAGATCAGTCCTTCAAATATTCAAAATTAGCAAAAACAACCCTTAAAACCCTTATCATAAAGTTTAGTGGCCAATGTGTGAATTTGGAAACTTATTTAACAAAGGAAGACGTTTTAAAGGCTGAAATAACTTGTTATTTATTAAAAACTTATTAATTTAGTCACCTGGTGGGGGCGCAGTGCCTTATCAATATGGACTCGTGGGTTATCACTGTGACAATTAAAGAACCGCCGACAGTGGCAGGTTTTTAACAAAGAGATTTTCAAAAACTAGTTTTTCTAAAATACTTAAAATATATATTAAGCCATTTGGAAATCGTTATACCACTTCAATACTAGGTGATAATGCCTAAGTGAAGGATTACGAGTTGAATCGAGAGAGATCGAAACGGAGAAAAAACAACTCGTAGCAAAGAAGCAAAAGAGAGAGGTCCCAAGGGGAGTGAATCAAGACCAAGGTCAATGGCTCAAGAAACAAGTGACAATCTTCAAGTAGTAGAAACGAAGAGCTTGTGTCATTTATAGTGGTTTAAGACGCGCCTTTCCTGCGAAAGTCTAAACGGCTTTGGTAGTGAATCATACCAAGCAATTTTGTACAAAATAGATTAAGATGATTTTCAAGATTATTCTTTATGCTATTTAAAACAATGAGAAAAGTATATATTCACTTTCTCTCCCACATGATCGGACAATTATTATTGTAAGGGCTTACAATAACAACATCCTTGGAATATTTCAATTCCAAATGTGTAATATCCTAACTACATATGGAGTAGTTTGGTATCTCGAGGGATTAATCAATCATCCTATAGATGAGCTCAATTGCACATATTACACATGATATAGGGCCTACTAACCGTATGGGTGTAAACCATGGAAATCATGCTTGATACTTTAAGCTACTACTAACTCACTCTACATCTCCGAAGTGAGTCAAGTATCCAAGCAATGAAGGTTTGAGAGGATATAAGAATATAATCATACACCACAAACAAATGTCAAGGCAAGGATGCCAAGAACAAGCATATAGCCAAGCAATGATCAAGAGAATGATCAATAGGCCGTGTGGAAGGACAAAAACGTACCTTAGCCGCAAAGAGCATTCCAAGACTTCAAGGAGCTAATGCAAACCCCAAACATTACTAAAGCGACTACTAAGTATTCAAGGACTAGTATCACTCTCATCCATCTTGGTATCATCATTCAATAATGTTGGGAATCAAAGAAGATGAGTCTTCTACAAGTGTAAGTAACTCAATCCACAATCACTTAAGTGATTAATCTTTATGAGTACCTACACATAGCAAGATACAAACTAGTAGATACATTTCAAGGATATTTCAAAAATGTATAAATACTACTAATCTAGATGAGATGCAATATTACCAATTAAAAGACATATTTTCAATGAAAAAATAGTTTTGACCAAAGAGAAACTTTAGTACAACGAAACCTTCTGATTTGAGGAGACAATGGATCGATCCAAGTTTTTAAAGTACAATATACTTCATATACCTTGAGTAACCATCTCTCTAATACCAATTGTAGAAACTAGAAGGGGGGGGGGGGGTGAATAGTTTCTCTTCGGTTTATGTCCTAATTAAAATTCCTTTCTATTAAGTTTGTCTCAAAAAACTACCTTTTACTTGAAAGCTAGTTACATAATGATTAGGTTCAATTCTAGTGCATTAACAATGACAAATAGTAGATGTGAATGATGTGATAATAATAGTAAGTAAAGAGTAAGGAGAGAAACGACTGAATTGGAAGACACCAAGATTTATAGTGGTTCGGCAACAAAGCTCTATCTTCGTTCCTACTCCACTCCTCGAGTACACCTTACTCGAGATTTCCACGATATCCACAAGCTCCCTTATTGGCGAAGAAAACTTTACAACGTCGCTTACATTATTTTCCAACACTAAGCTAAATGTCGAGACCTAATCTTAGCTAGAACCAATCTACACAACGTCGCCCACTTCACCATTTTACGACACAAGGCTAGATGTTGAGTTCTAACCGAAAGATAGAACCAATATCCACAACGTTGCCTACTTCACCATTATACGACACAAGGCTAGATGTCGAGTTCTAATCGAAAGGTAGAACCAATCTTCACAACGTTTCATACTTCACCATTTTATGACACAAGGCTAGATGTCGAGTTCTAATCGAAAGGTAGAACCAATATTCACGACTCTTCACTTTGAAGCTAAGTGAGAACTTCACAAGACACAACTACACATCACTTTATAGTTTAGTGAGAACTCACAAGTGAAACTAGGATTTTTGTTAATCCAAATTTAAGCAATTAAAGTTCGTCTTTCCTCGATTCGACTCGAATTTGATTTCCGGTTTAACGTATCGACTTAACTTGTTTTTGGTAAAGATAACTTTGGAATTTTTTAAACTAACTTAAATCTATTTAATTAAAAGAAATCTATTTTAATTAACTATTTAAACTAATAATTTGAAAATAAGTTTTAACTAATTAATTAAACTTAAAAACTTTTAATTAGAATCTATTTGTAAACAAAAGTTAATAAATTGAAAACTAATTTAAAATCTAAAATTTAAATAAGAATTTAAAACTACTTTTAAATCTATATAAAAAACTATTTAAAATTATAAAAGAAATTTAAAACTAATGTAAATTTATAAAAGTAAATAAAATTAAAATATTTTTTATCCTTTTTATATTTTAAAAAAAACTGAATTGAAACAAAACTTTTGTATTTAATTTAAATAAAACTAAACTTGTATTAAACTAATTTTAATAAAACTGCCACTAATTTAAACAACCTATATTAATTTAACTGGACCTAAATGAACACAAAAAGGGTGCTAGAGTATCTGGTTGAGTCGTTTGGCTGTGAGACGAGAGGTCTGAGGGTCGAATCCCACCAGGACCAAATATTTGCTTAATATTTTTGACTATTTATTTTTTATGGAACTTTTGATTTGGACAGAATCCTTAGACTAATTGAGTCTGAGGCTTTACAAAATAAGAATACTAACCAAATATTAAGCTAATATCAGATAAGCATGAACCAAATAAGCTAGATAAGCAGTGACAATAAGCAACACCTAAATAACCAATAAGCTGAATCTAATAAGCTAGCTAAACGAAAAATAAGCTGAAACAAATAAAGCTGATAACAAATAAGCTACTGATCAATAAGCACCTAAAAAAAACAAGCAGATTAAGGCTACTCAATTCCCTAACTCAGATTACAAATAAGCAGATCCAAAAGCCCTATGAAACCTAACAATAAGCAAATCCAAACGTTGAGGCAGAATAAAAAAAATATAAGCAGACTTAAAAAACTGAATAAGCAATTTATCAAATTAAATATATAACAAACTTAAATCATTTTAAGCTAAACACTATGATTCCAAATAAGCAAATCCAAACTAATAACTAATCCAATAAGCAAATAACAAATCTATTAGAACCAACTAAAATAATCCACCAAGTTTTATCAAACAAACAAACTTGACTTATAAACAACTAAGCAGATCCAAACTACCTCAACTAAGCAGATTAATCACAAACTTAACTTAAAATTAAAAGAAACCTAAACCTGTTTGGCGAAAACCGTTGGGAAGAAGACAAGGCGCTGAGCCGTCTTATCAACGAAACCAAACACCACCGTATCAACCAAAAATCATCACCATAGCCTCGAACCAAATATAAACAGTATCTTGATATTTTCCCAGTAGGGGAAAATATTTAATTCACTTTTCCTTTTTTTTTCTTTTTTTTATATCATAAAAATAATATTAAACGAACAGTAATATAAAAACAGTAGATGAAATGAAATTTAATAGATCAAAATTGAATAGAGACGAGAATAATTAAAATAAAACTTTTCATTAATTTAAAAGAGAGATTACATTACTGAAATTGAAAGAGATTACAAGATTAAAACCCTAAAACCTAATTTACTGAAAATTAAAAATTAAAGAAAAAGCACACTTAAATTACATGATGAGAGGGGTTTTTATAGGGGAACCCCAACAAACCCTCTTGATAGCTTCTCTTGTAAGCATCCAATCTGAACCGTTGATTCAATCATTCTTCTTCTCTCTCTTTAATTCCTTCAATCTTGCGGTGGAGGATTACTCTTGCATCACACGGATTGCCAGGCTGGCAATTCTGTGTTTGTTGTGCTAGTTTAGGATGAGGTGGATGATAGAGATTGGTGGAGAGGTTTATGGTGATGTGGGATAACCAATCACAAATAGGGATTTGGCCATGTAGGATTCAGATTGAGGACCACAAGTTAGTGTTAACCCCATTTTTCATGGGGATTTAATTCATTAGGATGTGAATTAACCATTGAGGGTAAAACCCCCAATTTTTATTGGTTAATTTTTATGAGGGTAAAAACTTAGGGTTTGAGGTTGGCTGCTAGATTTGAGGGAAGAAGATGAGCAGTAAAAGGGTGAGAGAAAATTGTTTGTATCGAATGATGTGTGAGGGTAAAAAATCTGTTTGTTTTATTTATGGTGTGTTGGGTGAGTAAACGTGTGGGTACACGTAGGGTGGGTAATATTGTGGTGTAGGTTGCATTTTGACTGGTCAAGCAATATAAATTACTCCATCCGTTCTTTGTTTAGCAAGTGGTATTGGGCTTGTGGCCCATTTCATACACCCGTCCCAAATTTTAGTTGAAATCAAATGGGCTTTAGCCCAAATGCCTTGTAAACCGTCCTTTCTTGTGATTGGGCTTTTTGATCCGTCCCAAAACTTCAATAACTTCTCAAAATGGGCTTGTGGGCCCAATGAGCAAATGTGGGACCCACTTGGCTCGAATATATTCAAAAATGATAAATTCCAATAAAACGAGCTCGATTCCGACTTTCTTGATCATTTCTTCAAGTTCAAGTGGAATTAGCCGGTTTTCGTGATCTTGGCACACTTTTGGTCTTTTGATCTTGTCTATGACTCTTTCTTGACTTTTCTTCGACATTTGATCGTGAAATCCCGTGTTTTCTCTTCTTTTGGTCATTTGTACCTATTCAAACACAAGAACACAAAACCAGGCGTAATTCTGACATTTAAGATGTAAAACACATGATTAGGTCTTGTTTTTACTTGATTTTAGTGGCAAAAGGATATGTGTTTACACACTTATTAAATCCCCTACACTTGACCATTGCAATGACCCCATGCAATGCATAGTTATAAAGCATTAAGTTACATTTTTCTCATAATCAATCCATCTCGGCCTTTATTAAGATATACTACTATTACTATGACGGAAAGATAAAACTTAAAAAGAAACAGAAAGTTTTAACAATTTATTTAACTTGGAAATTATTAGATGGAAGAAACTCATAAAGAAATCTAAGACTTAGATTAGGGCTTCGGTGTCATGAATATTAATTACCCTCAAGTTTCACGTTCCCCATACCAAGCTTAAAAACGAGATCATTGTTATTACAAGTTAGCACAACTAACACTTACTTATGCGGTTTAATTATTCACTTAGACCCCCTTATTCCTACGGTGTATCTCTTATATTTTAGTTTTGTCTTGAATGATCACGAGGATGCATTTTTGACTTATTTCGATAATTTATTAAGGCCGAATATAAAGTGGGACGATTTAATCAATAGTTAGCTAAAGGACAAAATCTTTTAAAACTGCTTCTCGAAACCTCAAAAAGTTCATATCTTGGCATAACTCGTTTCACGATTTGAGACCTTTCTCGGACCGATATTTGGCTTGTACTTCAAACTTCAAATCTTGAGAGACGATCTTGAAATTATGGTCTTCTCTTCATTTTGGTACACATCTTCATTAGGAGTGAAAGATGCTTCAAAAGTTGACCACGACTTCTTCATTTATCCTCTTCTTTATTTAGGATTTTGATATACAACGATCCGCCTCCTTTTCGGACTTGGATCTATTTATCCCCATACCTTGTTAGGGTCTTTTTGGATAGACTTGTCCATGATCTTTAGGGGAGTAATTGCTTCTCGTCGTGTGTCTTGATCCATCATATTGATTTGGATCAATGATCTTCACATCATCTTAGGATCTTTAGAAAAAAGTGAACCTCATGTCTTGTGAGGGCCTTTTTGAACTCGGGTATCCTCATGCCTTGTTAGGGCCTTTTTGGATAAGCCAATATTCGCGTCCCGCTTCAATAAGTTATGCCTTGGCTATGAACTCTAATTAATACCGAGCAACTTTTAAACGATCTTGTGCTAGAAGCTAAGTAACCTTTTAAATCGTACAACCTTATTTATTGCAAATATATTTATTAACAAGCGATGGGAGAAAAAGCTCATAACTAACTCACATAAGTTAATGAAAGAATACCGAACTTATAATTAACTCTATCATCTCTCGTTCTCCACAATTTAAAATCTCAAGGAATGAGACTCGTGGATTCTTAGCCTAATAAACCAATTAAGGTGCATATGGTTAAGGATACTAGCTAGAGTAAACTTAGATAAGTAAACTCGGGTTGAGTCAAAATATTCACGACGAGCCTAATATATCAAAGATATCTAAACTTGTTAAAACCATTTTATTTATTTATTTCATTTTTGACTTTATTCTTGAAATGGAAATTATTGCGATGCGATAATAAAAGGAAAGAAAATAAATAAAAATACTACTAGGCCAAAATAGATCAAAAATTTGAAAAACGTTGAAATTTTTTTTAAATTTTTCCGGTTAAAATGGGGTCAAATTCATGGAAAAGCCCACTAAAAATCGATAGAAGTCCCCCCTACACTTAATATAAACATTGTCCTCAATGTTTAAGCATGTGGGAGAATAAACTCCCCTACACTTAGGACATTGAGTATGTTGTTTAAAATCGAGCTAAGGAAGGGACAACTAAAGTGATTACATTTATTCGTTTTATTTATATACAAGTATGAATCACAAGAGGTTTGATAGAACCGGGTACACGGGAACACGGGATCACGGGTCACGTCAAAAGTACCAAAAGTGGATCATCAAAGCATGTCCCTGCACACAATCATCACAACACACAAACAACCTACTTCGCTCCCCCCACACTTATTGGTGGAAAATAGATGAAGGTGAAAAAGGGACATGTGCTTTGATGATCCACTTTTGGTACTTATGACGCGACCCGTGATCCCGTGTTCCCGTGTACCCGGTTCTATCAAAACTCTTGTGATTCATACTTGTATATAAATAAAACGAATAAATGTAATCACTTTAGTTGTCCCTTCCTTAGCTCGATTTTAAACAATGTACTCAATGTCCTAAGTGTAGGGGAGTTTATTCTCCCACATGCTTAAACATTGAGGACGATGTTTATATTAAGTGTAGGGGGGACTTCTATCGATTTTTAGTGGGCTTTTCCATGAATTTGACCCCATTTTAACCGGAAAAATTTAAAAATTTTGTCAATGTTTTTCAAATTTTTGATCTATTTTGGCCTAGTAGTATTTTTATTTATTTTCTTTCCTTTTATTATCGCATCGCAATAATTTCCATTTCAAGAATAAAGTCAAAAATGAAATAAATAAATAAAATGGTTTTAACAAGTTTAGATATCTTTGATATATTAGGCCCGTCGTGAATATTTTGACTCAACCCGAGTTTACTTATCTAAGTTTACTCTAGCTAGTATCCTTAACCATATGGACATTAATTGGTTTATTAGGCTAAGCATCCACGAGTCTCATTCCTTGAGATTTTAAATTGTGGAGAACGAGAGATGATAGAGTTAATTATAAGTTCGGTATTCTTTCATTAACTTATGTGAGTTAGCTATGAGTATTTTCTCCCATCGCTTGTTAATAAATATATTTGCAATAAATAAGGTTGTACGATTTAAAAGGTTACTTAGCTTCTAGCACAAGATCGTTTTTCCTCCCCGGCAGCGGCGCCAATTTGAAACTAGGATTTTGATAGTTTAGTGAGAACTCACAACTCACAACTATTACAACTCAATAAAACACATATCCAAGTATACACATGTAACTTGGATCTACACAACACAAATCCAAGTATACACATATATAATGGATTTACACAAGACTAGATCCAAGTATTCACAAATACACTGGATCTACACAAGACTCAAATAAAACAAATCATAAACATGACTAGATCTTTAGGAGAGGATTATCTTCATCAAGGCTTCATCTTTAATCACATCACAAGTGTGTGAGTGATCTTCTCTTTGGACAAGGTAAAGAAGGACATCAAGGGGATAATCATATGTAAACATACTTAACACATTAAGTGATCATTTAAAAATGATAAAGAATTAGAAAGGATAAGGATAGCAGAAAGAGTGTCCAAAAAGGGCTGTGGAAAATATAGATTTGATCCACTATTTATAAGAGAAAAAAGCCAACAGCTATCTGAGCGTGGTTCCTTAATTGTGCCTGCGGTTCCTTATCACTATGGAACCGCATAGGCATTTAAGGATCAGTGTTCATAGACTCCGCTCCTTTTTGTCTTTTAGTGGGGGAGTAATATCTGAGGTAAGTTTTTACCTTCAAAGGATATTCCTATGGCATATGGAATATGCCATATTCAATTTTTTTATTTTTCCATTTTAATAAAATATTTTCTTAAAAAGAAAGTTTATAAAAAATCTTTTGTCACATTTGACAAAATATAAGTTTAGGACTAATCACTTTTATGATCAATAATCATGATTAAGATATGTTAGTAAAATACTTAAATGATTATTACTTTGATGATAATGTTTGTTAGATAATTCGTCTTATGATTGTATTTGACGAAATGTCTTTTTAATTTGTTGTGATCAAAACTAATAAAGATTAGTTAACACTAATAATGTTTTAGGCATTACGTTGTATTAACATACCTTTTACTTGAAAGCTAGTTTCATAATGATTAGGTTTAATTCTAATGCATTAACAACGATAAGTAATGGTTGAATGCAATGCAATAATGTAAGTAAGTAAGGAGTAAGGAAAGAAGCAACCTAATATGGAGACACCAAGATTTAAAGTGGTTCAACAACGAAGCTTTCTCTGCATTCCTACTCCACTCCTCGAGTACACCTTACTAGAGATTTCTACTATATCCACAAGCTCCCTTCTTGGCGGAGAAAACCTTACAACGTTTCTTACATTATTTTCCGACACTAAGCTAAATGTCGAGACCTAATCTTAGCTAGGACCAATCTACACACGTCGCCTACTTCACCATTTTCTGAAACAAGACTAAATGTCGAGTTTTAATCAAAAGCTAGAACCAATCTTCGTCGCCCATCTTCTTTTCTGACACAAGGCTAGATGTCGAGTTCTAATCCAAATCTAACCAATCCTCACAACTCTTCACTTTGAAGATAAGTGGGAACTCGCAAGACACATACACACATCACTTTATAGTTTAGTGAGAACTTACACACAAGACTTAAAACTTAATAAAACATATCCAAATATACACATGTAACTTGGATCTACATAAGAAAAATCTAAGTATACACACATACAATGGATTTACACAAGACTAATCCAAGTATTGCCAAATACATTGGATTCACATAAAACTAATCCAAGTATCCACAAATACATTAGATCTACACAAGACTCAAATAAAATTGATGAACATGACTAGATCTAAGGAATGTTGATCTTCATCAAGGCTTCATCTTTAATCACATCACAAGTGTGTGAGTGATCTTCTCATTAGACAAGTAAAGAAGGGGATCAAGAGGATAATCAAAAGTGAACATACTTAACACATTAATTGATTATTTACTAATGATTAGGGTTTAGAAAAGAGAAAGAAGGCAGAAAGAATGTCCAAAAAGGTTCATAGAAAATGCAGATTTGATCCACTATTTATGTGACAATCTGACATTTTCAGGTAGTAAATTATTTTCTCGTATATTATTTTGAAACTTATTTTTGTGTTGGTTTGTGAACTCACAATTTAGGGGTTGAAGTTAGGGCTTACGTGCATAATTTAACGTCCTTTACGACTAAACCGGAAACCCTAGGTTTACGTATTTACGTTTTTGAACTCTGTTTTTGTTGAGACAATTTTTATTAGATTCGTTTTGTGTCGTTGATTCATAATTTATAAAAAGTTTTTTGTAAAATGACCCGAGGGCACGCAAATCGAGAAAACTAGAATCAAGGAGTACCCGTAAATTAGTGGGAATGAAACAAGTTAACACTTGCCTCACCCCCACTAGGGGCGGCCAAAGCTTAACCAACACATCAAAGATGTGTCAAGTTTATATAAAAACTAAGGACACTTGTCCTTAGTTTCTAACCAAAACCACTTAACACTTAAAACAACTAACTCAAACCATTTACACTCATTTCTTACATGCAAACCACACAAAACTCTCTCTACTCCCTCCCCTTTGCCGTCCCATTTACCACCACCAAACACCACATTTGATCAAATTTCTACCTTAAATCTTGTGTTTAACTTGCATAAGATGAAAACCCTTTAAAGACTTGGTGATTTGAGGTGATACTAACAACTAAAAAGAAGTTTTCCTTGGATTCTAGGGCTGATTTTTCTCAAGGTGTTTCATATACTTGGTGATCCTGAAGGTGGTCTTGATATTCCATAAGATTGGTTACCAAAAACCAAGTCTTGTTCTTAACCTTTCACTATATTGGTTGGTAACAAGATCATTTCTTCTATCATCTTGTTATTTTGTAAATGTAATCTTGTATTTCTTTATAAATGTATATGTATATGATGATAAATGATGATCAATGTATTATGTGGGGATTTTGTGTTAATAGATTTGGTTAAAAAGACAAGAATCAACAAGTAAAAATGTTAAAATCTTGATTAAATTTATAGGCTGTATAAAACAATAAGTAACCATAAGATAAATTGGTAAAATGGTTTGGATTATTGAATATACAGTTAGATATATGATTTTTACATATGTAGTGAGTTGTCCACTCAATGGAATCATTAAAATGAGCAAGATATGATCAAAATACTATTGAGGTACAAATTTTTATAGTCTGTTTTGGACGAATTATTAGGAATACTTAGAGGATGATTGAGCAGCAGCTATATGGAGTTATTTATAGCACATATTATGTAGTTTGTGCTGCCCAAATTTGAGCTTCTATCTCCTTGTAAAACTCAACATATGACAAAAATGGTGAAAGTGACTTTGACAATCAGATTTGTAAATAAAAGTATATAATATAAAATGAGCACTCAAGTAATATTATTATAAAATACATATATAAAACCCACTAACTAATGATAATATTTATAAAATAAGTTGTATAATATGATAAATAAGTATGACATTTTATAAAAATTACAAACTCAAATGTTTTATAAAGTTATAAAACTATATATAAGTTTTACGTCTTTTCGGCTAAAACCGAAAGACTAACGTTTTCGCCAAATAAAACTTAGACGGTCAGACCCGTCTAATGTAATATTTTTATAACTCATATACTGAATTTTAAATACATTTGACAAGTAAAAACCGGTAAACTCGATCTTTATAACTTATGGAACTTAACGGGACAAAGTAGCCTTATTGGACCATTAGCCCAACTAGTTTGGCTAAACACTAATGGACTTACTCATGGGCTTAACCCACTTGGGCCCAACATATGAGTACAGGCCTGGTATTAAAATTATAAATGGACTAATATAATGTATTAGACTTTTAATGGGGTTATTGGGCCTTAATATGTAGATAAGTTAAAACTAGTGTAACTAGTCTAAAATTTACTAACACATAACAACTTTAATGTTGAATGAAGAGATAAAATCCCACTTGATCATCATCATACTTATAATATCATCATACATATACATAACCATTATTTTTATAAAGTCATTGGAAAAGAGTCTAAGACCGAGTATTATTTGTCTAGGTTTCCGTGATTGAAGCACGCACCATCGCCGATAACCCGCCTTTCCTAATCAACGTGAGTTCATAGCCTCGCACTCTTTTAAATGTTTTATGAAATGTTTTGTAAACCAGCGAGGGAGATAACATGCTAGTTTTTGATAAAAATAGAACACAAGTAGTCCCGATGGTATGCTTATTAATATGGACCCGAATGATGCTATGACCCAATAAATGAGATAAAAAGGATTATTATTGGCTAGGTTATGTCACTTAAAGTCCCATTAGCATGAATTGTAAACTAACAGAATTTGGTAGACGCTTATGCATATAATAGTACTATTTGGGGAAGATCACCCTAGTTCGCGCCTTGACGGTTGATCCCCATCGTGCCACATTGAGTGGTAAGCGAATTTATGTATGAGAAGATTTATATAGCATGATTTTTGTGATGACATGCTAATTTAGATGGGCAATTGTTTTTCGGGTTCGCGGCCTGTTGTTTGTTATAGTAAGGTAGCAATGTCATGCGGCTAGTAATAATCCAATGCAATCCAACGCAATCCTGTACAATGCAACTAACGATAATATAGAGACTACGGTCTCATAGACGGTTTAAGATGTATGACTTGATTTATATACATTGCCTGACTAGCAATACGAGGACTCACTTCTGATATTATACTTGTGTTCTTCTTTCTATAACGTTTTTATGTAACGGTTTTATTAAACTCTATGAATTCACTCGAAATTCGCTGATATATTTTTCGCATGTTTTATCTCAGGTGCTTGAAGGTAACTTGGATGGAGATCGACTCTGATGGCCCACATAAAAATAATATTCATTCGATCTATGTTTTATAAAGTTTATAACTGTGAAACTTGGAGACCTGATGTAATCTTAAAACTTTTATTCGAATGAGTGCATGTTAAACCTTGTACAACCATTTTTATGCGTTGTCTATGATTTGAGTTATTGTGCTATCCCGTAACACTCTACTGACCCTTCCGCTGACCCGATACGAAATTTGAGAGTGTTACAGTTTGGTACCAGAGCTCTCGTTATAGAGAACGAAAGATTTTTAAAAACCAAGGTTTTGAATAAAACATTCAAAATCTTTTAACTATAAACATTTTCTTAAATTGTTTGAAAAATCTTTTGACTATAACGGTGCCAAAGATCTCCGATGTTACCAACAAGCCTTATTGAGAAGATATATATTTTGATATATATAACTTAATTTATATATATGTACATATCGTGAATGATAATAATAATGTTGGTACTAAGGAAGATGATGAGATTGGGATAGATAATGCAAATTGTCATGGCTGACCCTAATAGATAATGCAGATTGGGATAGATATTCAGTATGTAACTGTTTGATTATTATTTTATGCTAATACGAGATATATTATATAATGCAGATTGTCATGGCTGACCCTAATATTCCTGTAGAGAACCATGCTATTCCCGAACCTAACATAGATGACAACCCTTACTTAGACTTAGTGGATTATAATGTACAGGAGGATATGGATGATGAAGAGGAGGAACCATTTGAGGATCCCGATCCCGAGATAGGACTAGGAGATCTGATTGCCCCTCAGGTTGATGTTGTAGAGAATGATAATAATAATGTTGGTACTAAGGAAGATGATGAGATTGGGATAGATAATGTAGGTAATGAGGATGACGATGAGGATGTCGAGGAGGAGGTAGGTATAAATGACGAGGTTGATGATGATGAGGCTGAGCTTATTTTCCCTTATGATGTAGAGGATGGTGAGCTTTTACCCCCTCTAGTTGATTGGTCCGGTTCTGAGTTCGAGTTACTTAGAGATGAATTGTCTGAATCGTCTAAATTTGAGTCTGAATCAGAGGATGATGATGCACCTGATGGTACTGATGGGATTGCTACCCGTAGGCATGTGATAGGAGAGTCGTCGAGGGTTCGAGAGGCTACTCATATTGATGGACTTGCACCTTGGGCCTTGAGACGTGATTTAGATGCTTCCCGTGTTCAAGGTAGTATGACAGAGATTGGTTTAGGTGTTGTTTAGACTCATGTTGCTTTATTGGAGTCGAAGACTAAGATTGGTGAGAAAGAGCGAGAGTTTCTTGATTTGGGTTTGACTGATGTGGAGCGTGGTTTGAATGAGGCGTTTAGGAGATTGTCTGTGTTGGAAAGTGGTGAGTATGCCGAGATGAAGAAAAAGGTGAATACGATGGAGATTCAGTTGAGTGTTGCTCGTGCGATGCGTGAGAAGGCATAAAAAGAGTTGAATATATCTCGTTGGTTGGAACAGTAGGTTTTATACTGAGATGGTCGAGAAAGGAGTGATTCGAAAGCGCCCAGCTGAAGATGTATCTTGTGATCGCCCGAGGAAGATACCGAAGACGATGGATGATGGACCTTCTATCAGTTCTCAGTAGACCAGTCTATCTTTAGTAGTATCTTTTGTATCTTTTGTAAACTTTAACTAAACCGACATATTGGTTAGTAGATCTGGCACGATCTTTGGGCCTGCATAGTGCTAGGAAATTTGATGTGGAATGTTAATTAAGACAATGTGGTTGTTTCTAATCTAATGAAATATGTATCTTTGTCTTGAATTCCATATCGTGCCTTATTTGTATCTTGATTATGAACTCAATCCATCTTATATGAATCCCTCATTGGGTGAATGCTTAATATATTTTGAAATTGTGCAATTATAGAACCATGCCGCCCAAGAGAGCTGTGACTGAGGATGATGTGCGTAGGATCATTGCGGAACAAGTTGCCGCATCTATGACTGAATTTATGGAAAATGCTTGAAATGGAGCTGGCGGTAGTGGAGTTGGCGGTATTGGAGCTGGCAGTAGAGGAATTGGTGGTACTAATGTGAATGTGAATGCTAATAATGTGAATGCTAATGCTGGAGGAAATATAGGAGGACTTGGACTAATGCGCCTGAAGTCGGTGGTTGTACTTATGTGATGTTCATGAAGTGTGAACCCCTCCTTTTTAATGGAACTGAAGGTGATGTAGGATTAAGCCAGTGGATTGAGAAGATTGAGTCGGTGTTTCGAATTAGTAAGTGTAAGGATGAGGATAAGGTGACTTTTGCTATGGCTACTCTTAGAGGTCGTGCGTTGACTTGGTGGAATGGGAGAATTGCTTTTATGGGCATTGATGTTGCTAATACTACTCCTTGGGCTGAAATTAAAAAGTGAACGACTCTGGAGTTATGTCCCCGTAGTGTGATTATACGGTTGGAACAAGAGTTGATTCATTTAAGAATGAAAGGTGTGGACATTGATATCTACACAAACCTATTCCATGAGTTGGCCTTGTTGTGTCCTCGATTGGTGGAACCCGAAGAGATCATAATTGAGCAATACATTAAAGGGTTGACCAAGAATATCCGAGGGGATGTGACATCATCAAAACCATCGACCATTGATGATGCTGTCCGAATGGCTTACCAACTCATTGGACAAATAATTCAGGACAAGGAGGATGAAGCAGATGCTGGTGAGAAAATAAAGGGTGAAGGCAATCGTGGAGGTCAAGGTGACAATAGGCAGAATTTCAATCGCCGTCAAAACCAAAGAAGGGGGAATGCAAATGCTCTTACCAACAACACACCGCACAATGATGAAAAGTGTCCTAAGTATGGTAATAAGAGGCATGCTGGCGACTGCTGGGAGTGCCAAAATTGCGGAAAGCTAGGACATAAAGTGGGAAAGTGTAAGAGGGGAGCCATTTGCTTCAATTGTAGTGAAGAAGGTCATAAGAAATCGGATTGCCCCAAGTTGAAAAGGATTGGACCTGGAAGAAACCCCCAGGGTGGTGCTTATCAACTTGGAACTGTTGAGGTTAAGAAAGAGGATTCGAATGTCGTTACTGGTACATTTTTACTCAACAATCATTATGCTGTTGCTTTATTTGATTCAGGTGCTGATAGGAGCTTTGTATCCACTAAATTTAGTGCCCTTATTGACATTGAACCTGTTGAGATAAATACCAGTTACGAAGTAAAATTGGCTGATGGTAAATTGGTACAAACTAATAAGTTGTTAAAAAGATGCTCTCTAAATCTCTTGAACCATTCCTTTCCTATTGATTTTATATTGATAGAACTAGGTAGTTTTGATATTATTATTGGTATGGATTGGTTATCATGGAATAATGCTACAATTTTATGTGGAGAAAGAAGGTTGAGATTCCTCTTAGGAATAGGACGTTAGTAATTGATGGTAATCGAGGTGAATCCCGTTTGAAAATCGTTTCATGTATTAAAGTCCAAAAGTACATTAGGAACGGTTGCGAGCTATTCTTAGCTCAAGTGACCGGGAATGAGTCTAAGGAGAAATGATTGGAAGATGTACCTATTATCTGTGACTTCCCATAGGTATTTCCCAATGATTTACCCGGACTTCCGCCGATAAGGCAAGTCGAGTTTCGAATCGATCTAATTCCTGGTGCTGCACCGGTGGCACGTGCGCCTTACCGATTAGCACCTTCTAAATTAAAGGAATTATCCGAACATCTCAAGGAGTTGTCTGATAAAGGTTTTATTCGACCGAGCTCCTCGCCTTGGGGAGCTCCAGTCTTGTTCGTTAAGAAGAAGGATGGATCTTTCCGTATGTGCATCGACTACCGAGAGCTGAATATGTTGACAATCAAAAATCGATATCCTTTACCAAGGATTGATGATTTATTTGATCAACTACAAGGCTCTAGTGTGTGTTCTAAGATAGATTTGCGGCCTGGATATCACCAACTTAGCATCCGTGAAGAAGATATCTCTATAACTGCATTTAGAACTCGCCTTCAAGTGATGCCATTTGGGTTAACTAACGCACCCGCGGTCTTCATGGATCTAACAAATCGAGTGTGTAAACCCTATTTGGACAAATTTGTGATCATGTTTATTGACGATATTCTAATCTATTCTAAGAATAAAGAGGAACATGGAGAACACTTAAGGATTATCTTGAGCTTGTTAAAGGATGAAAAGTTGTATGCTAAGTTTTAGAAATGTGATTTTAGGTTGGACTCTGTGCAATTTCTTGGTCATGTGATTAACAAGGATGGAATTCATGTTGATCCTGCAAAGGTTGAAGCCATTAAGAATTGGTCTGCACCGACAACGCCAACGGAGGTGCGACAATTATTAGGATTGGCTGGCTATTATAGACGATTCGTTAAATAATTTTCTCTAATAGCTAAACCCCTGACTAAGCTAACTCAAAAAAATAAACCTTTCATGGGGGTAAGTGAAGAAGAAGTAGCATTTCAGATATTGAAGCAAAAATTATGTAGTGCACAAATTCTATTATTACCCGACAAGTGAAGATTCTGTAGTATTTTGTGATGCATCTCTTAGAGGTTATGGAGTTGTCTTGATGCAGCGACAAAAGGGGATAGCTTATGCTTCTAGGCAATTAAGGAAAAATGAGGAGTATTATACTACTCATGATCTTGAGTTAGGAGTTGTAGTCTTTGCTCTTAGGTTATGGAGACATAATTTGTATGACACCAAGTGTACGGTATTCACCGATCATAGAAGCCTACAGTATATTCTCGATAAAAAAGAACTAAATATGAGGCAACGAAGATGGATAGAACTGTTAAGTGATTATGATTGTGATATAAAATATCACCCGAGAAAAGCAAATGTTGTTGCCTACATTAAGTAGAAAAGATAGTGAGCCTATCAGGGTACGTTCTCTAGTCTTGACTGTGCACAATAATTTGCCTGAACAAATTAGGAATGCACAAATAGAAGCCTGTAAGAAAGAAAACATCGATAATGAAGGGTTTCGAGGTGAAGGAGATCCTTTAGAAGTTAGAGCAGATGGAGTGAAATTCTTAAGAGGTCGTATGTAGATACCTAAGTTTAGAGGCTTAATAGATTTAATCATGTTGGAATCCCATAAATCTAAATATTCCATTCATCCTGGATCTGATAAAATTTATTATGACTTGAAGAAGTTTTGCTAGTGGCCGAATATGAAAGCTGATATTGCTATGTATGATCTTTAATGTTTGACTTGTGCAAGAGTCAAAGCTGAACATCAAAAGCCGTCATGACTACTTCAACAACCAGAAATTCCAGAATGGAAGTGGGAGCGAATCACGATGGACTTTATCACTAAGCTTCCTAGAACATCTTCTGGAAATAACTCGATTTGGGTCATTGTTGACAGACTGACCAAATCAGCTCACTTCATTCCTGTTAAAGAGCAGTTCTCATTGGAGAAACTGACTCGTATTTATCTTGAGAATGTTGTACGTAAGCATGGAGTGCCTGTATCGATCATTTCTGATCGAGATCCTAGATTTGCATCGAATTTTTGGAAATCCCTCCAAAGATCCTTTGGAACGAATCTCAACATGAGAACTGCTTATCACCTCCAAACTAATGGGCAGAGTGAAAGAACAATACAGACACTAGAAGATATGTTGAGAGCTTGTGTGATAGATTTTTGTAAGAATTGGGATAAACATCTGCCTTTAGCAGAATTTTCATATAACAATAGTTATCATGCTAGTATTAAGGCTGCATCGTTTGAAGCTTTGTATGGTAGAAAGGGTAGATTTCCTGTATGTTGGAGTGAAGTTGGGGATACCCAGCTCACAGGACCGAAAATGATCCGGGAGACTACGGAGATGATAGTTCAGAGTAAGAATCGGTTGTTGACTGCCTGAAGTAGACAGAAAAGTTAAGGGGATGTGCGGCAGTAACCGATGGAGTTTGAAGTGGGTGACCGTGTGATGTTGAAAGTGTCGCCATGGAAAGGCGTCATACGATTTGGAAAGCGAGGGAATTTGAATCCCCGCTATATTGGACCCTTTAAGATTTTGTCTAGAGTAGGTCCGGTGGCTTACAAATTAGAGTTGCCCCAAGAACTTCATGGTGTTCACAACACATTCCATGTATCTAAGCTGAAGAAATGTTTAGTAGTGTGTGATGAGAAAATCTCGTTGGATAAGGTTCGAATTGATGAGAAGTTGCATTTTATCGATGAGCCCGTAGAGGTTATGGATCGTGAGGTAAAGAAACTTAAACAAAGTTGGATACCTATCGTTAAGATCCAGTGGAATTCAAAGCATGGACCAGAATTTACTTGGGAACGAGAGGATGAAATGTGGAAGAAATACACACACTTCTTTGATTTCAATAAGAAACGGGCATCGAAATGAAGTGGATCACGAGGACGTTCATCCCTTTTAAGGAGGAAATGCTGTGACAATCTGACATTTTCAGGTAGTAAATTATTTTCTCGTATATTATTTTGAAACTTATTTTTGTGTTGGTTTGTGAACTCACAATTTACGGGTTGAAGTTAGGGCTTACGCGCATAATTTAACGTCCTTTACGACTAAACCGGAAACCCTAGGTAATAAGTGTGAAAACACTTATCCTTTTTCCACTTATTTCCAATAATAACAAGACCAAAACGTGTGATTTATGTCGTAAAAGTCGGAATTATGTGTGGTTTGTGTTTTTATTGTGTTTTAGGACCAAAATATGAAAAAGGAAGAAAACACGGGCTTTCACGGGCTTTTACTGAAGAAAACGGGAAAAAGACGAAGTCAAAAGATCAAGAGTGCAAAAAGAACGGAAGTCCAAGGCCTATTCTGAAGATTTATCGAAGAAAAAGTCAAGAGACGGAAGTTTAACGAAGTCGAAGAACTTAAGTCTAATAGAAGAAGAAAATTAAAAAGACAAGTTCAAATCCCGAGACGACAAAGACGAAGAATTAAAGTCGAGTCGAGAAAACGTGAAGAAAGCAAGAGAGAAGATGCAACACATGCACTCCTTCCCTATAAATACCCTCCTAATAGTCATTAGGAGGGTGGTTAGTATTTTTTAGTTAATTTTCACTTTTTAGTTTTTAGAGAGAGAAAGTCTTAAACTTTCTCTCACTAGTTCATCTTTTTCTTTTAATCTTTCAACATTCACTCTTTGTATTGCTTATTTTCATTAATCAAAGTTCCATTTTAAGCTTTTATCTCTTAATCTCATTCTACTTTTCTTTGATTCAAGATTGATTTTGGTGTGATTATCATGTGATCCGTGTTGTTCTAATTGATTTCATGCTAAAAAGTTAATCTTTTGATCATTTTATAAGTTTTCATTTGATTAAGCTTTAAGACTTTTGTGCTTATTGGCTTACTTTTATGATTAGCTTATTTTTATCATTAAAAAGTTTTAATAAAAAGTTTATGTTTTTATGGTTTGATCTAAAAAGTTGGTTAATTTCGAGCTGAATAAGTTGATCTAAGTGCTTATTTGATTCGATTTTGTATTTGGATTGATAAGTTTTGGTACTAGCTTATTACTTTAGCTTTTTACCTTGCTTTTCCCCATTTCCATAGATTTCGGAAAGGGTTTAAAAGCCCTTTTCCGATTGGCTTTCCGACCGGTGTACCACCATAACCAATTTCCTTGATTTTAGGAATGTTTTTAGGCCCCTTTCCGATTGCCCCTTTTTCCGAACGTCACCTCCCACATTCCGATTGAACCCAATCGGAAGAGGGCTTTGCTTTCCGATTGGCACCCCACAGACATTCCGATCAGGACTAGATCATATTCCGACGGCAAGAATTTTGTATATTCCGATTGGGATTGTTCCCATATTCTGATTAGTAGTCCTTGTTCATTTTTCCGATTGGTTGTCGTATCCTGTATTCCGACGGTATCACCTTGCTATATTCCGATTGGTTTAATCTCGCTGCATTCCGATTGATTTCTTCTTTGAGCATATTCCGATTGACTATTGTCCCTATATTCCGATTGAGTTGCTCCTCCCACTTTCCGATCAGCCGATCGGAAAATATTCCGATCGGGAGCTCTTGTTGGCTTGTTTTGGTTCCTTTCGATATAACTTTCTTATAGTACTTTTTATTTTTCTAAAATTTTTCCAAGTGTTAGATTTATTTAGTGAGTTAGTATTTTCCCATTGTCACCTTTAAGTCTTATATGCATTTATTTTTACTCGCCATTCAAATTTATCTTTTAACTTCCATTTTACTCAACGACACTTTATTTACTTGCTATTAGTTAAAAACAAATCGACCAAACCTTTGATTCACCAAAAGACGATTGAGTCGCACTTTAGACCGGTTTTCAATTCGAAAAGATTCGGAACTATAACGAACTTGAATTTTGATACTAGGTGTCAAAATCCGAGTATTAAATGGCGCCGCTGCCGGCTCTTTTCGTTAAGATAAACGGTTTCTAGTGAGAGACGCTTTGAATTTTGGGATCCGTTCTTTGAACGTTCTTTTCATTGCTATAAAAATTTCAAAAAAAATCCATAAAAATTATAAAACTTTTCAAAAATACAAAAACATTAAAAAACCTATAAAAACCAAAAATATTATATAGATATTCCTTGTGTATATTTTTCTTCTGCAGGTGCATGCGTACTAGATCTACAAACTATTCTGAGCCCGAGAATCGTGAAGATTTAGATATGGCTGGTGTTAATAACAACAATAATCACCCACCTCAAAATAATTTGAATAACAACCACAACAATAACAACAACAACAATGTCCTTCTACCTGATTTACGAACCATGGAGGAATTGTGCCAACCCACAATGAACGGACGCGGAGGCCCGATTGCACCAATGCACGTCACGGCTCAGGAGTTTTCGTTGAAGCATCATATGATACAACAAGTGCAAACGAACCCATTTCGTGGAATTCCGGATGATGATGCCAACAAACACCTCGACAAATTCATTACCATTACCCAAAGCATGAAGTGCCCCGGTGTTTCTATGGATGACCTTCGCCTTCAACTTTTTCCACACTCGCTTTCTCACCATGCCGAAAAATGGTTTGACCGTCTTCCTAAGAATTCTATTCATACGTGGAACGACATGACTCAACGCTTTTTATCGCGCTACTTCCCACCATCCATGGTCACTAGCCTTCGTAACCAAATCAGTGGATTTATGAAAGAGAATGATGAACCGCTTTTCGATGCTTGGGAACGTTACAATAATTTGATCGACCGCTGTCCTAATCAAAATATGCTCCCCGTCACTCTCATTGACACCTTCTACAATGGTCTCACCTTTCGTGATCGTGACACGATCAATGCCGCCGCCGGTGGTACTTTTATGAAAAGGAGACCGGAGGAGTGTCGAGAGTTGATCGAAAACATGACTACTCACCACAAGAATTGGGATTCATCCGCATCCTCAAGATCTAACTCGAGACTCAATGTTTCTTCTACTACCTCCAATCCTGAAATGTCTGAAATTTCTCGACAACTCGCTGAAATGAACAAGAATTTCATGGCCATGGCCACAAACCACTTTCAACAAGCTAAAGCCGTTGCTATTTCTTGTGACACATGTGGTGGCCCTCACTCTTATAATGATTGTCCTTCAAATCAAGGCAATTATTCTGAAAACGTTAACGCAGCTTACGGCACTTATCCCACGGGAGGCTATCAAGCTCGCCCTCAAGGAGACCGTGGCTTGCTAAGTTATCGCTCCAACAATTATCTTGCTCCTCCTGGTTTCCCTCCTGCAAACCAAAACCAACAACAAAGCTACAACCGAAACAACCAATCCCAACCTCGTGCTCAAAATCAGTATCAATCCCAAAGAAACCCATACCCAACTCAAGGAAATTCTCAAGCTTACCAAGCTCCACCTCTCAATCAACCGATGGCCGTAAACCAAGACGTCGAGACGTTCATGAAGACCAATCGTGAGATGGTGACGAATCTTCAGAGTCAATTTGTCAACTTGAAGAATGACATGGTGAAACAAGGGAGCGATATTAGAGCCGAGCTAAGGAATGATATGGCCAAACATAGCAATGATATTAATGCCAACATGCAAAACTCTTTTAACAATCAAGCTCTTCACCTTCGTGATATGATTGGTTCGCTCATCCAAAGTAATCAACCCTCTGCTTCGGGTACTCTTCCGAGTAATACCCTTGCAAATCCGAGAGGGGAGATGAAAGCAATCACCACTAGAAGTGGAAAAGGTTATATGGAACCCGAGCTTCCTACACCTCCACCCGTGATTGTGAACAAGGAAAAAGAGAAAATTTCCCCACCTCCTTCACCTTCTATCCCCATTTCCCCACCACCCGTGGCTGTGAGTGATCCTACTCCATTAAAGTCTTCTTCTTCATCCAATATACCTTATCCTTCAAGGTTGAGTAAAGAGAAGCAAAAGAGCAAGGATGATATTCAGGTTTCAAACTTCCTAAAAATGTTTAAACAATTGAATTTTAACATCTCCTTTGCCGAGGCTCTCGCTCACATGCCCAAATACGCTAAGATGTTTAAAGATCTTTTAAGTGATAAAGAAAAGCTTCTTGACATTTCTCAGACCCACCTTAATGAGAATTGCTCCGCAGTGCTCTTAAGGCAATTGCCCACCAAGCTTGGTGAT
Source organism: Glebionis coronaria (assembly GCA_025667525.1). Classification (NCBI taxonomy): domain Eukaryota; kingdom Viridiplantae; phylum Streptophyta; class Magnoliopsida; order Asterales; family Asteraceae; genus Glebionis; species Glebionis coronaria. The sequence goes on along the minus strand of JANFOE010000290.1, from coordinate 549,876 downwards.
CGGGGTCGCTTCTTGATTCCTTGCAACTTCCCGGGAGTAGAGAATTGCATGGCTCTAGCCGATCTAGGTGCCAGTATAAACTTAATGCCTTTAAGCGTTTGGAAGCAATTGTCTCTCCCCGAGCTTGTCCCCACCAAAATGACTTTGGAATTAGCCAACCGTACGGTTGCTTATCTAGTGGGGATAGCCGAAGATGTCTTTGTTGGCGTCGATAAATTCACCTTCCCGGCGGATTTTGTCGTCGTTGATTACGAGATGGATCCCCGTGTTCCATTAATCGTCGGACGTCCATTTCTGAGGACCGGTCGCACTCTTATTGATGTAGCCGCAGGCGAAATAATCATGAGAGTTGGTGACGATCAAATTGTCTTCAACATGGGTAAGATTTCTAAGCAACCTTATTCATATGAGAGTGTTAATGCTATTGATGTTCTCGATGAAGCTTGTGAAGAACATTTTCATAATGCTTGCAAAAGTACTCCTTCTCTACCCAATGTTGAGACCGTTGCCTCAATTGCTCCAGCATTGACTCCTTTCGGAGAAAGTGACTTGGATGACTTCGAAGCTAGTTTGGGTCCTCTCGATATTAAGTATGATAATTTGTCCACCAATTGGGATGAAGACATTCGTACTATTGAGAGACTTCTCAATGAGGACCCGTTGTCTCCTTCTGCTCCTAAAGAGGTGACTAATGATGATCCATCGTTAGTTTCACCATCTATTGACGATCCTCCGACTCTCGAGCTTAAGGACTTACCGCCTCATCTTGAGTACGTTTTCCTAGAAGACGACGAGAAGCTACCGGTCATCATCGCAAAGGATCTGAAAGAAGACGAAAAAGCCCGCCTTGTCGCTGTGTTGAAGAAGCATAAAAGAGCTATCGCTTGGAAAATCTCCGACATCCGCGGAATTGATCCTCACTTTTGCACACATAAAATTCTCATGGAGGACGACTTTAAGCCCACAATTCAAAGTCAACGAAGGGTGAATCCTAAAATCCATGAAGTCATCAAAAAAGAGGTTATCAAACTTCTTGATGCGGGTATGATTTACCCTATTTCGGATTCACCATGGGTTAGTCCAGTCCATTGTGTGCCTAAGAAAGGCGGAATCACCGTTGTACCTAATGCAAACAACGAGTTAATTCCTACCCGTCTCGTTACTGGGTGGAGAGTTTGTATAGACTACCGCAAACTCAATGATGCCACGAGAAAGGATCATTTCCCTCTACCTTTTATGGACCAAATGCTTGAACGTCTAGCTGGTAATGAATATTACTGCTTTCTTGATGGTTTCTCGGGTTATTTTCAAATACCCATCGATCCCCAAGATCAAGAGAAGACAACATTCACTTGTCCCTACGGCACATTTGCTTATAAAAGAATGCCTTTTGGCTTATGCAATGCCCCTGGGAATTTCCAAAGGTGCATGTTGGCGATCTTCCATGACATGGTTGAGCAAACCATGGAAGTCTTCATGGATGATTTCTCGGTCTTCGGGGATTCCTTCCCTACTTGCCTTGCCAATTTGGAACGTATGCTTAAGCGGTGCGAAGACACTCGCCTTGTTCTGAATTGGGAAAAATGCCATTTTATGGTAAAAGAAGGCATTGTGCTAGGACACAAAATCTCTAAAGCCGGTCTTGAAGTTGACCGTGCTAAAGTAGATGTCATAGCCAAATTACCTCCACCTTCAACCGTGAAGGGTGTGAGAAGCTTTCTGGGTCATGCGGGCTTCTATCGTCGATTCATTCAGGATTTCTCTAAAATCGCTCGCCCGATGACCCACCTCTTGGAAAAAGATACTCCCTTTATCTTTTCTAAAGAGTGTCTCGAAGCCTTCAATCTTCTTAAGGACAAGCTAACTAAGGCACCGGTCTTGGTTACCCCAAATTGGGAGCTGCCTTTTGAATTGATGTGCGATGCTAGCGACTTTGCTATTGGTGCGGTTTTGGGCCAAAGAGTGAATAAACACTTCCAACCAATCCACTACGCTAGCAAAACAATGACGGGGGCTCAATTGCATTATACGACAACCGAAAAAGAGCTTTTAGCTGTTGTCTATGCTTTTGAGAAATTTCGCCCCTATCTTGTTTTATCCACCACCATCGTATACACGGACCATTCCGCGTTGAAGTACTTGATGACAAAGAACGATTCTAAGCCAAGACTTCTTCGCTGGGTTTTGCTCCTTCAAGAATTCAACATTGAAATTCGTGACAAGAAGGGAGCCGAAAACCTGGCCGCGGATCATCTGAGTCGACTTGAGGATCCATATCAGGGGGATCATCCGAACAAAGAGATCAATGACTCTTTCCCCCTGGAAACTCTAATGTCTATAAATCTCAATCTTGATGGCACCCCGTGGTTTGCGGACATTGCAAACTACTTAGCGGGTGGTATTCTCATCCAAGTGTTAACATCCCAACAAAAGAAGAAGTTCTTGAACGATGTTAAGACTTACTTTTGGGATGACCCTTATCTATTCAAACAGTGTGCTGATCTGATTATTCGTCGATGTGTTGACGGACCGGCAGCTTTTGACATCCTTCAAGCTTGCCACAAAGGACCCACCGGTGGTCACTTTGGTCCCAACTACACCGCTAAGAAAGTGTTTGATTCTGGATTCTACTGGCCCACCATTTATCGTGACGCTCACGAAATGGTTAAGCATTGTGATGCTTGCCAACGTCAAGGCAAGATCACACATAAGGATGAGATGCCTCAAAATTTCATACAGGAATGTGAAATCTTTGATGTATGGGGCATCGACTTTATGGGGCCATTTCCATCATCTAAAGGGAACAAGTACATCCTCGTCGCCGTCGACTACGTCTCTAAATGGGTTGAAGCTAAGGCTCTTCCTACGAATGATGCGAGGGTGGTTGTGAACTTTTTGAAGCAGCTTTTCGCCCGATTTGGCGTTCCTCGTGCTATCATCAGTGACCGCGGGACTCATTTTTGCAACGATCAATTTGCACGAGTCATGGCAAAGTATGGTGTCAATCACCGTCTTTCCACCGCTTATCATCCCCAAACCAATGGGCAAGCCGAAATTTCCAATCGTGGCTTGAAGAGAATTTTGGAGCGTACTGTGGGAGAGCATCGTGCCGCGTGGGCCGATAAGTTAGATGATGCTCTGTGGGCTTTCCGTACTGCTTACAAGACCCCGATCGGTTGTACACCTTATCGTCTTGTGTACGGGAAAGCCTGCCACCTACCCATCGAGCTGGAACATAAGGCGCACTGGGCCTTGAAGTGGGCTAACTTCGACATCATCAAAGCCGGTGATCATCGCAAGGTTCAACTCAACGAGCTAAATGAACTGAGGAATGAAGCTTATGAGAACTCGCTGATCTACAAGGAGAAGACGAAGATGATCCACGATGCTAAAATCAAGAACCGAGAGTTCCACGTTGGTGATCAAGTTCTACTCTTTAACTCTCGGTTGAAGATCTTCTCTGGCAAGTTGAAGAGCCGCTGGACTGGTCCATTCACCATCGCCAAAGTCTTTCCATATGGGACCATTGAGCTTTCTCAACCGAATGGGCCCAATTTCAAGGTGAATGGCCAACGTTTGAAGTTGTACTTTGGTGAGGACATCTCTCAGGAGATGATTCCATCCCTCACCACGTTCCCCATGAACTAAAATTGGGTCGAGTCAGGCTCATGACTCGGTGAACAAAAACAAGCGCTTCTCGGGAGGCAACCCGTGTTCTATCCCTTACTGCTTTCATAATAAGTGTAGGGGGAGCCCCACATATGTTTGTTGTCTTGTTTCTTGTGCTGTGCAGGGATTTCAGCTTCAAAAAGCATCTTGATAACTTTTGACGAACCGTGATACCGTGTTCCTATCTTCCCGGTTCTATCCTAAACTCTTGTGATTCAATATTTCATATTCTATATGTTCACATTGAATTCACTTTTGTTGTCCTTTCCTTAGCAAGATTTAAACAAAGTGCACAATGTCCTAAGTGTAGGGGAGTTTACTCCCACATGCTTAAACATTGAGGACAATGTTTATCTCAAGTGTAGGGGGGACTTCTATCGAAGTAAGTGGTCTTTTCCATGAATTTGCCCTCATTTTAACTGGAAAATTTGATTTTTCGACATTTTTCAAAATTTTTAATCTATTTTGGCCTAGTTGTATAGTTGTATTTGCCTTTGTTATGTTTCCTTTGCTAGAATAAAATTTTTAATAAAATGGTTTTAAATTTTTCTTTGTCGTGAACATTTTGACTCAACCCGAGTTTACTTGCCTAAGTTTACTCTAGCTAGTATCCTTAACGTGTTTAAGTCAAGTTTTGCTAGGCTTTTATATAGGGAGCTATAAAACGCGAAAGTCTTAACTCTCACGGGTTAAGAACAAGAACTTTTCGCAAGTTCCTATAATTGATCCTAGAGAGTCGTTTATCAAGGGAACTTTAAAATGCGATTTCTAAAACTTGAAAAAGTCTAAGAATTTGCAAGATCCGATAGGCGACTCGAAAACCCAAAACTTTGATTTAATAGGCTAAGCATCCACGAGTCTCATTCCTTGAGATTTTAAACTGTGGAGAACGAGAGATGATAGAGTCAATTATAAGTTCGGCATTCTTTCGTGAATTTATGTGAGTTAATTATGAGCCTATTCTCCCTCCACTTGCTTAATAAATTATCTGCTAATAAGTAGGGTTGTACGATTTGAAAAGTTACTTAGCTTTTAGCCCCAGATCGTTTAAAAGTTGCTCGGTAATGACGAGAGTTCATAGCCAAGGCATAACTTATGAAGCGGGGCGCGAAGATTGGCGAGTCCGAAAAGGCCCTAACAAGGCATGAGGGCTACATTTTGTTGCTAAAAGATCCAAAAGTGATGTGAAGAATCATTTATCGAAAATCAATATGAAGGATCGAGACACACGACGAAAAGCAAGAACTCCCCAAAAGTCATGGAGAAGTCTATCCGAAAAGACCCTAACAAGGTATGAGGATAAATAGATCCAAGTCCTAAAAGGAGGCGGATCGTTGTATATCAAAGTCCAAAATAAAGATTGGAGAAAAATGAAGAAGTCGTGGTCCAAAGATGAAGAATCTCTCAAAAACTTCAAGTGAAGAAATTCCTATTATGAAGAGAAGACCATAATTTCAAGAACGTCTCTCGAAGATTCGAAGTATGAAGTCGCTGCCAAATATCGGCCCGACAAAGGTCTCAAATCGCGAACCAAGTTATGCCAAGATATGAACTTTCTGATATCCCGAGAAGCAGTTTTAAAAGATTTGGTCCTTTAGCTAACTATTGATTAAATCATTCACCTTATTTTCGGACTAAATAACTATCGAAATAAGTCAAACAATGCATCCTCGTGATCATTCAAGACAAAAATAAAATATAAGAGATACACCTAGGAATAAGGGAGTCTAAGTGAATAATTGGCCCACATGAGTTCTTGATAGTTTGCTAACTTATAATAACAATGATCTCGTTTTTAAGCTTGGTATGGGGAACGTGAAACTTGAGGATGATAAATGTTCATGGACGCCAAAACCCAATGTAAGTTTTTAATTTCTTTACTTATTTCTATCTTTTATGTTTAGTATTTAATAAAGGCCAAGGTAGGTTATTTATGATGGAATATGTAAACCATGCTTAAAAATTAATGCATTGCATGAGGGCATTGCAATGGTCAAGTGTAGGGGATTTAATAAGTGTGAAAACACTTATCCTTTTTCCACTTATTTCCAATAATAACAAGACCAAAACGTGTGATTTATGTCGTAAAAGTCGGAATTATGCGTGGTTTGTGTTTTTATTGTGTTTTAGGACCAAAATATGAAAAAGGAAGAAAACACGGGCTTTCACGGGCTTTTACTGAAGAAAACGGGAAAAAGACGAAGTCAAAAGATCAAGAGTGCAAAAAGAACGGAAGTCCAAGGCCTATTCTGAAGATTTATCGAAGAAAAAGTCAAGAGACGGAAGTTTAACGAAGTCGAAGAACTTAAGTCTAATAGAAGAAGAAAATTAAAAAGACAAGTTCAAATCCCGAGACGACAAAGACGAAGAATTAAAGTCGAGTCGAGAAAACGTGAAGAAAGCAAGAGAGAAGATGCAACACATGCACTCCTTCCCTATAAATACCCTCCTAATAGTCATTAGGAGGGTGGTTAGTATTTTTTAGTTAATTTTCACTTTTTAGTTTTTAGAGAGAGAAAGTCTTAAACTTTCTCTCACTAGTTCATCTTTTTCTTTTAATCTTTCAACATTCACTCTTTGTATTGCTTATTTTCATTAATCAAAGTTCCATTTTAAGCTTTTATCTCTTAATCTCATTCTACTTTTCTTTGATTCAAGATTGATTTTGGTGTGATTATCATGTGATCCGTGTTGTTCTAATTGATTTCATGCTAAAAAGTTAATCTTTTGATCATTTTATAAGTTTTCATTTGATTAAGCTTTAAGACTTTTGTGCTTATTGGCTTACTTTTATGATTAGCTTATTTTTATCATTAAAAAGTTTTAATAAAAAGTTTATGTTTTTATGGTTTGATCTAAAAAGTTGGTTAATTTCGAGCTGAATAAGTTGATCTAAGTGCTTATTTGATTCGATTTTGTATTTGGATTGATAAGTTTTGGTACTAGCTTATTACTTTAGCTTTTTACCTTGCTTTTCCCCATTTCCATAGATTTCGGAAAGGGTTTAAAAGCCCTTTTCCGATTGGCTTTCCGACCGGTGTACCACCATAACCAATTTCCTTGATTTTAGGAATGTTTTTAGGCCCCTTTCCGATTGCCCCTTTTTCCGAACGTCACCTCCCACATTCCGATTGAACCCAATCGGAAGAGGGCTTTGCTTTCCGATTGGCACCCCACAGACATTCCGATCAGGACTAGATCATATTCCGACGGCAAGAATTTTGTATATTCCGATTGGGATTGTTCCCATATTCCGATTAGTAGTCCTTGTTCATTTTTCCGATTGGTTGTCGTATCCTGTATTCCGACGGTATCACCTTGCTATATCCCGATTGGTTTAATCTCGCTGCATTCCGATTGATTTCTTCTTTGAGCATATTCCGATTGACTATTGTCCCTATATTCCGATTGAGTTGCTCCTCCCACTTTCCGATCAGCCGATCGGAAAATATTCCGATCGGGAGCTCTTGTTGGCTTGTTTTGGTTCCTTTCGATATAACTTTCTTATAGTACTTTTTATTTTTCTAAAATTTTTCCAAGTGTTAGATTTATTTAGTGAGTTAGTATTTTTCCATTGTCACCTTTAAGTCTTATATGCATTTATTTTTACTCGCCATTCAAATTTATCTTTTAACTTCCATTTTACTCAACGACACTTTATTTACTTGCTATTAGTTAAAAACAAATCGACCAAACCTTTGATTCACCAAAAGACGATTGAGTCGCACTTTAGACCGGTTTTCAATTCGAAAAGATTCGGAACTATAACGAACTTGAATTTTGATACTAGGTGTCAAAATCCGAGTATTACTAGGTTTACGTATTTACGTTTTTGAACTCCGTTTTTGATGAGACAATTTTTATTAGATTCATTTTGTGCTGTTGATTCATAATTTATAAAAACGTTTTTCGTAAAATGACCCGAGGGCACGTAAATCGAGAAAACTAGAATCGAGGAGTACCCGTAAATTAATGGGGATGAAACAAGTTAACACTTGCCTCACCCCCACTAGGGGCGGCCAAAGCTTAACCAACACATCAAAGATGTGTCAAGTTTATATAAAAACTAAGGACACTTGTCCTTAGTTTCTAACCAAAACCACTTAACATTTAAAACAACTAACTCAAACCATTTACACTCATTTCTTACATGCAGACCACACAAAACTCTATCTAATCCCTCCCCTTTGTCGTCCAATTTACCACCACCAAACACTACACTTGATCAAATTTCTACCTTAAATCTTGTGTTTAACTTGCATAAGATGAAAACCCTTTGAAGACTTGGTGATTTGAGGTGATCCTAACAACTAAAAAGAAGTTTTCCTTGGAGTCTAGGGATGATTTTTCTCAAGGTGTATTTCCTTGTGTTTAACTTGTATTTTCTTTATAAATGTATATGTATATGATGATAAATGATGATCAAAGTATTATGTGGGGATTTTGTGTTAATAGATTTGGTTAAAAAGACAAGAATCAACAAGTAAAAATGTTAAAATCTTGATTAAATTTATAGGCTGTATAAACCAGTAAGTAACCATAAGATAACTTGGTACAATGGCTTGGATTATTGAATATACAGTTAGATATATGATTTTTACATATGTGGTGGGTGGGCCACTCAATGGAATCATTAAAATGAGCAAGATATGATCAAAACACTATTGAGGTACAAATCTGTATAGTCTGTTTTGGACGAAATATTAGGAATACTTAGAGGATTATTGAGCAGTAGCTAAGGAGTTATTTGTAGCACATATTATGTAGTTTGTGTTGCCTAAATTTGAGCTTCTATCTCCTTGTAGATCTCAAGATATGGCAAAAATGGTGAAAGTGACTTTGATAATCAGATTTGTAAATAAAAGTATATAATATAAAATGAGCATTCAAGTAATATTATTATAAAATATATATATAAAACCCACTAACTAATGATAATATTTATAAAATAAGTTGTATACTATGATAAATAAGTATGGCATTTTATAAAAATTACAAACTCAAATGTTTTCTAAAGTTATAAAACTATATATAAGTTTTACGTCTTTTCGGCTAAAACCGAAAGATTAACGTTTTCGCCAAATAAAAATTAGACGGTCGGACCCGTCTAATGTAACATTTTTATAACTCATATACTGATTTGTAAGTAAATTTGACAAGTAAAAACCGATAAACCCGAGCTTTATAACTTATGGACCTTAACGGGCCAAAGTAGCCTTATTGGACCATTAGCCCAACTAGTTTGGCTAAACACTAATGGACTTACTCATGGGCTCAACCCACTTGGGCCCAACATATGAGTATAGGCCTGGTATTAAAAGTATAAATGGACTAATATAATGTATTGGACTTTTAATGGGCTTATTGGGCCTTAATATGTAAATAAGTTAAAACTAGTGTAACTAGTCTAAAATTTACTAACACATAACAACTCTAATGTTGAATGAAGAGATAAAATCTCACTTGATCATCATCATACTTATAATATCATCTTACATATACATAACCATTATTTTTAAAAAGTCATTGGACAAGAGTGTAAGACCGAGTATTATTTGTCTAGGTTTCCGTGATTGAAGCACGCACCATCGCTGATAACCCGCCTTTCCTTATCAACGTGAGTTCATAGCCTCGCACTCTTTTAAATGTTTTATGAAATGTTCTGTAAACCCGCGAGGGAGATAACATGCTAGTTTTTGATAAAAATAGAACACAAGTAGTCCCGTTGGTATACTTATTGATACGGAACCGAATGATGCTATGACCCAATAAATGAGATAAAAAGGATTATTATTGGTTAGGTTATGTCACTTAAAGTCCCATTAGCATGAATTGTGAACTACCAGGAATTGGTAGACGCTTATGCATATAATAGTACTATTTGGGGAAGATCACCCCAGTTCGCGCCTTGATGGTTGATCCCCGTCGTGCCACATTGATTGGTAAGCGAATTTATGTATGAGAAGATTTATATAGCGTGATTTTTGTGACGACACGCTAATTTAGATGGGCAATTGTTTGTCGGGTTCGCGACCCGTTGTTTGTTATAGTAAGGTAGCAATGTCATGCGGCTAGTAATAATCCAATGCAATCCAACGCAATCTTGTACAATGCAACTAACGATTTTATAGAGACTACGGTCTCATGGATGGTTTAAGATGTATGACTTGATTTATATATATTGCCTGACTAGCAATACGAGGACTCACTTCTAATATTATACTTGTGTTCTGACTTCTATAACTGTTTTATGTAACGGTTTTATTAAACTCTATGAATTCACTCGACATTCGCTGATATAATTTTCGCATGTTTTATCTCAGGTGCTTGAAGGTAACTTGGATGGTGATCGACTCTGATGGCCCACATAAAAATAATATTCATTCGATCTATGTTTTGTAAAATTTATGACTGTGAAACTTGGGGACCTGATGTATACTTAAAACTTTTATTCGAATGAATGTATGTTAAACCTTGTACAACCATTTTTATGCGTTGTCTATGATTTGAGTTATTGTGCTATCCCGTAACACTCTACCGACCCTTTCGCTGACCCGATACGAAATTTGAGAGTGTTACAATTTATAGGAGGCAAAAGCCAACGGCTCTCTGCCTGTTGCTCCTTAATTTTCCCGCAGTTCTTTATCACTAAATAACCGCAGGCCTATTTGAGTAACCGTGGGTAGTAGACTCCGCTTCTTTTTGTCCTTTAGTGGGAAAGTAATATCTGAGGTAAGTTTTACCTTCAAAGGATATTCCTATGGCATTTGGAATATGCCATATTCCAATTTACATTTTCCATTTTAATAAAATGTTTTCTTAAAAAGAAAGCCTATTCAAAATCTTTTGTCACATTTGACAAAATGCAAGTTTTAAGTTTAATCATTTTTATGATCAAAAAACATGATTAAGATATGTTTGTGTAAGACTTAAATGATTATTACCTCAATGATAGTGTTTGTCAAGTAATTCGTCTTTCGATTATCTTTGATGATAAATGTCTTTGTAATTTGTCGTGATCAAAACTAAGAAAGATTAGTTAACAATAATAATGGTTTTAGGCATCAATTCATTAACACAATCGTTAACTATGCCTAAGTTGCGACTCGTTTATTAAATAAGCTTGAACTCAAGCTTTAAAGCTTACGAATTTAAACGAGTCCAATATTTTATATGCGAGCTTATTAACGAGATTATTAACAAGCTTATTAACTAGTATAAATTAGATATAGTAAGAGCCGAGCTCGAGCCAAATTTTAAATTTACATTGCCAAATCATATAAACAATCCGAGTTCGAGCCCGTCTAACATACCACGAGACGATCTCGAGTTTAAATAATAAGGCTCGAAACGAGCCGAGCTCGAGCTTTGTAAAATTTATGGCTCAGCTCATTTCCACCCCTATTTCTAAAACTTCGTTTTTGTTGTAACCAAGGTCGAATATGCATCCTCACTAGGGCAATGTCCTCCATAATCTATCAAACAAGGATTTAAGATCGGACTTCACTTCGGGTTGTTGAATGTTTTGTTGCGAGCAAACTATAATTTTATGTGGTCTTCTTCTTCATTGCTTCTTTTGCTAGTTGCTCGTCATTCAAAGAGATTCAATGTTTGATCCTACTGATATAATGGTATGTGGTTCCATAAAGAGCTTACGACACTAGAAGGCTGGCTCACCACAATGTGACTCGACTATAGTAGAAACTGGTTGATCAAGGCGAGCACGTTTGTGAATGTTTATAAGTAGCATAACAATTATATAAAACCCTAAACGAGATCAGAGCACATATAGCGGAAGCGATTTACCAAGATCATAATTAATAACCCAATTAAAATTAATCGAATTAGGGTTACATACCTTTACGCTAAAGCATTCCACAAGACGAAGAACAAATCACCGATTCGGGTTTAAATCGTATATAACAAGATATAGTCTAAAGTAGGACTATATTACGTTCTTGTACACACGTAATACAACGAGCTAACCGTGATTCTAGCATGTGAAAACCGAGCTACAACGCTTGTAAATAATCTACCCAACAACCCTAGAGAGGGGCTAGGACTAGATTACATATACAATCGACCAACCAAGAAAAACCAACTGAAACCCTTCGTAGGTGGGGGTGGCGATCGACCAAAGAGAAGAAGAGGGGAAAGATTATTGTTGATGTGAATTATGAGGAGTTAGGAGGTGTATTTATAGGCCTTAACCCTTATAGCCCAACATAAATAAAAGGCAAAAATTGTCCCCCCCCCCCCCCGGGAGCCCATAACCGACCGACTAACACCTCTTAAGGGTGTTCCAGAATCTTACAAACTTCTTTTCTTTAGTTTGTATATACTATTTTTTGTCCCATATATTTAAATGATATAAGATAGAAATAAAGAAGAAAATAAGATGGATTATAGAGAGAGAAAGTAGTGAGAGAAAGTAGAGAGAAGGAGGTGATTAACTTGGTGATATTTGATTAAGTATTATGATTACATGCCCACCCTCCTAACATGCTAGGAGGGTGCTTATATAGTCCACCCACATGCGGGATTTTCTAATGGACTATATTGTTTTGGGCAGGGCTTGAATAAATTCTTAGTACCTTTAAAGAAGCCTTTTAAGCTAGCCATCAAGCCCGTAATGTCACGACTATTTTAACTAACTATTACAATGTTCTAATAAATATTACAATAAAAATCTATGACCGAACATTCTTGTTTGACTCAATATTTTGAGGCTAACAATCTCCCCCAATGTGAGGTCATTCCTCTTCGATATTTGGAGCTCAATGGAGATTATGAATTTCGTCATAAATGAATCTTGAATGTGTAATAGTCGTCTTGTTCCTTCATGCTGTGATCTTTGAGCCTTTGTCATTGTCTTTCGACTTTGTCTTTTATCTTGAGATCTTCAAATTGTTCTTGACTTGTCTTTTCCATCTTGCGATCTTGTGTCTTTATCCACATGCTCATACTTTGTACAATCTTAAAAGCTTGCTAATAATCTCCCTTGAAGAGAGGTCGTTCCTCTACATTAATTGATAAGGAAGATTTTGATCATCAGAGTTACGGAAGTCTTTAGCTTTCTTGATTGTTGAATATGTCTTTGCGCATGAGTATGTGGTTTTGAATCTTTGACTTTGTTGAGTACACCGTAACGCCACCTTCTTGAGACAAAACATAGACATGGACTGAATGGCTTTGACATTCGTCCTAAATCGGTAGCGTTTTACCTACGGTCTGTGAAGACCGTTACAAGATATTAAATATCATACCTGTGATTAGGTAGATTCAATTAAGAACCTCCTTGACAGGGTTTCGCGGCTGTACTAGCCGTTCTCTTTACTCGACCGTCTCAAAGCAAGACTGTGAACATAAAGAGTGAATCAATTGGATAAATATCCGCTTGATTAAAGTCGTCAAATCAAATTCCTAGAACAAGTTTGATTCATTAAGAATCTTACCATTTTGGCTTTCCAGTTGACACAAGCTTGATTCATAAGAATCTCGCAAGTTACCTACCGTAGCACTGTTTAATGTTGACGCTAGAAGGATTTCCATTCGTCACTGTGAATATTAATGAATATCACTCTGAATGTTCTGACAAGACCATAAAGATATTGCGTAGAAACCTGAAACAAGTTTGAATCAATTCAGAATCAAACCACTGTTGATTTTCAGTTTACACATGTTCAATTCTAAAAGAATCTTACACATGACCTACCGCAGTGCTGTTTGATGTTAACACTAGAAGGATTTCCACTCATCATAGTAAATACTAGGTAGTATCACTCTCAGTGTTCTAGCAATATCACAAGGATATAGTGTAGGACTCTCTTGATCGTCATCCGTATGTCCTAATGAGATTTGATTGATCTCTTGGCTCTAGACTCGATTTTTTCACTTTTAGTGGTCGGAGGCTGGAGCAGATGCCACCTATTCAATATCACCTATCTTGGAGTGAGAAAGTTAATAGAAGTCGTGTTGATCTCCGTGATAATAAAACAAACTTCTTTTGAGAGAAGCCTGGGTCAGCTGGGGAGGGTTTGTGCATTACATCACTGGGTCCATGATGCAATGTCTTCATGATGTGTTGATCCGGTTTCTGCCTAAGTTGTATAGAGGGCTTCTTTCTTTACACCCTTTATCCTTACATTTCTTTTTCATTCTTCAACCCCTTTAATGCTTACCAAGACATCATTAATAGCATTTTGTTGTGATTGTTCCAGGGCTATCATCAGTACTTAGTCGGCATTCAGCTACGTTCACATTCTACTCCATCTTTCCCAAGGACTTCTAGTAATCTATTGAATTGTCCTTGGGAAGATCCCTCCGGTTTTGGTTGGATCGTAGGACTTAAACCTAACCACCCTTTTTACACCAATAACGTCGTGAATTAAAGATGTTGTGGGTATTTGATCGTAACCATGAGTGCTTGAGTCTTTAGATCACATTTTAATCACATTTTCTCCCCTATCTCTAATATATAAAATCGTTTGATATTAGAGATACCAAATTTGATTAAAATATATTGTGAAAAATAGTCTTGAAAAAACTTTCCGGAGAAAAATGTGTCAAATTTAGCATGAAATTAGAACGCTCCCCCTCAAAAATTGATCCAATGGAATTGTCATTACGAGTGTTCAACGCTTTTTGAAAAATCGATTCTTTTTAACGTAAAGGTTTTTCTAAAGCATAAACTTGAGTTCATAGACTTTGAATGTCTTGACGAATCCACTCAAGTGTAAGAAGATTTCTCTTCTTTTGCTAAGGGTAAGGGCACTAAATCGTATACTCCCCCATGAATATAGATCCAGGTTGCAATCTGAAAGTGATTACAAGCCATAGTGTTGAGCTCAAAAGTTGAATGTTTTATGACAAGCTCAACCCGAGATAGATTGCTCTACCCGTTGTTGGAAATATTGTCTAAAAGAGACAATTTCCTTTATAAAAGATAGAAATGACATGTTTTTAAAAATATTTACAACTTTCATTCGAGCTTTATGTACACACCCGTGTCGTTACTGAGCGACATTTCTAGGTACGTCCATATTATCGATACTAAAAGACATGTCGAGAAGAATATTTTTGGATTTTCAAAGATTTTTTAATTTTGTAGTTTGCTTTTTCATTAATATTTACATGTAGATGTTTGATAGATGAATCAAGCAGGCTTCTTTGCCAGAACCTCCAGTTCTGCTGGAGTCAAACATCTCATACCAATTTGCCTAACTAGATACACAAACCTCTCTTTAGAAAGAGCTTTTTTAAACAAGTCAGCTAATTGGTAATCAGTTCCAACAAAGTATAATTCAACAATACCTCTTTCAACTTGTTCCTTAATGAAGTGATTTCTGAAATCTATGTGCTTCATGCGGGAATGCTGTACTGGATTGCAGGAGATGGCTATGGCGGACTTTGAGTCACAATACATAGGTACTTTATCAAAGTGGAAGCCATAATCCGTGAGTTGTATTCTCATCCAAAGAACTTGAGCACAACACGCAGATAGAGACACATACTCCGCTTCGGCTGATGACAGTGACGTGCAATCCTGCTTCTTGGAAGACCATCGCACAAGCTTATCTGGACCTAGAAATTGTGCACCACCAGAAGTACTTTTTCGTGTATCAAGACACCCTGCATGATCAGAATCTGAATAGACAGTTAGAAAGAAACTGGTTTCCCTCGGATACCAGAGTCCCATGTGAATGGTATTCTTAAGGTACCGAATGATCTGTTTAACCTCCTTGAGGTGCTTTTCAATGGGTTGTGCTTGATATCGTGCACAATAACACGTAGCATGTGATATATCTGGTCGGCTTGCTGTTAAGTACATGAGGGAGCCGCTCATGGAACGATATCTCGTTTGATCTATGACATCTCCCTCTAAATCAACATCTAGGGATGTGGTTGATAATGGTGTCCCAACAGGGTCACATGAGGTCATACCATGCTTTTTTATTATCTCTTGACAATACTTAGCTTGGTTGATAAAGATACCACTTGGGGATTGGTGAAATTGAATACCTAGAAAGAATTTTAGTTCGCCCATCATAGACATTTCAAATTTTCTGTGCATTACTTTTTCAAACCATTTTGAAAGTTTTGGGTTTGTAGACCCAAAAATAATGTCATCAACATAGATCTGCACAAGCAAAATATCATCCCCATATTTATAAGTGAACAAAGTTAGATCAATGGAACCTTTTGAGGAACCTTTGGATACCAAAAATTTCGAGAGCTCGTCGTACCACGCCCTAGGAGCTTGCTTGAGTCCATAAAGTGCTTTGTAGAGACGATACACCTTGTCAGGACAATGAGGATTGACGAATCCTTCCGGCTGTGTGACATAGACTTCTTCCTTCAAAGGACCGTTAAGAAACACCGTCTTAACGTCCATTTGATAGACAATGAATCCCTTATGTGCAGCATAAGCAAGGAAAATCCTGACCGCTTCCAAACGAGCTACTGGTGCAAATGATTCTTCAAAATAAATACCCTCTTTCTGGCCATACCCTTTAGCCCCTAGCCTAGATTTATTCTTGATGATCGTGTTCTCTTCATCCATCTTGTTTTTCTAGATCCATCGAAGATTTAAAGGTATTACATCGTATGGTCTGTCAACAAGTTCCCAGACTTTAAGTCTTTCAAATTGTTGAAGTTCATCCGTCATCGATTCAATCCAAGCGTGATCTGCCAATGCTTCTTTGATATTTGTTGGTTCAGTTGTACTCACGGTGAGTGCGAACATACAAACATCACCATCGGTTTCAAGTTGTCGTCTTGTACGAACAGGCCGTGAACGGTTTCCAATTACGTGAACCAAAGGATGATCTCGGGTCCAATGATGTTTTGAAGGATGTCGTTGGTAGAACGTGTGCATATTTGACGGATCAGCATGGCGAGTAGAAGACTCTCCAGTTTTATGTACCGGTGTACCCAATGGATTGATTAATTCGTCTTCGTCAGATAATGCATTTTCTGCTTGGTTTGTGTTCTCTGGAGCAATGACAGTAGTTGTTGATGTTGTAGGAGCGGTTGTTGATGTGATATTCTATGGAGGTAAATCTGTAGCAACCCGTGTTGAAGTAGATGAAGTTGCATCCTTTTGTTGACGATGATCGGTATCATCATTCTTATCATGAGTGACAACGGAAGACTTCGATACAACTTGTTTCTCCCCCGTGAAATATTCATCATTCATTGGTCCATATAATATTTCCAACTATTCAAGTGTCGTGTTGACTGTCATATCTGCTGTTGGAACATTTCCTTGAACCAGCGTTGAACTTAACGGTTCATTGCCGTGGTCTTGAGTTCCGAGTTCCGTGTGGTTGTAAAAGGAAGTCGTATGTCGTTGCGGATCGGGACTTAAACTGTTTTGTTCAAGTGCCATTCCTTGTAATTCATCAAATCGGATGTGAATAGTCTCGACTATCAATTTTGTTCTCTTGTTGTACACTCTATATCCCTTAGACTGAGTTGCATATCCCACAAGAATACATGCATCACCTTTCTCTTTCATCTTGTCCAGATTTTCACCATCTCGAATAATGTAACACGTACATCCAAAAACATGAAGGTGTTTGAGTGAAGGTTTTCGATCATGAATTCTGTGATATGGTGTCTTTTAGTGTCTTGGAATAATTAAGGATCAGTTTTGTGTATAGCATGCAGTTGACACGGCTTCGACCCAAAAGTATAGTGGAAGTTTTGAAGCAGATAGTAATGTTTGAGCAGCCTCAACTAAAGTACGGTTTCGTTTTTCAACAACGCCATTTTTTTCGGGTTTTCGAGCAATAAGTGTTTCATGTTCAATTCCTTCGGCGTCAAAAAAATTCCTTAGAGTTGAATTCAAAAATTCTGTTCCTCTGTCAGTACGAACCACTTTTACTTGAGCTTGAAGACCACGTTGTATCAGTTTAAGGAAGCTGATGAGAACTTCGGGTGTTTCATCCTTGGATCTCAAGAAGTGAGTCCATGTGTACCTTGAGTAATCATCTAAAATTACCATAACATATTTCTTCCCATTGATACTATGAACACGCATGGGACCACACAAATCGATATGAAGAAGATCTAACTGTCCTTTAGAGCTTGGTGTAGTCTTTGTCTTAAAGCTACTTCGTTTAGCTTTAAAAATCTCACAAGAAGAACAAATATGATCTTTGATGAATTTCAAGCTTGGAAGGCCTCTCACAATATCTTTCTTGGAAAGCAAGTTGATGGTATCAAAATTAAGATGAGATAAATGTTGATGCCATAGCCATGCCTGAGTCGTTGAAGCTTTAGCCATGAAGCAAATTAGAGTTGATGAAGTTGTGTCTTGTAGTGAAATTGTGTAGACATCAGTACCCCGTGTACCGGTATGTAAGTCATTCCCATCATAATCACGAACAAAACATGTCTTCTTTCTGAAAGCAACCTCCAAATCTGCGTCACAGAATTGACCAACCGAGAAAAGATTGTGATTGAGCCCTTCGACGTAGTATACCCTCTTGATCGTGATATTCCCCTGAACCAAATCTCTATATCCTAGGATCGGTGCAAATTGATCATTTCTGAATCGGACCGTACCCAGTAACTTCTCCATGAAGTTAATTAGAAGCTTGAGATTCCCCGTCATGTGCTTCGTGCATCCGGAGTCCAGTATGAAGAGAATTATTTGTATCACCTGCAGAAGAGTTAGAACACGATGGAGCATTTGCTAAATTGGATACCACAGTAGTTGTGATTGTAGAATCATTAGTGTCCTTAGCAACATTTAAAGTCATACTAACACTCGTTGTTACATTTTCTGTCCTAACTTTAGGCATCCATTTATATCCTGGAGGACATTGATTAGCAAACCACAATTTCCAAGACTTGCTAACAGACTCATATAATTTCGTAATTCGGCTTCTAGGTTTCTTAGTGGTAGAGTCTGATGCATTACTTTTCTTAATGGGGGTTGCACCAGAATGGTTCACTTTGCGTTTGAGTTTACTAATAGGCATCGCAACTTGCTTCTTAGTTCTAGTATCTACACCTTTGACATTATTCATAGCACACATAGAATGATTAGCATTAGCACATTTTCCACATTTGACACAAACAAATTTCACATTCATAGCATTCAAATCATTCAAATCGTCATTACATGCGATTACAGACTTTTTATTCTTAAAAACATTCAAATTCCTAGGGTGTTCTTCTACTTCCTTCATCTTTCTTTGACTCTTGTGTTTCCAGACCTTATCATTCACTTGAGTGCTCTTAAGCTGAGGCCGACTAAAACTAGCAGTGGAGACTACTCCTGTAGTAGAAGACACACGAATATTAGTGTTTCTAGAAGTCTGATGCGAGTGACTAACTTTGTTTGTGGGTTTAGTGGTCATTCTATACATCCCTGGTTTAATCACATTATTGTGCTTAACACTTGGTGCTATAGCATTCCTTATGGGTTGAGTATGTGGTAACCTTTCCTTTCCATCCATCTTGGGGGCAAACACAGGTTTTGCAAACGAAGAATTTGAGAAAGCAGATGGTTTTCCCAAGATAGAGGATCTATTCACTTTAGAGGCATTGGGTTGTCTAACAACAGGTTTCTTAACGCTAGGTTCCACAACTTTCCCTGTAACACCCCATTTTGATAAATGGAATGTCACGCGTAATTATGGCGTGTCATCAAAGCATATAAGGATAAATGTCTAAAACATTACATGACCATAGGGATAACCGGAATCAAACATCGGTTCCCAAACATAAGCCCAAAACATAAGAAAGCAAAAGAAATGAATGAAAGACTAAACAAGCATAAGTATATGAAGGCAAAAAGGAAAAGAAGTCTCTAGCAGCTTCCATCCTATGCACGTCTTCCAAATGCTCGAGTCTTTCCTAGGGTACCTGCCGTTTTGGGACATGGAAAACAAAGTAACGGCTGAGCAAAATGCTCAGTGCACGGATATAGACATGGTATAAATGACTAAAACATAATAAAGACTTAACAGCAGCGGAAATGTATAAGTCCTGGAAAACCTTGAACATGTTCATAAAACTGGTTTTATAGTTTGAAAAGCCTTATGTTTATCTTATGAAAACTGTTTAGCATATTTTACCATTAGCCAATATAGGTCATGAAAATCCACCATGCATGAATACTTAGAGGGGTGACCTCATCATGCAAATTAGAGGGGCTGTCTCTAATTTAATATACTGGTTCTGGGTAGGAGGGATCAACTCCTTGTGAAGGATGCAAGGCACACACCACATTCACCATGAAATCCTGACTGAAATATGTAACTAGGATGCACCCATACGCCCCACATGATAAATATAATAATATGGCCAAAAGCTGAAGGGACGCCACGAACAATCACTCTGTCGTGGTGAAGTCATAACATCAGTGCCTCTAATGTTATGGTTATGGTACCTCCATAACTAGGTGAAACTGGTCATGCATGTATATGGATTTAGGTATTCTAATTAAACATAAGCAATTCAAAAACATATAAAACAAATATTGGGAAAACAGTTGGCTGCATACGGGGAATCCTAAATAAGGAAAGAATGTCCATACTGAAAGGACAGGAATCCATACTTTATGTCCAGTGAACGAAGAAGACGACTGAGAGGAATCCTACTTCCGTATCACTAATGCTACATGAATACATATGTGAATAAGTATCTGACTACTAAATACGTCACTGGTTTTATATCATGTCTTAGCTTATTTTATATCATGTTTTACTGTTTAAAGCCTTAAACTGTGTTTATCTTATATTCTGTCTATTTTGATTAAGTATTTCTGGTATTTCATGTATTATTATACTTACTGTGTAATAATAAGTAACTTTCCAAAAATAGCAGGTTTCCTAAAATTGAAAGTTTCCAAAAATAATAAATTTCCAAAAATAGAAAGTTACCAAAAATAGAAAGTTTCCAAAAATAGAAAGTTTCCAAAAATAGAAAGTTTCCAAAAATAGATTTACTGCTTAAAATAGATAAGTTTCTAAAAATAGAAAGTTTCCATAAGTAGATCAGCTGCCTTAATTAAATAAGTTTCCATAAATAGATTAGCTGCCTTAATTAAATAAGTTTCTAAAAATAGAAAGTTTCCATAGTTAGATATAAGCTAGTTAAATGAGCTAAGTATATAAGCCTAAGTGTTTTTCTGATTATTTTCTAAGTCATAATGATATAATGTATAGTTTATTAATTATTTCATGTAATTTAAATAAACTATAGGTTAAAAGTATTTAATTAAATATATCATGTTTTTAATTAAATAAAGTTAAATACTTAGGTTAAAACATGTATTATTATTTATTAATAATATAATCTAAGTCATGTTAATAAATTAATTATAACCATGGTTTTTAAATAATTACTTAATTATAAGTCTAGAAAATATAAAATACTTAGGTTAATAATTTCATGATTCTAATAATTAAATTATAACCTAAGTCATGTTTATTAAATTAATCATGTCATATTTATTAATTTAATTTTAACATATGATTATAAAAAAATAATATTAACATACACCGTGAACCGGATCTTGACTAGAACCATGAACCGGACATGAAATCGACACCATACCCCGAACCACTTCGGGGTTCCCTTTGTTTTGCTGCTGCCGTGGGACCCACACCACCAAACCGGGACCATATGGTCTCGGTGGTGGTTTATTGGCCAAACTGAGACCCCCTTGGGGTTCGGTTTAGGCGCCAGCCAAACAAACACCCCTAAAAACAATCTTTTTGATTTTCCCAAAAACCATTTACATGTTTGATCTATGTTTTTAATTATGTTTTTGAAAACATCATGTTCTTAATTATTTTATTAGATCAAATCAAAAAGAAAAGGATAAAAAGAATATACCGAATGCGTGGATCTAACGAGGATGAACACACACGAACACTTGCACCAAAACCAAGATCAAAAACAAATAAACACCCTCCTTGGTGTGTTTATGTGTGGCGGCCAAAAAAGAACAAAAGGAAGAAGGAAGAAAACTTTTAGGGTTTTTGATGTTTTCCTGTAAAGTGAAAAATGACCAAAATCTTTCCTAATTCCTTGTTTTAGTAAAAATTGATGGGCTAAGCCCATCTTTCCTCCCAAATTTCGTAGTATGGGGCCCACATGGGGTAACCCATACATTTCCCGAGTCTAAATATTATTGTGTGTTCTCGTGTGTTCTCGTGTTCGTAATTTACATGTTTTAATTAGTTATCGATCATGACTTAATATATTTATTCGTGTTCGTAATAAATATATATACGTAATTAATATTAGCTCTTGATTTAATTACGTTCATGATTTCATGATCGCATGTTCGTGATTAATTATTGTTTAAATAATTATTGCGTGTTCGTGCGTAATAAATACTTATCGTGTTCTAACACGTACGTAATACTTAAAATTCTTATTCGCGAATGTAAACATGCTATAAAAGGAAAGTCTTAATCTAGTACGTATGATCTAATGGGTACTATTCATGGTAAAAGCATGCGGGTTTTACAACTCTTCCCCCCTAAAAAGAATAATTCGTCCCCGAATTATAGATTACGTAAACTGAAAGAGAAACATACCCGAATCAAACTGAGAGGGTATGTAAGAAAATGAACGTGCGGGTTTCCTGGCAGAAGGAATGCGGAACGTGACATGTCTTGAAAGGACATGGAACGTGACGTGACTGAAAGGACATATCTAGTTGATAAGAGAAAAACGGATAAAATTCCGGATGAACTTGTCCATTTCCAAGTGGCCTCCCTCTTAGAACGGTTCCTTCAGAAGATCTTGACACTAATGATAAATCTTGGTCCTCCTGAACTTGACTTGGAATACGAAGAAATTCTTGGTTATCAACGGAAGGTAGATCCCCTAATTTCGATCGAGGAAAGAAAAAAAATAAGAGTTAACATGAAAGGGAAACTAAAACGTTATCGTGCAAAACACTCTAACTGAACTGATAATTAGCAACGATGCGCGAGACACAAAGAAACGTAGTACGTGAAAAATTTTAAACGTGACACGTGAAATTTTTTGAACGTGATACGTTGAGATATGATGAGTGTAGTATGAGTAAACATATCGTGACCATGATACGTGTAACATATCTTGATCATGATATGAGGAACGTGGAATGAACATAACATGCGAAACATATCGTGAACATAGAATATAATGGCGGTAACGCCAAACACTACAAGGTGAGACATAGAATATGATGAGAAACGTCTATCTGAGGATAGGGAATTATACTAAACTTGGGTCTGGTCTCTCAAGTTCTTGCAAAACTTCCCAGAATGAGAAAAGTGAACATAAAATCGTAAGCCGAAATGCCATCATGAACGTGAATAGTGTCATGAACGCGAGCGCAAAAGCAAGTCGTGAAATTAGAACAAGGACGTGAAGTAAATAAGGAGCATAATTATGAATATTTATCTGACTCGATAACTGAGGAATTTCCATGTGATCGGATGAGCCTTGGCTGGAACATGTCCGATCAATCTGTTGGTTCTGAAATCCTTGCGGATGTAAGGATTTTGTAGACTTGTTCAAACTGTTTGTAGTAAACCAGATAGCATCATGCTTCTTCTGAGTTTGCGTTAAACTGGTAACCAAAATCCGTGGAGATCTTGTCCCTTTTCGATTCACAATTTCAGATGATGGAAACATCCCATTTTGTTGGTGTCCTATCTTAACCTGTTGGTATGTCAGGTACCTAGATATGAACGTAACTGTATCTTTCTTCGTAGACCTTGATACATAGGAGTTTGCGAAACTCTGAGTCTCTGAATCTAGACTTCTCCTAGCGTAGGATTTGCTAGAACACCTAATGTAGTCTAGGGTTCTCTCCTTTACGCATAAGCAGAGTCATGGTAAGATTAATTGTAGGAAGCCATGTGATGCAGCGTGTCACTGTAGTCAAACAGAATTGATATTGGAAAATTTATAGGGTAAAATTTCTCTTGTCGAAGAATTTGCAACATAGTGCAGATATGGTCTTCCTGTTCTTCTCTAGGTTTAAAGGAAATCAGGTTATCCTCAATGAAAACACTGATGAATTTGCTATGAGTTCATGGAAACTCATTCTTATAATGTCGTTGGAGCATTGATGAGACTAATTCAAAACCATAACTCTAGCATGACCGAGTCGTGTACGAATAGCAGTCATGGACATGTCCTGCTCTTTCACTCATCACTGTTGGCAGCATGATCATGAGTTCAATCTTGGAAAGGTGATTAACACCATAAGGTCGATTGGACATGTTGTCAATACGTGGAGGAGAATAACGGTCATGAATGGTGATTTGTTTAAAAATCGACGGTAGTCGACACATAATCTTATGTTACCGTCCTTCTCCTTGGAGGTTCTTCTGGAGTGTAAGGGACAATTTTGGAATAATCCGTTGGTTATGCGTAAAAGGACTTCAGTAGTCGTGTCTTACTGACAGATAGAAAGTTTTAGCAATCATGGCTAACAAAGCACGTGCTTGGAAAGCATAGATAATTTGTATAGATTTTCCTGATGGAAAATCAAGCTGAATGTATTCAAGAGCCTGAACATTACTATACATAATTATGAATCGTAGCATGGTGTGCTGTTGATAGTCCATAATTAGGATAAAATTCAACTCGTGTCTGTCCGAGGAAATGCGTTAGCAGCTTGGATCTCATCATTAAGCTGAAGGAAAACCTTCGTATACGTGGGAATACGAAAGGCGTCCTTCATGGTCATGAATATATGAAATATGGTGAAAGAAATGAAAGTTACATCGGCAACGTGACAGTTCTCACTGATGCGCCGGTAATGGTATTGAAATTCTTGTGGCCTGATTAATACATGGCACAACAAAATGGATATTCCCTTGGAGGGTACCCTGAATTTCTTAGAAATGTTCCATAGTTGGACGTGAGTCATGTGTCTTGACTCGTGTCTTGGAACTATAAGTGTTCGAAACTCACTTTATGTGACGACATTTAAGAATTCCCATTAGTTATCATAGTCACACACGCTTAGAATAGACTAGGTACAATGTATAGTTTAAGGGTCATGTGTGACTATATATATACCCCTCCTTAGATTCCAAGGAGGGGTGTTGCTTGTGTTATTTTCTCAATTTTCAATACATTTTCTATTTTCACACAACCTCTCTTCTCTCTCTCTATCAACAATGGCTTCCACCACCATTTACCACCATATTAGACCACCGGATCATTTATAGCAAATCCACAATTGGTATTAGAGCCTCGGTTCCATCCTTGGATCGTGTTCATGTTTTTGATTTAGTGGTCTAAAATTCTTTTTGTGTCTCGTTCTATCATTCTTTTGATCCAATTTGTTAATCTTTGTCACGTTGGTCATTATATCTTTGTCTCAATCTGTCTAAAAAGTCGCATATCATGTCTCGAATTACCATCTATCCATGTCTCGAAGTTATGTATATGGTGAAGTTTACCACTTTTGTGTCCATTATTCCCAATCTTGTCACGAAATACACTGTTTTTATCCAATTTTTTGTACCTTGTTTCTTTTTGTGTTTATCCCTGTATTCATATTTCTATTTATGGGGATAAGGACAAATATTATGGTCCAGATCCATTTTTTTCGGGGATACAAAAGTACTGGTCTAAAGATGGATATTACGATGAGAGGTTCAGATGGGACATTGCGATGGCTTCTTCTTTTTCGGATTTATTCCGATGGGTTTTCTTTACACATTCCGATGGGTAGGGCTGTCCTCATTGCGATGGATGGCTTGATCCATCGCAATGGAAGTTATGTCATCATGCTGCCCAAATTCTTCCATCATTGCGATGGATAGCAAGTGTATTGCGATGGGGTTTATGAATTCATTGGGATGGAAGTTATATATTGCGATGGATAAAGATTCATTGCGATGGCCAGATAAAGAAACATTGCAATGGTTTCATTAATTTATTAACTCATTGCGATGAAAGACACTGAAACAAATCTTGCGATGGCATGTTTATTTCGATGAGAGCTTTATATCAGCTAAAATAAAACATCAGATTTAGACTCTTATCAAACTAGCATAAATGAAACCTTAATCAACTGACATGCAACCCATCTTAATCTGAACCATTTACAGTTAATCCAAACCATTTTTCATATCAAAACCGAACCAATATCAACTCATCCAACCTTTTAACTCCTCAAACACCAAATCTAAACCTACACCCATCGACACCTAACCCATCTACAAATCATCAAGACTCGGACTTAAACAGAAAATTAGTAAATGATCTCAGTTTCATTTTTTTTTCGTGTTTTGCACATGCAACCAAAGATCTTTTAAGATCTATACATGACAAAATTTATATCATCATTGACCCATGTTTGGCTTTGCACCAATTTTCATATACGAAACTAAATGAAGATTCATAACAAAATTGTTATAATCCTTATTTTGTTTCGTTTTTTTAAACAAAACCAACATGCATTAGAGATCTCTCATTAATTTTCGAATTAAAGATGGATTAATAACAAATATGTTATAATCCATTACTTGATATCGATTTGAAAAACACAAAATGAGTTCAAACAAATCATAAAATCCTGTTATTAATCTATTTTTCACCTACCCGAGACCTATTTTTGAATAGATCTTGATGCCTCGACCATTTCGTCCATTTTTTTGTTCGAACATTAAGAAGAGCAAGAGTGATTGCTGGTGTTACTAATTTGTCGTGGCTATTGTGAATCAATAGATCAATTGGGGATTTTGATAAGTTTATGGTGCGTGTGATTTTATCCATATTCCTTGGGGTAGACCGCGATGAGATGAAGGAGTAATTGATGATTAGTTTATGTTTGATGTTTGATAGGGGAAGAAGTGAAATTGTGGCTACGCTGAAATATGGATTTGGTTAAGATTAAAAAAAATGGAGGTGGAGGAGAATAAGTTTAGGGTTGATTGTGTGAGACAAATTAGGGTAAGGTTTATATAATCCCTAAATATTTTGGATCGGGTTTTTTGTCCAAACATCATGCCGGGTATTGTATCTATTGATGGGCCATGTTTATATTGCATGGGCATGCGTTGTTATGAAATGCTTGGGCCACGTGGGTTTTTTCCTCTAGAATTGTGAATTGCAATTTCAATTGTGAACTTCTTGGGCCACGTGTATATTGCATTTTCAATTGTGAACACGTTGATCTATGATTATTCAGATTGTAAGTTACATTCGAAGACTACATTTGATATTTGTTCGAATTGTCAAGAAGTAGTATGGGGTTCAAGCTCACGTGATATCTCCAATGTGGACTTAAATGACGAGCTAATTAATTGCCGAGCATATCCTTATTTATGAGGTTTAATCGAGACAAAATGACGTGACAATGTGACGCGACAAAAAGACGAGACAAAGTGCCGAGTTTTATTTTGACGAGACCGAAGAAAAATGGGCGATTTTTTAGTGACTACAGATTTGTTTTTGGATCGGGTATTAATTATTTGAAGATGGAGACGAATTTCTTCGAAGGCGTGTACTTATTTTATCCTTGAACAGATAACTTGCTCGTCCTTAATCTCAGAATGAAGACTTGTTTATCTAGTTTCCGGGTTCGGGGTGGATGGTTGATGACTCGGATAACTATCACTTAAAGGGGTTACATTGTTGTACTCAGTGTCACGCGCTTAGTCGACGTGGATAATTTCAAGAGGTGTTGTGCTTATAGACTTCTTCAGTGATGCATTGGGTACTTAGAGATTTCTCCACCGTTCTTCATTCAACAATAGTGCAAGCTTAAGTCACAAGATCGAAGGATTTTTATTTAGCTTCATGTTTGATATATCTGGTTCATTCTATCAGTGGTCACTTCAAATTGCTTACAAGTGGGTTGGTAAAGATGGCCATGGAGAGTTTATGAGTAGGGATTTTCGATCAACTACTGATTCTCACCGAATATAATTAAGCTTATTTATTATTCTCTCGAGATTTTCAGGTTCATGTGCTTATGCTTTATTGATGGTTCCGAGTTTCGAAACCATCAAGGGGGAAGAAGAAGACACATTGAACGCACAACGAGTACACCTGATGAACTTCATACCTTCTTTTGATTTGAAGACATTCCGGGATGACATTTGTAATAGCCGTAGAGAAAATCAGTGTTTTAACTCGTGGCGTTATCAATCTCTAAACGGTACACTACTGATTCGATGTTTAAATTGTTTGGTTGTTGCAATTATTCATCATCATTATCCTATATGCATTCGCGGGACTTAATTGACTCTGGTGCATCTCCGGAAGAAGATATGTGCATTTCCGGGACTTAATTGACTCTGGTGTTACGATGTCAACTTCATGAATGGGATAAAGTGTCCACTTCAGTATTTGAGCTTCATAATTGGGATTGATTTACTTTCTTCAACTATGTGGGGGAAGAAATGTCTTGATTCTTTCTGGTATGCATAACTTGAACTCTCAGGGGGAAGAAAAATTTAGAAGAATTATTCAAGCGTGAGAAGAAAAGTTGTTGATCTACTTGGTGTACCCCTTACTTTCAATCCCTCTTAGCAACGTTATCATGGTATATGATGGGATTTGCTTGTTAGATTCCGCTGTGCGCTTAATCATTCTAAGCTTTATTGAAAGCTTTGAAGTTGCTTACGAGGTTTGTCGGATTAGGGGGAAGCTATTTAAAAGCTTCTACATCAAGTTTATGTGGCATGAATTAGGGGGAAGCTAATTCAGAAGCTTCTCCTTAACCAGAAGTGTATGGGTTACTTAGCTCGTGCCGTTACAGTATTTCTTCTACAAGTTACTTTAAAGATGAGTCGTTTTGAAGACAAAGGCCTCAAAAGACATCATCAGCATTGGACGCTTCATGGAAGCTCTTGTTCTTTATCATTATGTACTTGTTAGAAAAAAAAATATTGTAAGGAATTCTACACGTCGTCCCATGGGGGAAGATTGTTGGAAACTCACTTTATGTGACGACATTGAAGAATTCCCATTAGTTATCATAGTCACACACGCTTAGACTAGACTAGGTACAATGTATAGTTTAAGGGTCGTGTGTGACTATATATATACCCCTCCTTAGCTTCCAAGGAGGGGTGTTGCTTGTGTTATTTTCTCAATTTTCAATACATTTTCTATTTTCACACAACCTCTCTTCTCTCTCTCTATCAACAATGGCTTCCACCACCATTTACCACCATATTAGACCACAGGATCATTTATAGCAAATCCACAATAAGTATGACATATGTCTTGACTGGTGTCCTGACATGTGTCTTCAGAAAGTATACGTGAGACATGTGTTTTGACTGATGTCTTGACATGTGTCTCGAGACATAAAACAATAGAACTACAATATTAGGTTATTTAACACCCCCAAATTTACACGCAGCGGAATACATCTTTGGGTGCTAAACAATGATACTACAACACATAATTTATAAAGAACGACTCAAAAAGAGACGTTTTAGATTTATCGTTCCTAAAACATTTGTCAGAGTAGCGTAGTCCCAAGTAATCGTTACCAAAAGATAAGTTAAAACAACATATTAGTTTGTTTTAAAAATGGAACGATAAATAAATCAAAGAGTTTGAACAACAAAAGCAGTGCACAACTTCATTCCCCGTGACCTCCAAGCTTCCACTTCTTGATTACCTAAAATACATGTGAGTAAAACAATCAGCAAAAATGCCGAGTGAATCTATAGGTTTATGAAATCAATTTGAACACAAGCAAATATTATAAGTTTGTGGCATGCTTATAAGCATCAAATAATAATTTGCATCAATAATGATAATTGTATATAGCATAAATTACAATAAGCTCATGGAACCGAGCCCTTAGACACTCCCTTTAGAGGTCTGATAAGACAGGAGATTTATTAATTGTCGGTTACCTCTAGATTAATGGTACATTGCCGTATACCTGACTTCTCAATACAATATGTCCAAACAGTGTGGAGGTCGGGCCTAAGCTTCTATGACAAGTCCACAAAAACTGAACCGGGGCGGCTTCCCCCATAGATCTATTAAATGTACTAGCGGTTAACCCATCATAGGTTAATTAACAGTCCATAATTGAGGTTTTAACAAAGGCAATCACTTAATGCAATTTAAAGGCAACCACGGGTCCATTCATAGAGCGACAAAGCATACCATAAAAATCTTGTGTTCTAAGTTTATAAAACATGTATTCCCCCTCGCGGGTTTAAAATCATTTAATAACTAGTATAAAGCGAGGCTATAGACTCACCTTAGCCGATAGTGGTAATGAGACGATCGCCGACGATAGATGATGCCTTTCAAACACGAGAACCGCAACCTATCAAATGAGGTGCGTTCATTAATAACAGACTCGAGAAATAAACCATACATAAGAATATAAAACTCGACTCATATAATCACGACAAACTCGAGAGAAAACGATACAAGTGTTACTATTACACTCTCCTATATATTCATTTTATTATTCTATGTCTTTAATAAAAATCTACCGAATGTCCAAGCCGTTTTCCCATACTTAAACATATCAAATTTTTATGGTACTACTCAGAGAACTTACTTACTATATGTAGAAAGTCCTCCCAAGAGCCCATCAAAAGATTTCACTTCTAAAGTTCCCTGCCCGACTCATCTTTGAATCACAAAATCCGGACAGTTTAGCGACCTTGACTTACGAAACCATTTTGACCATTCTAAACAACTCCATTTGTAAAACCGCCACTTGATTCTAAAAATAGACTCAAAATACTAAACTTGGAGCCTGAGAACAGCCCTTGAATCATTTTGAAATTAATTTTATAGTCCCCGAGATTCGATCTAAATATCGACAACAATTTTCGGATTCTGTCGACACTCGTCTCCCGGTACACGAAAATCAAACTAGTGTATCTTCCACCTCGTTTGGAGTTGGAAGGCCTACTTTATATCAAATCGAAGCTAACGAAATTCTCTACAACATAATCCCATAATATCAACCTATTTTCAGACTTAAGATTTCCGAAAATGACCTCAAACCTACTGCCCAAAATTGACTATTAAAATCTCTTGCAAAATTATGTTTTTGATCAATTCCAACAACTTTTGTCATCAACCTAAGCCCCTAATATCATCATAAACCTTTCCTAACACTTGTATCATCATCAAAATAAAAAACCCAAAAATTAAAAGTTCATCTTTTTAACAAAAACATAGCATAAACATATATTGATCATCAATACTAACACATGCATGATCAAAATCTCCACCTAACAATTCAAAAAAAATAAAACTTGATGCATGTAGCTAAAATTTGTACCAAAATGTAGCCATTTGAATTCTAAGGATGGGACTTTGATTTGTTTTGGAAGATTCAAACAAGATAATCAAGAAAATTGAAAGATTTGGTGTGGTGTTCTTGGTGTTGTATGGAAAAGAAGGAGAGAATGGATGGGAGGTTTGTTTTTATTTTTTTTTTAAAATATTTTGTATGTGTAAAAGTGTAAGTGGAAAAAGCTTATATAGTCCAAGGTTAGGGTAGTTTTTGCCAATTTGTGATAGTTTTGGTCCAAAATGTAATAAAATAGTTTAAAATGGTAGAAAATGTAAATTGTAAATTTTTAAATATTTACGAGACTCGGGTTTCGTAAAAATACTTTTTAAAAGTTTAAACGCACACGAAAAATAATAATATAACGACTCGATACGTAATTAAAACGATATCGTCGAAAGTATTAAATATCGAAACGATCGATAATAAAATATAAAAATTTTGGCATCCGTCGGTATCGCGATCACTAGTAGTCCGCGTTACTCGTCAAAATATTAAAATATAATATTCAATATCGGTTTCAACTTAAACCGTTAAGCATAATAGTATTTAACGTTATAAAATACTTCAAAATAATTGAAAATACAATTAAATTATGACCTTATTTTTACGGGTTTTACATCCTCACCACCTTAAGGGAGCGACGTTCCGGCGCTCAACTCACCTCATACTCGAGTTGTTCACTACCCGGAAGGATGAGGGCATTCCTTATAAAGAAATCCTCACTTTCCCAAGTGAATTTCGATCCACGATCTCCACTGGTTCTTTTACAAAACGCAACTTGTCGTCAAGTTGTATCTCACCAAAAAGGAATAATTAAATCCTTATCCACCAGTCACCCGTTAAGCTCGACACATGAGAATTTTATGAATCACACGAAGCTCATTCGACGACAAGAATAGATGACAGGATTTTCGGGTAAGTCCAGTTATAAGAAATGTTGCAATTTAAAGGATATCCATCGGCCGGATAGCCATGGACACACATAAAAAAAGAACTAACAAGAAAAACATTTTCGTCATCAGAGGGTGCTCACACGCGGGTCCCTACTCAATAGATAATACCAAGACACCATCTCACTTTCGCCAACGCGCATTAAAGTCTCAATAAATATCGTCGTTGAAAGTCAAAAAGATATTACATAATATATGTTCTACATGATCGGACGTCATCGGATGATGCCGTCTCAAGTTCTCACAACTTACGATCATTTGACTAGATCACATACCACATAAGTACATAAAAATAAAAGGTCGAACAATAATCATCAAGTATAGATTTCCATCGTTAATCATCGAGAAAACCTTGAACGAACCCTTGATAATAACCACTTGATCACAAGAGTCTTCTATGATCCTTCGATAGTAGCAAGTAAAATTACAAAAACTTCATATCCATGATATGTTGCCATTGATAACTCGGTCCTCAATCATTCCACAAGTACACGCATAAATCCTGGTGACACTTATCGTTTCTTCTTATACACTGCTTCCCGAGATTCATTTTAAACTCAGAATAAATTAGTGATCTTCAATACGAGGAACAGAACGAGATAAAAATAAATTCAATAAACGCATAAACGGACAAGATGTGGTAAAATGAATTAAGGTTGACGATCGACGAGGGATCTTGACTCACGTAACCGTAAAACATAATAATTCACAATACTAGAAAAATGAGAGCGAACAATGAATTAAATATTAATATTAAAATAACGTTTGTCACAATTATCCGTCCCGGATTTGGTATTACCTTAAAACACAATTGAGGTACTTTCTTGATGAGGAAGATATATCAAAAATAGGAGTAAAATAGTTTCAAAATTTATTTGGTCGTCTTAAGAAGCTTTGAAAGAATGACATGAATTTATTAATTAAACTCATATTGATGGTTACAATTAGGAA
Organism: Glebionis coronaria; assembly: GCA_025667525.1. NCBI lineage: Eukaryota > Viridiplantae > Streptophyta > Magnoliopsida > Asterales > Asteraceae > Glebionis > Glebionis coronaria. Next base: position 517,026 of record JANFOE010000290.1, on the reverse strand, counting down.
ATATAATTTCCAAATTAAATCATTATTAGGAATATAAATTAAACCGGTAATTACATTACATTAAAAGTAAAGTATGATAAGTCAATTAGTTCAAAAGGTAGAACAAAATTTTATTTTTTAACATTAGTTTTAGTTATACAGAATATGATTTAATAATTTGACCTTTTACTTGTGATGGTTATTTCGATAATCGAAAATCGTTGGAAAAAAATATATAAAAGTTCCATGAAAATTTTATAATACGTTGTAGAAATACATAAAGGTGTTTATTATTTCAAAATAAACATGGGATATATTCGGGTTTCGAAATGTGACAAGATAACAAACGAATACGAATAGAAATAATGGTTAACAATCAGTACGAAATCAACGGTACGAAAGAGAACGAAGCAAATGTCGTATGAATTCTTAAAGAGAATAATAAAATAAAGGCGTCGATGGTAAGACGATAAGAAATAATAGATTAAACAAGTTGTCAATTTTGTTAGTGCGGTCGATGGTTCACCAATATCAGTTCGTTAACTTAGCGGTGGTCGATACATGATCGGAAATAAGATCCATACAAAAATTTTAATCAAAGAAAATTCCTAATAATCACTTGTAATTAAAACAAATCAAATGAACGATGTTAGTGTTTAAAGAGAGAAGTCAAAGCACGGTTCACAAGAGTGGATTTCGAGACAAACGAGAGTGACGGACGTCATCCCGGATATACGGAAATTACTCTAATGATAATTCATTATTCACGTGCGGAGACATTCCAAAGATCTACCCAGTCGCATAAAGAAGATTGGACAAGAAGGAAGGATAAAACATCCAGACTTTCAAGTCATTTATCAACAGTCAGTAATTAGACGAACAGTCAAAAGAAATCAGTTATAAGACAAAATGAAGTAACAAGTGGAAAAAAAATCATCGAGTAAAAACGTACCCGTAAGCGCGTAATTCGTTCAAGAAAAGGTAAGAAAACGTATGCGGATGCATAGAAATTGCGCTACTTGCATAAAATATAAAGGTTTTCAAAACTTCTTTTCAATTTATTTCATTTTATTTATATTTATCATAATTACAAGTAAAAAGTTGATTATTATCAAGATTTTTAAGGTGACTACTATTCAGCCTAGCATGGCTCCTTCTAAATTAGACATAGGTGATCAGGCCATGTATAATATAGGGCTAGCAATGCAGTGCTCCATTTCGTCGAAAAGTATTACGTTTCTTATGTTTATATATAAACCATGCCATTTGAAAAATAGAATTTAAAAATAGTTTATAAATTTATAGAATACAAGTAATTTGCGAGATACTCAATAAGCAACTTTTAATCTTACGAAAAGTATTTTATAAGAACAAAGTAAAAATAATTGGTGAAAATAATCGTAAAACAATATCAGCTTTATTTATAATATGACATTATGACAACGTATAAAGTAGTCAAAGTTTTGCAAAAAGTGGCAAATAGTAGCTCATAAAACAACCAATGAAATGGTTACAAGTTGTTAAGTTTTCAAAGGGTTATAAGGTTTAGACGAAAGCGTCATGAGATACGCGATAAGAATGTCAACAAAGAATGTGAAGGCAAAACTTCAAAACTCAACTCAAATCAGTGGAAGGTTAGAAGAAAACGAAAATAAAATAACATCGAATGACAAATGAGTCATATATATGAAAAGAATAAAACAATCCACATGTGTATTGTTTGTAAGATACTCGACACAACATGCTTTTAAGAAAGTATGTTATTCGTTTTTAAATTACACCATTAATCCGGTAATTGCTAATCCAGTACTGTTTCTATTTTTAAATATTTTCACATGCAACTAGTATTCGTTAGTTGTAAAATAATATTTGTTAAAATTTTACGATCTCAAATGAAATCAAAACAGCTTAGAAACATTTAAAACTCATGTTCTGAATTTTCTATCAGATTTAACTTTTAAATATGAGCCGATTAATTGACCCGATAAACGACATCTCCAAGACTCAGAGTCTAAAGCATTTTGATGCAAAACGACGTTTCAGACGACTTTCTAGTTTTACCCGAGACCTGAAAACCAATGTAAAATGACCAAAATATCCCTGCAAGTTCTGTGCAGGTTTGACTATTTTATTTTAAAAACGCAGGTTTTACTTTTAAGTTTTGACCTGTTTATACTGCCCCTACAGTTTCTGCATAAAGTGCATTTTTCGACACTTCTTAACGGCTCAAAATATATACATATATACACACATGTCTTGTGGATTTTATAACAACGAAAATTAAATCTCGTAATGAGCATCAAATAAAATATAGCATGATGAATGACAGAAAATGCTTCAAGGTATTCATCACGAAATTTAGGAAGCAAGACGGTGAAAGACGTTCGTAATTTAGATTTCAAAATGCAATGTAGGCAAATCTCCTTGGTGCCACGATTGTCAAAAACACAAAACATAACAAGAAAAGAATGGAACATTAACATGCTACACTTTGGGAGCGAGAAGGTTAATGAAAAACAAATGATACAATTTTATATAAGTAAAATCGTATTCCCATTCTAGTGCCATAATCTAGACGATGATTTATAAAATAACGATGACGTTACCGAGATATAAGTGAACAATAAACTTCGGACTCGATACATATAAATGTCAATAAATAGCGGTTAGTCTATTCCAAGGACACATTGAGCTACACAATGGTCTAGAAATTACGTTTCAAGACGTCTAAAGACAAAAAGTCGGAAGACGATTTGGATATCTATATAGATATCTCAAAGGGTTAAGCAATAAAAGTAACGCGCGCAGATGAAGGTATGTAAGGTCATAATATAAAGTTTTTGCAATAAAAGCAATTTAAATACCTCAAAAATAAATACAGAAAGATCATGAAATTCATTGTATTTATTTAAATTAATCATTAATAAATGACAAACTTTTATCGAAAAGTTTAACGACATAAATATATATCGATAAAGAGATCCTAGATATAAATATATATCCATAAATGGATCATAGTATTTATTTATAAATACTTGCCAATAAGGTATACGTAATAACGCATACTAAAGTGGTAATCTCAGAAGTAGCTTAAACCTGAAGTCACGCGAAGTCCTGTGCACATGACTCTTTGAAAAATAAAAACTGACAGTTATAGTTTACGTTTTTTTTTTAAATAAAGACCTAGTTCTCTATAACTCATGGCTCTGGTACCAATCTTTAACACCCCCAAATTTACACGCAGCGGAATACATCTTTGGGTGCTAAACAATGATACTACAACACATAATTTATAAAGAACGACTCAAAAAGAGACGTTTTAGATTTATCGTTCCTAAAACATTTGTCAGAGTAGCGTAGTCCCAAGTAATCGTTACCAAAAGATAAGTTAAAACAACATATTAGTTTGTTTTAAAAATGGAACGATAAATAAATCAAAGAGTTTGAACAACAAAAGCAGTGCACAACTTCATTCCCCGTGACCTCCAAGCTTCCACTTCTTGATTACCTGAAATACATGTGAGTAAAACAATCAGCAAAAATGCCGAGTGAATCTATAGGTTTATGAAATCAATTTGAACACAAGCAAAGATTATAAGTTTGTGGCATGCTTATAAGCATCAAATAATAATTTGCATCAACAATGATAATTGTATATAGCATAAATTGCAATAAGCTCATGGAACCGAGCCCTTAGACACTCCCTTTAGAGTCTGATAAGACAGGAGATTTATTAATTGTCGGTTACCTCTAGATTAATGGTACATTGCCGTATACCTGACTTCTCAATACAATATGTCCAAACAGTGTGGAGGTCGGGCCTAAGCTTCTATGACAAGTCCACAAAAACTGAACCGGGCGGCTTCCCCCATAGATCTATTAAATGTACTAGCGGTTAACCCATCATAGGTTAATTAACAGTCCATAATTGAGGTTTTAACAAAGGCAATCACTTAATGCAATTTAAAGGCAACCACGGGTCCATTCATAGAGGGACAAAGCATACCATAAAAATCTTGTGTTCTAAGTTTATAAAACATGTATTCCCCCTCGCGGGTTTAAAATCATTTAATAACTAGTATAAAGCGAGGCTATAGACTCACCTTAGCCGATAGTGGTAATGAGACGATCACCGACGATAGATGATGCCTTTCAAACACGAGAACCGCAACCTATCAAATGAGGTGCGTTCATTAATAATAGACTCGAGAAATAAACCATACATAAGAATATAAAACTCGACTCATATAATCACGACAAACTCGAGAGAAAACGATACAAGTGTTACTATTACACTCTCCTATATATTCATTTTATTATTCTATGTCTTTAATAAAAATCTACCGAATGTCCAAGCCGTTTTCCCATACTTAAACATATCAAATTTTTATGGTACTACTCAGAGAACTTACTTACTATATGTAGAAAGTCCTCCCAAGAGCCCATCAAAATATTTCACTTCTAAAGTTCCCTGCCCGACTCATCTTTGAATCACAAAATCCGGACAGTTTAGCGAACTTGACTTACGAAACCATTTTGACCATTCTAAACAACTCCATTTGTAAAACCGCCACTTGATTCTAAAAATAGACTCAAAATACTAAACTTGGAGCCTGAGAACAGCCCTTGAATCATTTTGAAACTCATTTTATAGTCCCCGAGATTCGATCCAAATATCGACAACAATTTTCGGATTGTGTCGACACTCGTCTCCCGGTACACGAAAATCAAACTAGTGTATCTTCCACCTCGTTTGGAGTTGGAAGGCCTACTTTATATCAAATTGAAGCTAACGAAATTCTCTACAACATAATCCCATAATATCAACCTATTTTCAGACTTAAGATTTCCTAAAATGACCTCAAACCTACTGCCCAAAATTGACTATTAAAATCTCTTGCAAAATCATGTTTTTGATCAATTCCAATAACTTTTGTCATCAACCTAAGCCCCTAATATCATCATAAACCATTCCTAACACTTGTATCATCATCAAAATAAAAAACCCAAAAATTAAAAGTTCATCCTTTTAACAAAAACATAGCATAAACATATATTGATCATCAATACTAACACATGCATGATCAAAATCTCCACCTAACAATTAAAAAAAAATAAAACTTGATGCATGTAGCTAAAATTTGTACCAAAATGTAGCCCTTTGAATTCTAAGGATGGGACTTTGATTTGTTTTGGAAGATTCAAACAAGATAATCAAGAAAATTGAAAGATTTGGTGTGGTGTTCTTGGTGTTGTATGGAAAAGAAGGAGAGAATGGGTGGGGGGTTTGTTTTTATTTTTCTTTAAATATTTTGTATGTGTAAAAGTGTAAGTGGAAAAAGCTTATATAGTCCAAGGTTAGGGTAGTATTTTCCAATTTGTGATAGTTTTGGTCCAAAATGTAATAAAATTGTTTAAAATGGTAGAAAATGTAAATTGTAAATTTTTAAATATTTACGAGACTCGGGTTTCGTAAAAATACTTTTTAAAAGTTTAAACGCACACGAAAAATAATAATATAACGACTCGATACGTAATTAAAACGATATCGTCGAAAGTATTAAATATCAAAACGATCGATAATAAAATATAAAAAATTTGGCATCCGTCGGTATCGCGATCACTAGTAGTCCTCGTTACTCGTCAAAATATTAAAATATAATATTCAATATCGGTTTCAACTTAAACCGTTAAGCATAATAGTATTTAACGTTATAAAATACTTCAAAATAATTGAAAATTGAATTAAATTATGACCTTATTTTTACGGGTTTACAGGTTAATATGCCAGACTTGGCGGATCGGTTGGACTACTGATCCTTTGTATGTCTGATCACGTCCGCGGCCGGAGCCTCGGTTGCGATTTCTAGGATAGTTGCTGTCATAGTAGTGGTTACTATCATCTTGTCTGTCAGTTCCATGACGGTCATTCTCATGACCGTGATTCATGTAACTATTCAGCTGTGTGGCCGGCTGGTACCGGTTTGCACTCATATGGCTGAAATGACAGCCGGATGACGTGTGACATGTAACTAAGAATTAGGGACAATGATTGATGGAAATCGTCTGATGGTGAAGCATCTTCTCGTCCAATTGCTTTGCTCTGACGCCTTTGTCTTCGTCTTGTAGGATCTCCAAGTTGTGAACAGCATCCGCATCTCATAGCGTCTCCAAACGTCAGCAGCATCAACCTTTAGTAACATCTCCAAGTTATGAGCGGTATCAGCAACCTTGTAGAATATCAGCAATTAAACATACGCCTGAGATGATTTAGAATCAACTAGCGAATACTCGTGAAGTATTGCAAGTGAAATACACATGGATTAAGGTATGTGAAATACACATGGAATACAGTACATGGAGTACACACGGAATGCACATGAAATGATTGGTATGGGGTCGATCATTTGTCATGATTTAAGGAAAGTATATCGTTTAACGGTTAGGAAAACCATCATGATAACCTGGCAATGCCAGTATATACCTCATTCTTGTTGCATAGAGAAACGTTAAAGTGTGGTTACACAAAATTCAACGATGATTTGCCTGACATCATGATCAATGAAAACCAACCATGACTATCATGAAAGCAGGATTCAATGAAATCCAACAATGCCTTGCATGAAAACATAAATAACAAAAGAGGCGTAAGACGTAATCAACATGAAGACGGAATTATCATGAAGAAACATGAACAATTCAACATGAAGGAGTGTATAACATAATCAGCATGAACTGAAGTTAACCATGACAGTATAAAAACATACTTGACATAAAAACATATTATCTTATGAGGGGACATGAAAAAAAAAATTATTTATGCCAATAAATCATGAGAAACATTTTATGCATGAAAAACAGTGCATGAATGCATAATGTAGTTTATAAAAACCTTTTATATGTGCGAGGGGACGCCTATGGGTCGGTCCCAAATCAAAATACATGGCGAGGGGACGCCTATGGGTCGGTACCAAAGTTAAAAGTTTTGATAAAAGCACATGCGACTAAATAGGGCCAGTCCTGTACCAACCATTACTTAGTCATAATCCCTGCAACAATGATACATGAAACATAAATAAATGAAACTCATCTGTCAAAACTTATCAGAAAATTTTTTTATGTGACTAATTATGAACTACTGGGGTTCAGTCCACATAGCCACAGTTCACGAGGAACATTATGCATGAAACAATGACACATAACTGAATATGAATGACAGTTGTCCATCCATATTAGTAAAACAATATCGATGAAAACATCAAGGTTAAAACCTCAAGGTGCAGAAAACATCATGGTTAAAACAATAATGCGCTGAAAACATCAATACGTGGTATAACAAACGTTGGCTTAGGAAGCTCCTGGTGACTACCCACTAGTCACAGGTCGAGTTTTAGAGCCTACAGGTCGAAGCCTTGGCTCTGATACCATAATTGTAACACCCCATTTTGATAAATGGAATGTCACGCGTAATTATGGCGTGTCATCAAAGCATACAAGGATAAATGTCTAAAACATTACATGACCATAGGGATAACCGGAATCAAACATCGGTTCCCAAACATAAGCCCAAAACATAAGAAAGCAAAAGAAATGAATGAAAGACTAAACAAGCATAAGTAAATGAAGGCAAAAAGGAAAAGAAGTCTCTAGCAGCTTCCATCCTATGCACGTCCTCCAAATGCTCGAGTCTTTCCTAAGGTACCTGTCGTTTTGGGACATGGAAAGGAAAGTAACGGCTGAGCAAAACGCTTAGTGCACGGATATAGACATGGTATAAATGACTAAAACATAATAAAGACTTAACAGAAGCGGAAATGTATGAGTCCTGGAAAACCTGGAACATGTTCATAAAACTGGTTTTATAGTTTGAAAAGCCTTATGTTTATCTTATGAAAACTGTTTAGCATATTTTACCATTAGCCAATATAGGTCATCAAAATCCACCTTGCGTGAATACTTGGAGGGCTGACCTCATCATGCAAATTAGAGGGGCTGCCTCTAATTTAATATACTGGTTCTGGGTAGGAGGGATTAATACACGGCTTTTACCCCAAGTATAAAATCTTATCGTCCGATCTTTTCAAATTGATTTCCAGTCTAAAGTGCGACTCAATTGTCTTTTGGTGAACAAGAGAATAGTTTGGTTGATTATCTATTTTAAACTAATAGCAAATAAGTAAGTGTCGTTGAGTAAAGTAGAAGTTTAAAGATTAAACTAAAAATAACGAGTTAAAAATAAATGCTTGAAAACTTAGAGACAAGATTAGGAAAATTACTTGAACACTTAATAAATCTAACACTTGAAAACTTTGCAAAAACAAGAAATTAAACAATTGGAAAACAAACAATTACTGCCAAATCGGAATATCCAAAATGCATTAATCGGAATGTGTAGTCGGAAAACACTGATCGGAATGTGCAAAATGTCGTCGTCGAAATGTCTGAAAAGGAATCAGATCAGAATAATGACAACACCCTGGTCGGAATACTAATGCAATCGGAATGTGTGACAAAGGAGTTGATCGAAATGTGGTAAATTAATACAATCGGAATATCTAACTTGAGTCAAATCGGAATAATATGCAAACACCCCAATCTGAATAACCAACAAGGCTACAGTCGGAATATGAAACCCTATTCCGATCCAAGGTGATCGGAATATAGATGCTTAAATCGGAAAACCAGAAACCCTTTTCCAATTTGGAGATCGGAAAGAGGGGTGGTGATCGGAATGCGTGATTGGAAAGGGGTTTCCCCTTTCCGATTAATATGGGATTCGAAAGATAAGCAAAGTAATAAGCTATTTTGATAAGCTAATCACTAAAACTTAAACGAATCAAAAGTGAAATATACTAAATAAGCACAAATTAGAACTATTTCAACTTAAGATAAGCAAACTTTTGAATTAAACTATAAAAAGATGAACTTTTTAAGAAAACTTTTAAAAGTAAATAAGCTAAAAGAAGCGAATAAGCCAATAAGCACAAGAATCTTAAGGCTTAATCGAATGAAAGCTTATGTAGGAACAAAAAGATTAACTTTTTAAGCACAAAAACATTTAGAACAACACGGATCACATGTATTTCGCACCAAAAGTTAACTAAAATCAAGGAAGGTAGAAAGAGATGAAAGATTAAAAGCTTAACTAGAACTTGATTATTGAAATCAACAATACAAAAGGTTTAATCTTGAAAGATTAAAAGAAATAAAGATGAAAACTTAGTGAGAGAAAGTTGAGAACTTTCTCTCTCTAAAACTAGAAAGAAAAGTGAAAAATGAAAACTAAAACTAAAAACTAACCACCCTCCTAATGTGTATTAGGAGGGTATTTATAGGGAAAATGGGAAGGAGTGCATGTGTTGCTTCTTCTTTCTTTCTTTCTTCACGTCTTCTCGACTCGATTTAATTATTTGTCTTTTCTTGATGTCGTCTCGGGATTTGAACTTGTCTTGATAATTTTCTTCTTTAATTTAGACTTGAGTTCTTCGACTTCATTAAACTTCCGTCTTTTGACTTTTTCTTCGATAAATATTCAGAATAGGCCTTGGACATCCGTTCTTTTTGCACTCTTGATCTTTTGACTTCGTCTTTTCCCATTTTCTTCGATAAAAGCCCGTGAAAGCCCGTGTTTTCTTCCTTTTTCATCATTTGGTCCTAAAACACAATAAAAACACAAACCACGCATAATTCCGGCTTTTACGACATAAAATACACGTTTTGGTCTTGTTATTATTGGAAATAAGTGGTAAAAGGATAAGTGTTTTCACACTTAATAAACCCCTACACTTGACCATTGCAATGCCCTCATGCAATGCATTAATTTTAAAGCACGGTTTACATTTTCCATCATAAATAACCCACCTTGGCCTTTATTAAATACTAAACATTTAAGGGAAGTAAAAAGATAAAAACAAGTAAAGAAATCAAAGACTTACATTGGTTTTTGGCTGCCATGAACGTTTATCATCCTCAAGTTTCACGTTCCCCATACCAAGCTTAAAAATGAGATCATTGTTATTATAAGTTAGCAAACCAACACGAATTCATGTGGGCCAATTATTCACTTAGACTCCCTTATTTTTAGGTGTATCTCTTATATTTAATTTTTGTCTTGAATGATCAAGAGGATGCATTGTTTGACTTATTTCGATAGTTATTTAGGCCGAAAATAAAGTGAACGATTTAATCAATAGTTAGCTAAAGGACAAAATCTTTTAAAACTGCTTCTCGGGACCTCATAAAGTTCATATCTTGGCATAACTCGCTTCACGATTTGAGACCTTTCTCAGACCGATATTTGGCAGCGACTTCATACTTCGAATCTTGAGAGACGCTCATGAAATAATGGTCTTCTCTTCATAATAGGAATTTCTTCACTTGAAGTTTTGAGAGATTCTTTATATTTGGACCACGACTTCTTCATTTTTCTCCAATTTTTATTTTGGACTTTGATATACAACGATCCGCCTCCTTTTAGGACTTGGATCTATTTATCCTCATACCTTGTTAGGGCCTTTTTGGATAGACTTCTCCATGATCTTTTGGGGAGTTTTTGCTTTTCGTCGTGTGTCTCGATCCTTCATATTGATTTTCGATAAAGGATTCTTCACATCACTTTTGGATCTTTAGCAACAAAATGTAGCCCTCATGCCTTGTTAGAGCCTTTTCGGACTCACCAATCTTCGCATCCCGCTTCAATAAGTTATGCCTTGGCTATGAACTCTAATCCATACCGAGCAACTTTTTAACGATCTTGGGCTAGAAGCTAAGTAACCTTTTAAATCGTACAACCTTATTTATTGCAGATAAATTTATTAACAAGCGAAGGGATAATAGGCTTATAATTAACTCACATAAATTCACGAAAGAATACCAAACTTATAATTGACTCTATCATCTCTCGTTCTCCACAGTTTAAAATCTCAAGGAATGAGACTCGTGGATGCTTAGCCTATTAAATCAAAGTTTTGGGTTTTTGAGTCATCTATAGGATCTTGCAAATTCTTAGACTTTTTCAAGTTTAGAATTCGCATTTTAAAGTTCCCTTGATAAACGACTCTCTAGGATCAATTATAGGAACTTGCGAAAAGTTCTTGTTCTTAACCCGTGAGAGTTAAGACTTTCGCGTTTTATAGCTCCCTATATAAAAGCCTAGCAAAACTTGACTTAAACACGTTAAGGATACTAGCTAGAGTAAACTTAGATAAGTAAACTCGGGTTGAGTCCAAACGTTCACGACTAAGAAAAATTTTAAACCACTTTATTGAAAATTTATTCTAGCAATGGAAAGAAAATAAACATAATAAAGGAAAATACAACTATTCAACTAGGCCAAAATAGATTAAAAATTTTGAAAAATGTCGAAAAATCAAGTTTTCCGGTTAAAATGAGGGCAAATTCATGGAAAAGACCACTTACTTCAATAGAAGTCCCCCTACACTTGATATAAACATTGTCCTCAATGTTTGAGCATGTGGGAGTAAACTCCCCTACACTTATGACATTGTGCACTTTGTTTAAATCTTGCTAAGGAAAGGATAACTATAGTGAATTCAATGTGAACATATAAAATATGAAATATTGAAGCACAAGAGTTTAGGATAGAACCGGGAAGATGGGAACACGGTATCACAGTTCGTCAAAAGTCATCAAGAGGCTCGTTGAAGCTTGAATCCCTGTAGAGAATAAGAAACAAGACAACAAACACATACGGGGCTCCCCCTACACTTATTATGAAAGCAGTAAAGGATAGATCACGGGTTGCCTCCCGAGAAGCGCTTGTTTTTGTTCACCGAGTCACGAGCCTGGCTCGACCCAAATTTAGTTCATGGGAAACGTGGTGAGGGATGGAATCATCTCATGGGAGATGTCCTCACCAAAGTACAGCTTCAAACGCTGGCCATTCACCTTGAAATTGGGCCCATTTGGCTGAGAAAGCTCAATGGTTCCATATGGAAAGACTTTGGCGACAGTGAATGGACCAGACCAGCGGCTCTTCAACTTGCCAGAGAAGATCTTTGACCGAGAGTTAAAGAGTAAAACTTGATCACCAACGTGGAACTCTCGGTTCTTAATCCTTGCGTCATGAATGATCTTGGTCTTCCCCTTGTATATCAGTGAGTTCTCGTAAGCTTCATTCCTCAGTTCGTGGAGCTCGTTGAGTTGAATCTTGGGAAGATCACCGGCTTTGTTGATGTCGAAGTTAGCCCACTTCAAGGCCCAGTACGCCTTATGTTCCAGCTCGATGGGGAGGTGGCATGCTTTCCCGTACACAAGACGATAAGGTGTACAACTAATTGGGGTCTTATAAGCTGTACGAAAAGCCCACAGAGCATCATCTAACTTATCGGCCCACGCGGCACGATGCTCTCCCACAGTACTCTCCAGAATTTGCTTCAATCCACGGTTGGAAATCTCGACTTGCCCATTGGTTTGGGGATTATAGGCGGTGGAAAGACGGTGATTGACACCATACTTAGCCATGACTCTTGCAAATTGATCATTGCAAAAATGAGTCCCGCGGTCACTGATAATAGCACGAGGAACGCCGAATCGAGCAAACAGCTGCTTCAAAAAGTTCACAACCACCCTCGCATCGTTCGTTGGGAGAGCCTTAGCTTCAACCCATTTAGAAACGTAGTCAACGGCTACGAGGATGCACTTGTTCCCTTTGGAGGATGGAAATGGCCCCATAAAGTCGATGCCCCATATGTCAAAGATTTCACATTCTTGTATGAAATTTTGAGGCATCTCATCTTTATGTGTGATCTTGGCTTGGCGTTGGGAAGCATCACAATGCTTAACCATTTCGTGAGCATCACGATAAATGGTGGGCCAATAGAATCCAGAGTCAAACACTTTCTTAGCGGTGTAGTTGGGACCAAAGTGACCACCAGTGGGTCCTTTATGGCAAGCAGCAAGGATTTCCAAAGCTGTCGGTCCATCAACACATCGACGAATGATCAGATCAGCACATTGTTTGAATAGAAAAGGGTCATCCCAAAAGTAAGTCTTAACATCATTCAAGAACTTCTTCTTTTGTTGGGATGTTAACCCTTTGATGAGAATACCACCCGCTAAGTAGTTTGCAATGTCGGCAAACCATGGGGTGTCATCAAGTTTGAGATTTATAGACATTAAGGTCTCAAGGGGGAAGGAGTCATTAATCTCTTTGTTCGGATGATCCTCTTGATATGGATCCTCAAGTCTACTCAGATGATCCGCGGCTAGGTTTTCGGCACCCTTCTTGTCACGAATTTCAATGTTGAATTCTTGAAGGAGTGAAACCCAGCGAAGAAGTCTTGGCTTAGAGTCGTGCTTAGTCATCAAGTACTTCAACGCGGAATGGTCCGTGTATACGATGGTGGTGGATAAAACAAGATAGGGGCAAAATTTTTCAAAAGCATAGACAACAGCTAAAAGCTCTTTTTCGGTTGTCGTATAATGCAATTGAGCCCCCGTCATTGTTTTGCTAGCATAGTGGATTGGTTGGAAGTGTTTATTCACTCTTTGACCCAAAACCGCACCAATAGCAAAGTCGCTAGCATCGCATATCAATTCAAAGGGTAGCTCCCAATTAGGGGTAACCAAGACCGGTGCCTTAGTTAGCTTATCCTTAAGAAGATTGAAGGCTTCGATACACTCTTTAGAAAAGATAAAAAGGAGTATCTTTTTCTAAGAGGTGGGTCATCGGGCGAGCGATTTTATAGAAATCCTGAATGAATCAACGATAGAAGCCCGCATGACCTAGAAAACTTCTCACACCCTTCACGGTTGAAGGTGGAGGTAATTTGGCTATGACATCTACTTTAGCAAGATCGACTTCAAGACCGGGTTTAGAGATTTTGTGTCCTAGCACAATGCCTTCTTTTACCATAAAATGGCATTTTTCCCAATTCAGAACAAGGCGAGTGTCTTCGCACCGCTTAAGCATACGTTCCAAATTGGCAAGGCAAGAAGAGAAGGAATCCCCAAAGACTGAGAAATCATCCATGAAGACTTCCATGGTTTGTTCAACCATGTCATGGAAGATAGCTAACCTGCACCTTTGGCATCATTGAGGGAAATGATCCTTTCTCCAAATCGGAAAAGAGTAGGAGGATCCTCAATAGATGGTGTAACTAACGATGGATCATCATTAGTCACCTCTATAGGAGAAGGAGGAGAAAACGGGTCTTCATTGAGAAGTCTCTCAATAGTACGAATGTCTTCATCCCAATCGGTGGAAGAATCATCATACTTAATATCGAGAGGACCCAAGCTAGCTTCGAAATCGTCCAAGTCACTTTCTCCAAAAGGAGTCAATGACGGAGCAATAGAGGCAACGGTCTCAACATTGGGTAGAGAAGAGAGAGTACTTTTGCAAGCATCATGAAAATGTTCTTCACAAGCCTCATCGAGAACATCAATATCATTAACACTCTCATATGAATAAGGTTGCTTAGAAATCTTACCCATGTTGAAGACAATTTTATCGTCACCAACTCTCATGATTATTTCGCCCGCGGCTACATCAATGAGAGTGCGACCGGTCCTCAAGAAGGGACGTCCAACAATTAATGGAACACGAGGATCTATCTCGTAGTCAACGACAACAAAATCCGCCGGGAAGGTGAATTTGTCAACGCCAACAAAGACGTCTTCGGCTATCCCCACTGGATAAGCAACCGTACGGTTAGCTAATTCCAAAGTCATTTTGGTGGGGACTAGCTCGGGGAGAGATAATTGCTTCCAAACACTTAAAGGAATTAAGTTTATACTGGCACCTAGATCGGCTAGGGCCATGCAATTCTCTACTCCCGGGCAGTTGCAAGGAATTAAGAAGCGACCCGGATCACCAAGTTTGGTGGGCAATTTCCTTAAGAGAACGGCGGAGCAATTCTCATTAAGTTGGGTCTGAGCAATGTCAAGAAGCTTCTCCTTGTCACTAAGAAGATCTTTAAACATCTTCGCGTATTTGGGCATGTGAGCGAGAGCCTCAGCAAAGGAGATGTTAAAATTCAATTGTTTAAACATTTTGAGAAAGTTTGAAACTTGAATATCATCCTTGCTCTTTTGCTTCTCTTTCCTCAACCTGGACGGATAAGGTATATTGGATGAAGAAGAAGGCTTAAGGGGAGTAGGATCACTCACAACCATGGGTGGTGGGGAAATGGTGGTAGAAGGCAAAGGAGGTGAGGAAAGTTGCTCTTTTTCCTTGTTCACAATCACGGGTGGAGGTGTAGGAAGCTCGGGTTCCGTATAACCTTTTCCACTACGAGTGGTGATTGCTTTCAACTCCCCTCTTGGATTCGCAACGGTGTTACTCGGAAGAGTACCCGAAGAAGAGGGTTGATTACCTTGGAAGAGCGAACCGATCATATCACGGATGTTAAGCGCTTGAGTGCTGAAAGAGTCTCTCATGTCTGCACGAATCTCATTGCTTTGTTTTTCCATGTCATTCCTTAGCTCGGCTCGAATATCGTTCCCTTGTTTCGCCATTTCTCCCTTCAAGTTGACGAATTGACTCTGAAGATTCGTCACCATCTCTCTATTAGTCTTCATGAACGTCTCGACGTCTGGATTCATTGCCATCGGTTGATTGAGAGGTGGAGCTTGGTAAGCTTGAGAATTTCCTTGAGTTGGGTATGGGTTTCTTTGGGGTTGATATTGATTGTTAGCACGAGGTTGGGATTGGTTGTTTCGGTTATAGCTTTGTTGTTGGTTTTGGTTTGGAGGAGGGAAACCGGGTGGAGCAAGATAGTTGTTTGAACGATAACTTAGCAAGCTACGGTCTCCTTAAGGACGAGCTTGATAGCCTCTCGTGGGATAAGTACCGTATGCCGCGTTAACGTTTTCAGAAAAATTGCCTTGGGTAGAAGGACAATCATTGTAAGAATGAGGACCACCACATGTGTCACAAGAAATAGCAACGACTTTAGCTTGTTGAAAGTGGTTTGTGGCCATGGTCATGAAATCCTTGTGCATACCCGCGATTTGTCGGGTAAGTTCGGTTATCTCGGGATTGGAGGTAGTAGAAGAAACATTGACTCTCGAGTTAGATCTTGAGGATGCGGATGAATCCCAATTCTTGTGGTGAGTAGTCATGTTTTTAATCAACTCTCTACACTCCTCCGGTCTCCTTTTCATAAAAGTACCACTGGCGGCGGCGTTGATCGTGTCACGATCACGAAAAGTGAGACCATTGTAGAAAGTATCAATGAGAGTGACGGGGAGCATGTTATGGTTCGGACAACGGTCGATCAAATCATTGTATCGTTCCCAAGCATCAAAGAGCGATTCATCATTGTCTTGCATGAATCCACTAATTTGGTTACGAAGGCTTGTGACCATGGATGGTGGGAAGTAGCGCGAAAAAAACCGTTGAGTCATGTCATTCCAAGTATGAATAGAATTCTTTGGGAGACGGTCAAACCATTTTTCGGCATGGTGAGAAAGCGAGTGGGGAAATAGTTGAAGGCGAAGCTCATCCATAGAAACACCGGGTGACTTCATGCTTTGGGTGATGGTAATAAATTTGTCGAGGTGTTTGTTGGCATCATCATCCGGAATTCCGCGAAATGGGTTAGTTTGCACTTGTTGGATCATGTGATGCTTGAACGAAAACTCCTGAGCCGTGGTGTGCATCGGCGCAATCGGGCCTCCGCGTCCGTTCATGTTGGGTTGACACAATTCCTCCAATGTTCGTAAATCAGGTAGGGGGACATTGTTGTTGTTGTTATTATTATTCAAATTGGGTAGAGGTGGGTTATTATTGTTGTTATTAACACCAGCCATATCTAGATCTTCACGAGTCTCGGGCTCAGAATAGTTCGAAGATCTAGTACGCATACACCTGCAGAAGAATAATATACACAGAGAGAATATCTATAGAATCTTTTTGGTGCAAACCTTTGGAAAAGAATTGCTTTTTATGATTTTTCAATGTTTTTGTATTTTTGAAGAATTTTATATTTTTTAGGGTTTTTGAAAATTTTTGAAGCAAGGAAAATAACGTTCAAAGAACGGATCCCAAAATTCAATGCGTCTCTCACTAGAAACCGTTAATCTTAACGAAAAGAGCCGACAGCGGCGCCATTTAATACACGGCTTTTACCCCAAGTATAAAATCTTATCGTCCGATCTTTTCGAATTGATTTCCAGTCTAAAGTGCGACTCAATTGTCTTTTGGTGAACAAGAGAATAGTTTGGTTGATTATCTATTTTAAACTAATAGCAAATAAGTATTGTGTGTAGTCCCGTAATCTCGAGTTCGATCCTATCACACGACTATTAAATATAAGTCCATAAACTTACAACTCACACTTGGACATATTTCGAATATCGTGATCACATTGACAAGTGTCTAGTTACACATAGCAATGCCTCTAGTAAAACTCGAGTAAAGTCCCATGGACAAAACCTTTTAACGATTCTGCATCGTTATTATTATCCTTTTATTTCTAATACAACGTTAATAAGGATATGGATCTCAGTCATTCCTTTCATTAACCATTCTGTTTCTCGTTCACAGATTCAACAAGATTACCAAAACAAATTTGGGTGTGGCCACACAAACATCTTACTAATCCCACAAGGGGCCCAACTGTATTAAACTCCAAAACGAAATTGGAGAAAATAAATTCTATATTGACTATGAGCAAAACTTATGAATTTTTCAACACTTCCAAAAATAATCCTTATAGCTACCAGTTACGTTTAGCGTAGATTATTCCACAGAGATGCACTAGATTCATAACAGTTTCCTGGTATCGCAAGTCTACGGTAACTATTTATGTTTTACTTAATGACAAAGATCCATAAAGTAATAACATATAGTTGGGATAAGTCCTATATTCGATTCATTGAATATCATACCAAATCGATCACTATACTTTCAAGTATACTCTATCACTATTTTGATTTGTCTTAGTTTAATAATACTCCCATATCATTAATCGACAACGGACATTTAGTATAACTTTTATTCATGGATTAAAACATGTAAAATAGGATTACACTTATTAAATAATAACAATAAACGAAACCCAATCTTTATTTTATTATATAATAATGTCATAACATCCTTTATCCAAATACTAATCACAGATTTATTGCATGAGTTCGCTAGTTAGTTGCAGCCCAATCGCCTTGGCATTCTTAACTACCTTTGGTCTAGGCAATGCCTTAGTCAAAGGATCTGCTACGTTATCATCTGTATGAACTTTTATTAATTTTGTAACACCCCCAAATATTCATACTTTAGTTCAGCGGAAGAGTAGTTGGTGTTACGGGATAGCACATTACTCAAATCATAGACAACGCTTAAAAATCGCGTCGTTTAATAATAAAGCATTTTTCCATTCATGAATATAAAATTTACAAAGGTCCTCATGTCATAATATATCATACAATTTACAAAACATTTGAATGGAAATATTATTTGAATGCGGGCCATAAATTCTTGTCGTCTTCCCGAGAATTACCTTCAAGTACCTGAGATAAAACATGTTAAAAAGTCAGCGAAAACGCCGAGTGAATTCATAGAGTTTAATAAAAACCATTATATATCACCGGTATATAATTATTACCGAAAATCATTTTGTACAAATCTTTCTCATAGGCTATAAAATAGGCCAAAGACATTTTATACAAATCTTTGTCGTAAATCATAATATAGGCTTTTGTCTTTAAACCATTATACGAACCATTGTTGCAAAAACATTATACAATACGTTTTATAACGTTGTATAGAGTTAAATAAAAACCGTTATATGAAAATGGTTATGTAAAACCAAAACACAAACATAATATCAGTAATAAGACCCCGTATTACTAGTCAGGCAATATATTATAATTCAATGCATATATCAGTATTTTCGTTATTAGATTATTATAAGCCGCATGACATTGCTACCTTACTATAACAAACAACGAGTAGCTAACCCGTAATTTCTTTGCCCATCAAAAATAGCGTGTCGTCACAATAATCATGCTTATATAAATCTTCTCATACATAAATTCGCTTACCACTCAAGGTGGCACGACGGGGATCAACCGTCACGGCGCGAACTGGGGTGATCTTCCCCAAATAGTACTATTATATGCATAAGCGTCTACCAAATCCCGGTAGTTCACAATTCTTGCTAATGGGACTTTTAGTGACATAACCTAACTAATAATAATCCATTTTATTTCATTCATCGGGTCATATAATCATTCGGGTCCATATCAATAAGCATACAATCGGGACAACTGGTGTCCTACTTTTATTAAAACTAACATGTTATCTCCCTCGCGGGTTTATAAAACATTTTATAAAACATTTAAAAGAGTGCGAGGCTATGAACTCACATTGATTGGGAAATGCGGGTTATCGGCTATTTGGATGTAAGGTACGTGCTTCAATCACGGAAACCTAGACAAATAATACTCGGTCTTAGACTCTTGTCCAATGAATTTATAAAAATAATGGTTATGTATATATGATGATATCATAAGTATGATGATGATCAAGTGGGATTTTACCTCTTCATACAACCTTATAGTTGTTATGTGTTAGTCATTTTAGACTAGTTATGCTAGTTTCAACCCAGTTACATATTAAGGCCCAATTAGCCCATTAAGAGTTCAATTCATTATATTAGCCCATTTATACTTTTAATACCAGGCCTATACTCACATGTTGGGCCCTAGTGGGTTAAGCCCATGAGTAAGTCCATTAGTGTTTAGCCAAATTAGTTGGGCTAATGGTCCAATAAGGCTACTTTGGCCCGTTAAGGTCCATAAGTTATAAAGCTCGGGTTTTATCGGTTTTTTACTTGTAAAATGTACTTACATATCAGTATATGAGTTATAAAAATGTTACATTAGACGGGTCCGACCGTCTAAGTTTTACTTGGCGAAAACGTTAATCTTTCGGTTTTAGCCAAAAAGACGTAAAACTTATATATAGTTTTTTATAACTTTAGAAAAAATTTGAGTCTTTACTTTTATAAAAATGCCATGTTTATTTATCATAGTATATAAATTATTTTGTACTACTTATTATTAGTTAGTGGGTTTTACATATTTATTTTATAATAATATTACTTGAGTGCTATTTTATATTATATACTTTTATTTACAAATCTAATTATCAAAGTCACTTCCATCATTTTTGCCATATCTTGAGTTATACAAGGAGATAGAAGCTCAAATTTTTGCAGCACAAACTACATGATATGTGCTACAAATAACTCCTAGCTACTGCTCAATCATCCTCTAAGTATCTATAATAATTCGTCCAAAATAGACTATACATATTTGCACCTTAATGGTATTATGATCATATCTTGCTCATTTTAATGATTCCATTGAGTGGCCAACTCTCCACATATGTAAAATCATATATCAAACTGTATATTTAATAGTCCAAGCTATTTTACCAAGTGACCATATGGTTACTTACTGTTTTATACAGCCTATGAATCTAATCAAGATTTTATCATCTTTACTTGTTGATTTTGATCTTTTTAACCAAATCTATTAACACAAAATCCTCACATAATATTTTAATCATCATTCATCGTCATATACATATAAATTTATAAAGAAAATACATGATTACTTTTACAAAATAACAAGGTGATAGGAAGAAATAATCTCTATACCACCAAAGTGATGAAAAGGTTGAGATTTTTGGATGAACAAGGCTTGGTTCTTGTCACCAAATCTTAATCTTGGCAAATGAACTTTTGAGTTCTTCAAATGGATGAACACCTCCATGAAATCAGCCCTTGAACTCCATGTAAACTACTTTTTAGTTGTTAGGATCACCTCAAATCATCAAGTCTTCAAAGGGTTATCATCTTATGCAGGTTAAACATAAGATTTATGGTAGAAATTTGATCAATGGTGGTGTTTGGTGGTGGAGTATGGACGGCAAGGGGAGGCTAGAGAGAGAGATTGAGAGACTTTTTGCATGTAGAAAATGGGAGTAAATGGTTTAGGCTAGTGGTTTTGTGGTTTATGTAAAGTGTAAGGACATGTGTCCTTTAAGCTTGTGTTAGCTTGTCACCAAAGGGTGGTGTGGCTACTAGTCTTGCCGCCACATGTATGGGGATGGGCAAGTGTAAACTTGTCGCATCCCCATTAATTTACGGGTACTCCTCGATTCTAGTTTCCTCGATTCACGTGCCCTCGGGTCAATTTACAAAAAACGTTTTTATAAATTATGAATCTACGGCACAAAACGATTCGAATAAAAATTGTCTCATAAAAAACGGAGCACAAAAGCGTAAATACGTAAACCTAGGGTTTCCGGTTTAATCGTAAAAGACGCTAAATTATGCACGTAAGTCCTAATTTATTCTCGTAAATTTGTGAGTTTATGAACAAACACAAATGAAAATTCCAAAATACTATTCGAGAGTAAATTTATTTTCCTGAAATGTCAGACTGTCACAAAAACGGTGTATGTAAATGTAAACACGTAACTAGAGTTCTCCGGTTTAGACGTAGTCGATGCTACTTTAAGACGTAAACCATTATTTCTTCCCAAAAGTGAGTGAGTTCATGATATAACATTAAAATAATGATTTTAAATAATACTTGAGAATAAAATATCAACCATAAATTGACGGATTGTCACAGCAGTTACCCCTAAAGAGGATCTTTGTCCTCAAAGATCGATTTATCTTACTACTCGCTTCTTATAGAATCAAGACATGTGGACATGTCCTCCACATTCGGTCTTTTATCTTAGGTGTAATTCATTACAATATGCGAGTTTCATCAAACATAACTACGAGAATATGATTAGGCTTAAGTTGACTTACTTTCTCTATCCATGATGTTCACGGGTTTCTGATGAATGCAACTTTTCACCGATCCAAACTTCATTAAGAAATAATCAGATTTTCATTTGATAGACATTTTATCAAGTTCGATATACGAAACATAATTCACGCAGCCCTTGAAGTCCTAGGGTAGATCCAGCTTACATGCCTTTCAAACAAACTTTTTACATTATTTCATTGGTTCCATACAACGGGGACTTATTTTCCCATGATCTTTCAGATCATCAATTCACTTTTCCATGGTGAAATTTTTTGGTATAACTTCGCTACCCATCCTGCACTTCAAGATCTACATCTCACAATGGGTGTATTTTGTAGGGTTAGGTTTGTCATCATAGGCAATCTTAAACCTAAAACACATGTCCAACTCACAATGGGTGTATGTCGGGTATCTTCATCCCAACTCCTACCTACATGTGCTCTTATATTTAGATCCTCACAAGATTCGATCTCGATCCTAATACGATAATTATCAATGATAATCCCTCCAAAGGAAAACGATTATCCCGTTCATTACCAAAGGTCAATTTTTCAAACATAAAACAAGACTTCTAGTGTTTGTATTGTTACTTTACCTTTTTGATTGGGCTGGTAAACAGTACTCTCATCAAGATTCGCTCCCAATGACTTCTGAGCAAATCTCTATAAATTCGATGCGAAGCGAGGATCTTGATAGAGATGATCGATACAGGCACACCATGTTTACACAACTCCTTTTTATACAAAAGAGTCAACTTCTCCATCGAGAATCTATCATTAACGGAAATGATATTAGCAGATTTGGTCGGTCTGTCGATGATGACCCAAATCGAATCAAATTCAGATGATGACCTTGGAATATTTGTGATAAAATCCATGGTGATTCTATCCCACTTCCAAACAGGATTAATCAACTGTAGAAGCAATCCTTATGGATTTTGGCGTTCAGCCCTGACCTTCGCAAAAGTTAGATGTTTACCAACGTATGTTGCGATGTCTGCTTTCATATTTAGCCATCAGTACAACTTCTTCATATAAGATACATCTAATCAGAAATGGCATGAATAGGATACTTAATCTTATAAGATTCCAATATGACTAAATCTCAAAATCCTCCATATTTAGGCAACCACAAGTGGCCTTTTAAACATTTAACGCCATCGGCTCTCATTTCTAATGGTTCACATTAGCCGTGATCCCCTTTTTATTATCTATGTTATCCTTCTTACAAGCATAAGTTATTTCTAAATTGCTCAGGCAAATTATTCTTCACGGTCATTACTAACGAGCACATCCTAATTGGTTCTTTATTATTTCTACACAATGTGTCAGTATCTACATTCACCTTCCCTAATGAAATAGTTATTATGACCACAATTCACTCAGAAATTCTTTCTTCATATTTTCTAAGTTTTAGTTTCGTCTCAACTATTATCTTTATTAGTTTTGCTCAATCCGACGTTTTAAAGCATTGATAAATATCACAAGTAATTAAATAATAAATATTTAATTTTTATAACACGTAACCGTAATTTTTTTATAATTTCTCAGTTCGTCCAATTATAGAAGAATGTTCAAAAATAAATATGAATTTAATTAACACGATTTTTGTTGATTTATCGAAAATAATTAACAAGATCCGTAAATGTTCGAAAAAAAATCTTTGTTTAAACTTTTGGTCAAAATTTTCTTAGTTGAAAAGCAAAAATTGTCGTTTCAAATTCCAAGTAATGGTTTTAAATGGTTTCCTCAATCCTTCTTAGGTTGTCTTGAGGTATACACAAACATCTACTCCTAAGGGAGTTTAGTTAAATGATCTGAGTATAAGGGAATGATACCTTAAAAATCCTTTGATAAATATTATTCAAAACATTTTTGCACTTTCTTTTTGGTATAACCCAAAGCCTTAATGGCTCTTAATCTTTGAAGAGTAAATATAGATTCCATTATCTATTAATCACACGGTCAAATACTGTAAAGGATGATTAATCACACGGTCACATGTTTAATATTCAAGTTACAGGTTTTCATTGCTCGGCCAACTCCGGGCAGTCTACAAATAATTACTAACTCCTTCTTAGTCTTAGAAACAAACAGATGGTCCTTAATGATCACAAGCATAAATTTATCAAGTTACAGCGTATACACGTGTTTCACCAAATTTATGAATGCTACATGTGCATTGGTCAATCCAAACGACATCACATGAAACTCATAAGGTTCATTACGAGTTCTGGATGTAGTGATTGGAATAGATAATCTTCTTTGCGGACGCGAAGTTGATGATAACCATGTCATGGATCAAATTTTTGAATATACGCTAGAACCTTGTAAATGATCGAACAAATCTTTCATCTTGGGTAATTGATATAAATTTTTTATCGTCAAATTATTCGGTTCACGGTAATCAATAAATATAAGGAATGATAACACCATAGCTCTTCATGATGACGATCTTGGTAGAATAAAAGCTTTTTCCGACAACTCTCTCAGTTGTACGGTAACTCTTTTAATTCATATGGTGCTCACGTACAGTGTAGATGCCACAAGTACAGCACCGGGAATATAATCAATTCCAAATTCAACTTGCCTTATTGGTGAAAGTCTAGGTAGTTAATCAACAAATACCTCAGAAAGTTTCAAATAACATGAACATCTTTTAATAAATTCACTTTAGGTTCTTTCTAGATTACAAGATCTATGACTAATTCATAACCATTTATGGTATAATTTCAAGCCTAATGCAGGATATGATCTCCCATCAGGAATTATTTAGATCACTTTTGATAATCAACATCTTATGTTTTAGGGGATTTCTACTCGGGTTCCCATCATTTAAGACAATGACAACATGTCATAATTAATCAATCCATTCTACTGGCACTACTAACTTTCCAGTTTTACTACTGTTGATAAGATGAAAACTTCTCAAAAGACTAATAATAACTCATAACCCTTCACAAAATCAAGGATATCTGGAGACATAACTACCATTAAAAGAGAAAGGTCAACGAATAATCTACACGAGAGAATTTCAAATCAGATAAAGACAAAAACATTAACAAACATGGATATATCCTATGTTTTCATGATTTGAGTACGCATTCGAAAGCACCTCGGATCGTTAGCCATGTCATTCAAATGGAATCTAATCAAAAGAAATGATAGGAACTTCGATTCACCCAGTCGGGTGTCAACACTCGGTAATTAGATAATTTTCCAAAGAATCTTGCCATGAAAGAATTGGACAAGAAGGGGATATCAATTGTCAATTAAGACAATATCCACAGATGAGCAAATT
The DNA here is from genome assembly GCA_025667525.1 of Glebionis coronaria. Taxonomy (NCBI): domain Eukaryota; kingdom Viridiplantae; phylum Streptophyta; class Magnoliopsida; order Asterales; family Asteraceae; genus Glebionis; species Glebionis coronaria. The sequence goes on along the minus strand of JANFOE010000290.1, from coordinate 491,949 downwards.
CGATTAAGAAAAATAAATGGTACGGGTACATATGTAGGTGTCCCTAACAATATGTCCCTATTTTGCACTTCTTGCAGATCTCATAAAAGTTTAATCTTTCGCAATTGCAAAAAGAAATGTAATGTTTAGTAACAATTTCATGGTGACTACTAATCAGCTTTGCATGGTCCCTTCCAAATTGTACGCAGGCGCGCCACTATATACAATTTTAGGATTAACGATGCAAAACTCAGTTCGTCAAAACTTTGTCATCATGTTTAAAATATATATTCATGTTTAATTATGAAATAAAAATAAAAATGATTTTACCAAAATGTTCATCATTATGGAAGCATTTCCAATTACAATATGTTTAATAAAAACTTTATTTCGATAGTAGTTACTTAATAGTACTGATTTAAATAACTCATATGAAAATAAGAATTTCATATTTTCCCCCAGATGGTATTGTATTTCTTATTAGAACAATGAGTGATTTGCAAAAAGAGTGATGAAAAGTTGTTCACCCAGAACTAACTATGATATGATAGGAAACGAGCTTAGCCAAATAATCATGAGGTTCATGACCTCGATGGCACTCATGAATACAAAGAGAAGAATCTACAACGCAACTCTATCCGAAATGAGTACTTGTTCAATGGTTGCATCACTAATGCGAACATTAGGAAGAAGCAAGAACAGATAGATAACATCGATACATGTGGGATTTAGCAATCAAAGATAGTCTTTTCATTAATCACAAACAAGTCAAAAATTGTACCGTAACACATTACGTGTCGTCATGTCATACAATTCCAAGGACTCGTCCTACCAACTGATGTCTCAGTTAAGTTAGGGGTTTTAAAAGATACCACAATGAATACTAATCTACAATAGTCATTAGGTGTTCCACATGTCCCGAAAGATCCATCGGTCCCAATTTCAGAAGAAGATTTCTTTGATTTATTTCTTGGACACTGGGCATCCTCGTCATTGGATAATGGTATAGAAACAACCCTTAACACAAACCAACAATCATTTAAAACCTTATAATTCAATCACAAAACTTAACGACTTCCTCTTAATAATCTCGTATTCTATACGAGTTAAATTTGACTTTATTCAAGTTTCAACCAACTTAGACTCAATGCGACATTCTACCTTATTCTCCATTACTTATAACCTTATTCTTCGGCTTTGTAAAGGCAATAAAAGCTCGATATGAACAACACTTAATTTCCAATTCTATAGCTCTTACAACGATAGTTATCAAATGAGTTACTAGTATGAAATGACTCACACATTCAATTAGACTTCTCGGAAAGATACTAGTGGCATGAGGCTTTTGGGTAAAGGTTCCAATAACAGCCTCAAGTGCAACATTTACCTTTTCGATTTTAAATTTAAGAATTGGGTGACACCAATCAGATGGCACCTTTCTAGGTGGTAAGGTTTTGTCAAACTCCATTCTATAAGGAAAGATCGTCATGACATCGATATCAGATTTAATCACGCCAATTCTTCTTCAAGATCATAATCAACTAATATCAACATTTCTACGAATATCAACCATTTTGTTGGGAACATAAATATCCAAAACTTGGTTTAGATCTGGAATAGCTAGAATTCCTAGATAAATAGCTTCGATTAATTTGCTAGGGAAGTTCGGGTTCCTTGTGACAATCTACATCGTATAAATATCTCCTATACGTATTAAAATAATGGGAAAATCACTTATAAATGTCATAAAGTTACCACTTTTTGTGGTTATGTGTACTAAACTATTTTTTTCTTATTGTATGTATTAAACTTTTTAATATCGATCATTGTGTGTATTTTGAGACGATTTTGCCTTGTAAAATGACCACTTTACCCTTCAAAACTTGAAAAAAGTAGGGGTCAAATGGTCACAAAATACACACAATGGTATGAATTTGAAAGTTTAACATACACAATGAGAAAAAAATTAGTTTAGTACATACAACCATAAAAAGTGGTAAGTTTAATACATTTTTAAGTGATTTTCCCTAAAATAATCATCAAACAATCATGTAATCAAATTACAACATATATATATACATATATATATATATATATATATATATATATATATATATATATATATATATATATATATATATATATATATATATATATATATATATATATATATATATATATATATATATATATATATATATATATATATATATATATATATATATATATATATATATATATATATATAGGGGCGCGCTATATGCAGAACCTTTTTTTGGTACAGAACCTACAGAACCAACTTTTTACTCTTAATAATGCATGATGTACATCATGTTAATGCAAGATGATAATTTCGAAAATAAAAAGAAATCAAAATTGTTTGAAAATTGGTGCATAAGGGTAAAAATGGAATTTAATATTGAATTATTTTAATTGCATGTAAAAGCTCATTTTTATTTTCTTTATATATTTTCTAATAAAAAATAATTTTTTATTTTCATTAAATTTAAGAAAGTCACGAACTAGTTTTTTTTTGGAAGTCCCCAATCGTAAATTATGTAGTAAAATATGCAGTAGTAGCTTTTTTAATCAATGTTACATACATGCACTTTTACATCACTTTAATAATTTGTCTAATCAATAATTTTTAATAGGTCCAAGGAAACATGTTAATTACATTTAGCACTTGATCTATTGCAAAATATACAAAATATTTTATTGATTAAACATGTTAAAAAAATAAAAAAGTTAATTACATATATAGTATGTTTTTTATGTACATTCTTTAAACTTTAAAATTTTAAAATAAAAAACATAAATGTTAATCTTTAAACTTGTAAAAAAACAAAACAATTAATTTCATATACAGAATATGATATTACATACAATACAATATACACAAAAATATCAACAAATTCATTATAACATGTTTGCGCATTTTCCGAAAACATCTACGCACACTTCGACAACATACATGATACATGCACCACTTCTAAAAACGCCAACTCATTTGTTGATCATCTTTTTCACGCACCAAGTTACGCACGATTGATCCATTCCGACTGAAACAAAAATACAAAAAAAAGTTACATAAGAGAACTTACCCGACTAGCATAAAATTTAGAGATATCAAGAATTGAATAAAAAGATATATCAAGTTAAGAGAAACAAAACATGTAAGACCAAAAGCGAAATAGATTTGTAATAGATATATGGACACATGAATGATAAAAGACAACTTCTTCTACACACAAAACTAAAAACAACAATAAGACATACTTCCATAAAAGATTATTTTGCTATTTCCAATGTGATACAAATGAATATGAAAGCAAAAATATAAATGAATATCCATTTGGAACTAATCCACGAGACACATACGCCACAAACTTTGACCAATTAAATCACCTAACAAAATGATTTAATAAAGCAAAGAATCGCAAAAAAAGAACCAAAAACACTTTTTTGAATCTTAACAGTTACCTTTGGAGTGTAAATTAGACATCTGTTTAATTAGTTTTCTTAGATCGGAAGCCAAAAATCATACAGTCTCAAGCGTTTTAGATCTTAATAGACACGAAACATATATGCACTTTTCGAAGAACAAGCATGCACGCTCCAAAAACATATATGTACTGCTCTAAAAACATATATATACCGCTCCAAAAATATTTATGCACACCATCCATACAAGTGCATCCATAGACACATCACTAAGAAAGTATTTTGAAGCTGAGCAACACATAACTTTTGGATTTACTAGTTAGCCACATAAAGCTTATCAACCTAAAAAAACATTAAGAGTGCGTTGTCTTGTTGACTGGAGATGGCAAATAAAACTGATAGTGTTATCTAAAGAAACATGTCTCTACTCAATTATCATGACAGTTCATATCACTTATAATATAAATGGAAAACATGTATGCTGCTCAATTTTCATATCACTTAAAAAATTCACATAAAAACATAAATGAAAAAAAAGATTAATGAACAATAATGTGTTGCGGTGAAAAGGACACTTACTCTGCCTGCTACTTCATTTGTTTCGGAAAGATCATCACCATAGAAAAATACTTACAACGAATCTACAAAGATCAAGATCCAAACACATATCTATTTTTTTTATCAAGAATAGCAAAACCAATCACCAACCTTTCAAAGTTGTAATTGCCTAAGACGTCAGATCGATACCTTTTTTGGATCAAAAGTAAATGGAGCACTGGTGGTGACCGCCGGATGTGACGGACCGCTCATGGTGACTGCTGGTAACTGCTGGAGACGTTAGATCAGACCGATAATTTTTTCAGATCAAAAAAGTTTGGGGATCGGTTTTTTTATATCGAAAATGGAATGATAATACAAGTTGTTGTGATTTTTCTGATGGAGACGAATATTGGCTTTTAGATTTGAAGGAGTTCTGTGATGAGTGGTTTTAAAATATACTCTAACTGATTTTTTTATTTGGATGCTATTTTATTGGAGAGTTAAAATACCTTGTTTGCCCTTTAATTTTTATTTATTTTTAATTGAGGAGTAGATATTTACTAAATTGCCATCTTGCATAAGTATAATGTACATCATGTATTATTAGGAGTAAAAAAATAGTTCTGTAAGTTCTGTACCTAAAAAGTGGTTCTGCATATAGCGCTACACTATATATATATATATATATATATATATATATATATATATATATATATATATATATATATATATATATATATACTAGTTGCAAAATCCATCTGATGGACGGGTATGACTTCTGATTGTTGTTTATTTTTTTTAAATATAAATATTTGTTTTAATTTTTTTTTGATATTATTTATTTTAATACATTATTAGTTGACATGTCTTGTATTTGATGTTTTAGTTTTTTATTAACTAAAGTAATTTTTTGTATGTTTTTTAATTTTTGGTATGTTTTTCTTTATAAGTATTGTTACCTTTTAAATGTTATTTATAGTGCAGTTTTTAATTCATTAGTAGTTGTCATAAATTAATTAAGATTTTTTCAGTTTAAATTTATAAATGCATTTTTTTGTATTTATATGTTATGGTTAAACATATTAGCTATTAAGTAGATATATGATTAGTTTTTTGTATGTTGTTTGTTGAAAATAACTATTTATCACAGTTCGGTTTCAATTTTCTTTTTTAGATACCGCGGTTAGCTGAATCGAACTGTGCATATTTTTTTAACTAAATATTCAAATAATAATAAATGTATTAACTTTTTTAGTATATTACTTTTGATGTACAATGACTTTTTTACTCTTAGTGTGAACATTTCTAACTTTTTATGTTTATAATTTAGTTAATGTGATCGTAATAAAAAATATCAAGTAAATATATTTTTTAAATATGTTTTTTATGAATATTCGTATCAATTTTTGTAACGAAAAAACTTTCTATGATTTTTATATATTTATTTTCATTTGATTATATGAAAACGTCATTCTATATTCTAAATCATGATATTATTTGTAAATTTAATCTTGATTAAAATTTTAAAAAGGTTGATTGTAACCCGAATCGTGAGTAACTACTTATTTTGGATAACCGCATGTCCGATGGACGGGTATGACTTCTGATTTTTGTCTTAATTTTTTTTATTTTGTAAATATTTGTTTTAATATGTTATTGACAAGTATGATTTTTGAATATTTTTTCGAAAATATTTGTTTTAAATTTAATTTTCTTTTAATGGATTATGAGTGTGAATAAAGAATAAAAAAATGAATTTTAATCCGATAATTAGTGGAAATAAAAATTTATAAATTACTTCTCATTAAAAAGTATATGCTTTTAGTTCAAACGTGAAATAAAACTTTTTTATACGTAACATTGGTCATTGAATTGGTGTATTTCCAGAGATTTTAAAAAGAGGATAAAACTTATTGTGATATAGAAAAAGATGTTAGATGCAAAACTGTAATATTAGGTTTATGTATCAAGTACTGAAAAGTGGTGTAAATTATATGTTACTTGTCTTCGTCTCATTTTTTGACGTTTCCAACAAACTTTGATGAATAAAGCTATTTAAAGAATCAAATGACATTAAATGATTAATTTAAAAGGCATATAAATCAATAAATTTGAGAAAGAAAAAAAAATAATGTATATATTAAGATGGTTCAATGTGGTCTCTTTTTGTAAGCTTGACATCTTCATCCTGAATTACATATTCAACGTCCTTTTACTTTTAAGACGAAAAAACTGCTACATAAAATCAGTCGTTCGTGTGTAAAATTAGGCCACGACAAATATAAACCTACTTACCTAAGCGACTATCCCTGATTACTATTTTGATTACCACATTAAAAGACATGAAAATTGAAAACTACTTTTGTATAATCTTTAAAAGTAACCCTTTATAAGATGGTTATATTTTCATCCTCATAGTGAACATTTTTTAATCAAAGAGACTACCATCAATTATATCCGCTAATGTTTTGAAAACCGGTTTTTATAATCAACTTGGGCGAGTCATCTGATACGGGTAAACCCGATTTTTTGAATTTTTTTTCATATTTTTAATAAATAAATAAGTTATACATAAAAACCATGGCTAAATTCATATTACAAAATTCATATAAAATATTTTTAATATTTGTTTTAATAATGAAAATTAAAGTTCGATCAAATTTACTATATTACACATTTTCTTAAAACTATAATTACAAAAAATAAAAAAGTTTTAAATTAATTAGCTAAGTAAAATTGTTATTATGTTAAGAAGTAGGGAAAATCACTTAAAAATGTATTAAACTTACCACTTTTATGGTTGTGTATACTAAACTAATTTTTTTCTCATTGTGTGTGTTAAACTTTCAAATTCATACCATTGTGTGTATTTTGTGACCATTTAACCCCTACTTTTTTCAAGTTTTGAAGGGTAAAGTGGTCATTTTACAAGGTAAAATCGTCTCAAAATACACACAATGATCGATATTAAAAAGTTTAATACATACAATAAAAAAATAGTTTAGTACACATAACCATAAAAAGTGGTAACTTTATGACATTTATAAGTGATTTTCCCTAAGAAGTAAGAGAAGTAAGAAATAATGTTGTGATAAATGTCCATTTTTTAACTCGAAAGACGATAATTTTGAGACGAAAGAAAGTAGTATTAGTCATGGATAAAAAATATTATTATTAAAAACATGATTAATGTGAAATTTAAGTCATGCTTTTGTATTATCTTAATTGGGCGTATGATGTTCAGCAACCTTAGAAAACATGTACTTTGACCTATTTTTGACCCATTAGCATATCATTGTTTTGAAACTCGGTTTTTGAATCGACCCGGTCGAGTCACCGGGTCCGTGTCGAACCGGGTCAACCCAGGTTAATCCGATTTTAAAGAAAAAATAAATTTTTTCATATTTTTAATAATTAGAAAAAACTATATATTAAAACCATAATAACTTTGGTATATTGAAGATATAAACTGTTTAACAACCAATATAATATATAAAAATAAAACTTGATCGCAAATACAAAAACTTTACATATTGTTTTGTAAAAAAAACTAAAAAAATCAAAACCCAGTTAGTCGGGTCTCGAGAACCGGGTTGACCTGGGTCATTCCAAACCCGACGGGTCTAGCCAGGTTTCAAAAATATGAAACCCGGGTCAACATGACCCATTTTTTCGACCGAAACCGGGTCAACCAGGGCTTGAAAACATTGCTTTTACTACACAATAATTCTCATCCAACGGTTGCTTGTTTTTTTAACATTATTGTAAAACACAATGCAACATTAGGATTCATGGCCCTTGGGAGAGATATTTTGTCTAAGTGTATGGAGTCGAATCCAAAGAGTCACAAAGAATCTTTTAATCATAAAGGATGCTAATTCTCATTTTGAGGAAACTTGAATTAAATCTATACTGGTTGAAAATTTTATTTTCTCCATATATAAATGTTTAGATGATTTTGTCACTTTGTATTTGTCACTTTTTGATTTGCACATGTATACTTTGACAGAATGTAATTGATGACAGAATGTAAAGCCATTAGAATAAAGAATTTATTAGCCTAATCGTTATCTTAGGCGAAAGCTTTGTTCCTATGTTGAGATGTTTCTGTTCCTGTTTTTGAAATGCAAATATCCAGATCTAGAGACATCTAGAAAGACATCAGTGATCAGTTATATCGCAACTCACAAGGTACAAATCTGGATTAACATAAAATAAAAATACTTCCAGCATCTCACATATGGTTGTAACTTTTTAGGACTGGTTCACATCTCGCAATGGTCAAAGCATCTGACCATCAGAGCATAACTGAAACCAAGATTTAACTGCATTGCTGCCAAAAAACTACCCAATGTTAAATATAGAAGTGCAACCACAAACTCACAAAAATCAAGATTTAACCCGTGTTCCTAGTATATGTTCCATATTTAAACCGTTACCTAAAACTGCATCGTTTTGAAGTTTTAAACATAAACCAAGATTTTACAGCAGCAATGAGAAGAAATTGTGCAGTAAATTTGAAACAAAAATAGAATCTAGTACGCCAATTAAGGAAACTGTAGATAAGATAGAAACGTAATAAGTCTGGACTTTGTAGAATTTGTTCACGATTTAGGGATGTAAAACCGGTATTACAGATCAGATAGTTGAATCTTTAACAAAATTGATCATTCCACCTATGAACAATAAATCAGATAGCATTATAAGGAAGAATAATTAAAATCTTCACATGTACAAGTTGATAACTATCTAAAAGCGAAAGCAACTAAAACTCAAGTTTCTACCTTCAATAAAAAAATAGTACGTGTAGGGGCATGAAAATTAGAGTTCTACTAATGTGTACCTTTGTGAATAATCTGCCAACGTCATTTGGGACAATTTACTTCTGACTTAAGAGGCATCTGGGACTGTTTTTCTAGTTGAACCAAGCATATCGACTTTCTAAGTTTAACTAAGTCAATAAGGAGTGAAAATAAGATTATCCAAACGCCCATTAAGTACTACAAAAAATACTTAGTGCATGGGTGTCACCTCCAACTCCTAACTGGTTAAGCATATTGCAAATAAGTCATAAATGTTCAAAAAATGAACTACTTCATGCCTACATGCGTTCACTGACTACCCATTAAGTATTAAAAAATGTATATTGTATATTGTGTAGTTGATCTCCAACCGAAAAGATATCAACCATATCAAGTACTAATCGAGGTATTGTGAGAAACTGTTAGACTAACTATCCATGTTTTCATCTGTCATATATTAACATTTCCAAAGTAGTTTCTTAGAGACAATGAAAGGTTCTACTTGCAAACTCAAATAGCAATATCAGTTTCTGGTGTTTGAGTATCCTATTGCGGGCTATGATTAAATAACATATGTCATAGTTATAACTACTCCTACTTTGTATTATAGTGTCTTTCAGCATCAGAAGCACATCCAACATATTGGCATCAATAGGTGATTCTAAAGTAGCAGATAACTACATTTGGAATCCATTCGATGGATTCTTTGACTCCTCAATGCTGAGACAAAGTGACAACATAACTCATATGGCAACTACAGGTACTTAAAACAATAGCTTCCTCGATGTGGTTCAAAGCGCATTGCTCCTTGAAAGGTTTGGGCCACTCTGCCTTAGGAACTTCATCGCATTTAACACGTGTGGATATTGAATCCAATCACGATAATGATACTCTTTTGTCCTTATTATAACCTGGTTCACAGGGGTGTCATTTTGCAATGTGCTTCTTAACTTTCTATATATCATATAACATGTCTAAATTTAGGGGTGTCCATAATTCGGGTTTGACCCACAAAAACCGAAAACCAAACCGAATCGAACCAGAGTTAGAACCGAACCGAAATAGAATTCGGGTTTTGGGTCATAACCGAACCAAACTGAACTACAAATATGGTTTCCGGGTTGGATATTGGTTTCGCAATCGGATCTGAGAACCGAACCGAAAACCAAAATTATATAAATGAATATATATATTTTTTATATTTATATATATAATAGTTATTAAAATTTAATTTAATCCTGATATATATATAAATTAGTTATTAAAATATAATTTTATATAAAAAAGTAATTTTTATACTTGAAATAATTTTTTTTTGCAAAATATTTATATAATTATACATACTTTTTGAAAAATTCAGAAATTTTAGGTTATTCGGGTCACCCGAAAACCGAACCGAATTCATATTCGGATTTCAGTTCGTTTCAGTTGAAATCTAGTTCGGTTCGGTTTCAGGTTGACCCAGGAAAAAAACTAACCGAATAACCCGAACCGAATAAACAAAACAAACCCGAGAACCGAACCGAAGGACACCCCTATGTCTGATGACATATGTGCAGGTATATGACTATATGATTTTTCCTTTATATATGTGCTTTTTGATAGGCCTTCCATAGGACAAAGTTCACCTTCCCATTTAATGTACTCTCATTCTTTCAAGAATCTACAACAACGTATGACAGTGACGTAGTCTTCGTTTTTGGAACTCGTCTATATGCAACACAAAAAATTGTACAAAGTAAGGGGAAAGCAAATGCCGTTTATAATATATCTATTAAACTTATAGGGAAGCATATGTAATGAAAATGAGTTAATGTAACAGTTGGTGCCATTATAAGTACTCAATGTTTATCGAAAACAATTTAGGTAAAGAAAATCGGGAACTAATTTTTAGTACTAATTCTGAAAATTTTTCATGTAAACCAACATATTTATAAAGTGTCTACATAGATGCAAACTCACAACTTGACATACCTTCAAACGATAAACGCTATATATATATATATATATATATATATATATATATATATATATATATATATATATATATATATATATATATATATATATATATATATATATATATATATATATATATATATATATATATATATATATATATATATATATATATATATATATATATATATATATATATATATATATATATATATATATATATATATATATATATATATATATATATATATATATATATATATATATATATATATATATATATATATATATATATATATATATTAAAATAACACTTTTCTGTCTCGCCTTGTCGGCAACTCGGGAATTCTTCGGCACCGTTATAGTCAAAAGATTTTTAAACATTTTACTCAAAATATTTATGGTAAAAAGATTTTGAAATGTTTTATTCAAAACCTTGGTTTTAAAAATCTTTCGTTCTCTATAACGAGAGCTCTGGTACCAAACTGTAACACTCCCAAATATTCATACTTTTGTTTAGCGGAAAAGTCGTTGGTGTTACGGCATAAATCATAGACAACGCTTAAAAAGCACGTCGTTTAATAATAAAGCATTTTTCCATTCATGAATATCAAATTTACATAGGTCCTCAGGTCATAATATATCATACAATTTACAAAACATTTGAATGGAAATTTTATTTGAATGCGGGCTTATAGGTGTGTAAACACCCATCTTTTCTACCACTTAATTACAAGAATAACCGGACCTAAACGTGTATTTTATGTCTTTTATGTCGGAATTATGCGTGGTTTGTGTTTTTGTTGTAATTTAGGATGAAATTATGAAAAGTGGAGAAAACACGAGAATTCACGGGCATTCACGACTTTTATTGAAGAAAAAGATGAAAGACGGAGTCGAGAAGTCAAGAGTGGAAAAAGAACGAAAGTCCAAGACCAATTCTGAAGATTTATCGAAGAAAAAGTCGAAAGACGGAAATTTATCAAAAGCCGAGAAACTCAAGTCTATTTTAGTGAAGAAATTAAAGACGAGTTCAAAAGATATCCCGAGCCACAAGTCCTTAAAGTCCAAATTTAAAAGAAAGATTAGAAGAAAAGGACTAATGACGCAATTAATGAAGATTAAATGAAGGAGGGACTTAATCCCGCAATTAACAAGAAATGAAGGAGGGGAGGAAGCTTCCTAATCCTCCCCTATATATAGATTAGGATTGTTAATTTTCCATTTTGTTGGCTAACTTGACAAATTAGCTCTTCCACATTTATTTTATGCACATTTAAATACTTGTCATTTAATTACCTTGTCTTGCACCTTAATTACCATTTAATTCAAGTAAGTTTTTCTTTTTAATTCTTGTCAAGCTTTATCTTTATCTTGTTAATCTCATTCTTCCTTTCTTTACCTTGTGTTGATTTGTTTATGTTCATGTTCTTAATTTTGGTTGATTAATTTAAATGGGTTTTGATTATTTTGATCTTTATTGTTTGATTTGTTGTTTTGGATTGATTGTTTATGTTTATTAGATGTTTTGTTATTAGTTTGGTTTAATCTTTTTGTTGATTTGGTTGAGTTCTTGTTGGATTCGTATCTTTTTAGCTTTCCTTGTTCTTCGGATCTCTCTTACTGTTCTTGCCCAGAATCGTGCCAGCCAACATTCCGAATAGGAGATCACCAGATTTATTCCGAGTAAAGACTTTCGTTGGGAGACTATTCGGAATATTCATTATTCCGAATAGAGGTTGTTTTCCGAATAGACCTGTTATTCCGAATAGGGGGATATTCCGTGTAGGACAAACTTTCCGAATAGAAGCTATATTCCGAATAGGCCTGAACATTCCGAATAGCACGTTTTTCCGCATAGGGGAGTATATTCCGAATAGGAGGGATTTTCCGCATAAAGCACTTTTCCGAATAGACCAAACATTCCGAATAGAACTTTATTCCGAATAGGGACAGATATTCCGAGTAGAGAATATATTTCGAATAGGAGGATTATTCCGAATAGGGTTTTGTTTTCCGCATAAGGAATTATTCCGAATAGGGCACCTTTTTCCGAATAGTGACAGTATTCCGCATAGGGGTTTTATTCCGGATAGGGACTTATTATTTTCATTTTAGCATTTAATTTCGAGCTTTACTTTTCCCGCCTTTTTCCTTACTCGTAATTTAAGTTTATTTGCCTTAGTTTAAGATTTAGTTTTAGTTGCGTTTTAAGTTTGCCTTAGTTAGATTTAAGTTTGCGTTATTTACTTTATTGCCCTTTAGTTTTAGTCGCGTTTTTTAAATTCTTGCACTTTATTTTAATTAGACTTAGATTTACTTTAATTGCACTTTTACTTTTTGTTTTGCACCTTTATTTTCAAAACTACAACGACACATCTTTATTTCACCAAAGTTCAACTGAGTCACACATTAAACAATAAGTTTTTCAATTCGAAGAGAACCACACAACGAACTTTAATTAATATCTTTATACAGGGTGTTAAAAGCCGTGTATCAAATGGCGCCGCTGCCGGCTCTTTTCGTAAAGATCAACAGTTTTTTGTGAGAGACACGTTGCTTTTTGGGATCCGTTCACTTGTGAGCGTTATTTTTCTTGCATAAAAATTCAAAAAATCATAAAAATTAAAAATTGATAAAAAACCATAAAAATTAAAAATTTCAAAAATCCAAAAAGATTTTATCTTTCTTGTGTATATATATTGTCTTTGTGTTTGGTTTTGTTTTCTTTTGCATTTTCAGGTGTATGCGTACTAGATCTTCTAATTATCAAGAGCCCGAGCCTCAAGAAGATTTAGATATGGCAGGTGTCAACAACAACAACATGCCACCGCACCTCAATAATAATAATAATAACAACAATGCTCTTCCACAGCCCGATCTTCGGACCATGGAGGAACTTTGTCAACCAACAATGTTTGGACGAGGAGGACCGATTGCGCCGATGCAAATCAACGCTCCTGAGTTTTCGTTGAAGCACCACATAATTCAGCAAGTACAAACAAACCCATTTAGAGGATTGCCTGATGATGATGCCAACAAACACCTCGACAAGTTCATTACACCCCGGCAACGGCGCCAAATCCCCTACACTTGACCATTGCAATGTCCTCATGCAATGCATTAGTTACAAAGCATGTTTACACTTTTCATCTTAATCAATCCACATTGGCCTTTATTAAAGAGATAGAAAATTATAAGCAAAGCAAAGAACTTAAAAGCATACCTTGGGTTTTGAAAATGTCATGAATAATAATCATCCTCAACTTTTCACTTTCTCCAAACCAAGCTTAAAAACGAGATCATTGTTATTATAAGTTAGTAAACTATCACGAACTCATGTGGGCCAATTATTCACTTAGACTCCCTTATTCCTATGGGTATCTCTTATATTTTATTATTTGTCTTGAATGATCACGAAGATGCATTGTTTGACTTATTTCGATAATTATTTAGTCTGAAAATAAAGTGCACGATTTAATCAATAGTTAGCTAAAGGACCAAATATTTTAAAACTGCTTCTCGGGATATCAAAAAGTTCATATCTTGGCATAACTTGGTTCGCGATTTGAGACCTTTCTCGGGCCGATATTTGGCAGCGACTTCATACTTCAAATCTTGAGAGACGTTCATGAAATAATGGTCTTCTCTTCATAATTGGAATTTCTTCACTTGGAATTTTTTAGAGATTCTTCATATATGGACCACGACTTCTTCATTTTTCTCCAATCTTTACTTTGGATTTTGATTTACAACGATCCGCCTCCTTTATTGACTTGGATCTATTTATCCTCATACCTTGTTAGGGTCTTTTCGGATACACTTCTCCATGACTTTTTGGGAGTTTTTGCTTTTCGTCGTGTGTCTCGATCCTTCATATTGATTTTTGATAAATGATTCTTCACATCACTTTTGGATCTTTAGCAACAAAACATAGCCCTCATGCCTTGTTAGGGCCTTTTCGGACTCGCCAATCTTCGCGCCCCGCTTCATAAGTTATGCCTTGGCTATGAACTCTCGTCATTACCGAGCAACTTTTAAACGATCTGGGGCTAGAAGCTAAGTAACTTTTCAAATCGTACAACCTTATTTATTAGCAGATAAATTTATTAGCAAGCGATGGGAGAATAGGCTCGTAATTAACTCACATAAATTCACGAAAGAATACCGACTTATAATTGGCTCTATCATCTCTCGTTCTCCACAGTTTAAAATCTCAAGTAATGAGACTCGTGGATACTTAGCCTATTAAATCAAAGTTTTGGGTTTTCGAGTCGCCTATAGGATCTTGCAACTTCTTAGACTCTTTCTAGTTTAGAAGTCGCATTTTTAAGTTCCCTTGATAAACGACTCTCTAGGATCAATTATAGGAACTTGCGAAAAGTTCTTGTTCTTAACCCGTGAGAGTTAAGACTTTCGCGTTTTATAGCTCCCTATATAAAAGCCTAGCAAAACTTGACTTAAACATGTTAAGGATACTAGCTAGAGTAAACTCGGATTGAGTCAAAAGATTCACAACGTTTGAAAATTAAAACCACTTATTACGGGCCATAAATTCTTGTCGTCTTCCTGAGAATTACCTTCAAGTACCTGAGATAAAACATGTTAAAAAGTCAGCGAAAACGCCGAGTGAATTCATAGAGTTTAATAAAAACCATTAATATATCACCGGTATATAATTATTACCAAAAATCATTTTGTACAAATCTTTGTCGTAGGCTATAAAATAGGCCAAAGACATTTTATACAAATCTTTTGTCGTAAATCATAATATAGGCTTTTGCCTTAAAAACCATTATACGAACCATTGTCGCAAAAACATCATACAATATGTTTTATAACGTTGTATAGAGTTAAATAAAAATCGTTATATGAAAATGGTTATGTAAAACCAAAACACGAACATAATATCAGTAATAAAACCCCGTATTGCTAGTCAGGCAATATATTATAACTCAATGCATATATCAGTATTTTCGTTATTGGATTATTATAAGCCGCATGACATTGCTACCTTACTATAACAAACAACGGGTAGCTAACCCGTAATTCCTTTGCCCATCTAAAACAGCCTGTCGTCACAATAATCACGCTTATATAAATCTTCTAATACATAAATTAGCGTACCACTCAAGGTGGCACGACGGGGATCAACCGTCACGGCGCGAACTGGGGTGATCTTCCCCAAATAGTACTATTATATGCATAAGCGTCTACCAAATCCCGGTAGTTCACAATTCATGCTAGTAGGACTTTTAGTGGCATAACCTAACTAATAATAATCCATTTTATTTCATTCATCCGGTCATATAATCATTCGGGTCCATATCAATAAGCATACATTCGGGACAACTGGTGTCCTACTTTTATTAAAACTAACATGTTATCTCCCTCACGGGTTTATAAAACATTTCATAAAAAATCAAAAATAGTGCGAGGCTATGAACTCACATTGATTGGGAAAGGCGGGTTATCGGCGATTTGTTAGTAAGGTACGTGCTTCAATCACGGAAACCTAGACAAATAATACTCGGTCTTAGACTCTTGTCCAATGAGTTTATAAAAATAATGGTTATGTATATATATGATGATATCATAAGTATGATAATCATCAAGTGGGATTTTACCACTTCATACAACCTTATAGTTGTTATGTGTTAGTCATTTTAGACTAGTTATGCTAGTTTCAACCTAGTTACATATTAAGGTCCAATAAGCCCATTAAGAGTTCAATTCATTATATTAGCCCATTTATAATTTTAATACCAGGACTATACTCACATGTTGGTCCCAAGTGGGTTAAGCCCATGAGTAAGTCCATTAGTGTTTAGCAAAATTAGTTGGGCTAATGGTCCAATAAGGCTACTTTGGCCCGTTAAGGTCCATAAGTTATAAAGCTCGGGTTTTATCGGTTTTTACTTGTAAAATGTACTTACATATCAGTATATGAGTTATAAAAATGTTATATTAGACGGGTCCGACCGTCTAAGTTTTATTTGGCGAAAACGTTAAACTTTCGGTTTTAGCCGAAAAGACGTAAAACTTATATATAGTTTTATAACTTTAGAAAACATTTGTGTCTTAACTTTTATAAAAATGCCATTTTTATTTATCATAGTATATAACTTATTTTATACTACTTATTATTAGTTAGTGGGTTTTACATATTTATTTTGTAATAATATTACTTGAGTGCTCATTTATATATTATATACTTTTATTTACAAATCTGATTATCAAAGTCACTTCCACCATTTTTGCCATATCATGAGTTCTAAAAGGAGATAGAAGCTCAAATTTGGGCAGCACAAACTAAATGATATGTGCTATAAATAACTCCTTAGCTACTGCTCAATCATCTTCTAAGTATCTCTAATAATTCGCCCAAAACAGACTATACATATTTGCACCTTAATAGTATTTTGATCATATCTTGCTCATTTTAATGATTCCATTGAGTGGCCAAATCTCCACATATGTAAAAATCATATATCTAACTGTATATTTAATAATCCAAGCCATTTTACCAAGTGACCGTATGGTTACTTACTGTTTTATACAGCCTATGAATCTAATCAAGATTTTATCATCTTCACTTGTTGATTTTGATCTTTTTAACCAAATCTATTAACATAAAAGCCCCACATAATATTTGATCATCATTTATCATCATATACATATACATTTATAAATAAAATGCATGATTACTTTTACAAAATAACAAGATGATAGGCAGAAATAATCTCTATACCACTAAAGTGATGAAAAGGTTGAGATTTTTCGATGAACAAGGCTTGGTTCTTGTCACCAAATCTTTAATCTTGGCAAATGAACTTTTGAGTTCTTCAAATGGATGAAAACCTCCATGAAATCAGCGCTAGAACTCCATGTAAACTCCTTTTTAGTTGTTAGGATCACCTCAAATCACCAAGTCTTCAAAGGGTTATCATCTTATGCAAGTTAAACATAAGATTTATGGTAGAAATTTGATCAATGTTGGTGTTTGGTGGTGGAGTATGGACGACAAGGGGAGGCTAGAGAGAGAGATTGAGAGAGCTTTTACATGTAGAAAATGGGAATAAATTGTTTAGGCTAGTGGTTTTGTGGTTTATGTAAAGTGTAAGGACATGTGTCCGTTAAGCTTGTGTTAACTTGCCATCAAAGGGTGGTGTGGCTACTAGTCTTGCCGCCACATGTATGGGGGTGGGCAAGTGTAAACTTGTCTCATCCCCATTAATTTACGGTTACTCCTTGATTCTAGTTTCCTCGATTCACGTGCCCTCGAGTCAATTTACGAAAAACGTTTTTATAAATTATGAATCTACGGCACAAAACGATTCTAATAAAAATTGTCTCATAAAAAACGGAGCACAAAAGTATAAATACGTAAACCAAGGGTTTTCGGTTTAATCGTAAAAGACGCTAAATTAGGACGTAAGTCCTAATTTCTTCTCGTAAATTTGTGAGTTTATTAACCAACACAAATGAAAATTCCAAAATACTATTCGAGAATAAATTTATTTTCCTGAAACGTCGGACTGTCACAAAAATGGTGTATGTAAATGTAAACACGTAACGTAGAGTTCTCCGGTTTAGACGTAGTCGATGCTACTTTAAGACGTAAACCCTTATTTCTTCCCAAAAGTGAGTGAATTCATGATATAACATTAAAATAATGATTTTTAATAATACTTGAGAATAAAATATCGACCATAAATTGACGGATTGTCACAAATTTGATTTCCCGAGCTTCAACTTGTTCTCCGACGTAGTGATGTCTACGCATAATGTGTATGGCGCCTTTCACGACTCCAGGGTCATTGGCAAATATTATTGCGGCAGAATTGTCACAATACATATCAATAGGTTCTTTAATTGAAGGCATCACTCCAAGATCTTCAATAAACTTCCTAATCCAAACAACTTCCATTGCAGCTTCTGAAGCAACCATGTACTCAGATTGAGTAGCATACATTGCAATCGTTGTCTGTTTCTTGCAATTCCAGTCAACTTCTCCTCTATTGATAACAAAAATGTAACCCGTCTGAGACTTCGTATCGTCTTTATCACATTGCCAGGACGCATCACAGAAACCTGTAACATTCAGTTCTGTGTCTGGTTTTCCATCATATACCAAAAACATATCTTTTGTACTCCTCAAATACTTTAGAATATGTTTAACAGCAATCCAGTGGAGTTTCCCTGGATTCTGTTGGTATCTACTGACCAAGTTCTAAGCAAATGCCACATCAGGCCTTGTGCATCTAACAACATACATTATAGATCCTACAACCGAAGCATAAGGCACCTTCTGCATGTATGCCTCCTCTTCAGGAGTTGATGCATCCATCTCATGACTCATATTATGCTTAACTTCCATAGGTTGAAAACCTTTCTTGGAATTATGCGTATTATACTTCTTCAAAATCTTATCTATATAAGCATCTTGACATAGACCAATTAACCGTCTTTTCCTATCCGGATAGATCTTAATTCCCAGAATGTATGCAGCTTCTCCTAAATGCTTTAGAGAAAAACATATACCAAGATAATCCTTAACAACTTTAAGTCTTGGAATGTTACTTCCCATGATTAATATGTCATCAACATATAGGACTAGGAATATTACATCACTCCCACTAGCTTTGCGATATACACATGGCTCATCACGATTCTGAATAAATCCAAACTTTTTGATTTCTTCGTCAATCTTTTATTCCATTGACGTGATGCTTGATTCAAACCATAAATGGATCTTTGAAGTTTGCACACATGTCCTGGATTCTCAGGATCAACATAGCCTTCTGGTTGTTGCATATAGATGTCTTCATCTAAGCGACCGTTCAAGAAGGTAGTTTTAACATCCATTTGCCATATCTCATAGTCATAGTATGTTGCTATATCTATGAGAATCCTAATAGCTCTTAAGTCTGCTACATGAGAAAATGACTCCTCGTAGTCTACGCCAAAAGTTTGAGTAAAACCTTTAGCTACTAAACGAGCTTTTATAGGATTGTACTTTTCCGTCCATGTCGGTTTTCTTCTTGTATATCTACTTATGTCTCACTACTTTAGCATTCGGTGGTGGTTCTACAAGAATCCAAACATCATTCACTTTCATGGATTTTATTTCCTCATCCATAGCAACCATCCACTTATCCTTCTCAGGATCAAGTATGGTAGATTTATAATTAGCGGGTTCACCAAGATCCCCTAACTCATCATCATCCTCTATGTTAAGACACATATTACTATTTGCGTTTTTAATCCTTGCAGATCTACGTAGAGGAATTAATTCCGGTGGAACCGCCAGACTTTCTGGTTCTACAGGAATTACATCGCTAGTGTTTTCAGAAGGTAATGTATCTATATGACTCTCCTCAAGATCATAGTTTCTCCCACTGAATTCTTGATTTACAAGATCAGATTCAAGGAAGTCTCCATACCTAGCAACAATTACTTTGTTCTCGGGTGGATAATAAAAGTAGTGACCCATAGTTTCCTTAGGGTATCCTACAAAGATACATTTTTACAGATCGTTGTTGGAGTTTGTCACCCGAGTCACGTTTCACATAGGCCTCGCAACCCCAGACCTTTAAGTAAGACAAATATGGCTTCTTTCCATGCCATAGTTCATATGGTGTCTTATCAACCTTCTTTGTGGGAACCATATTTAATATGCGATCAACAGATTCTAGAGCATAATCCTAAAAGGATAAAGGTAAAGTTGTAAGATTAAACATAGATCGTACCATATCCAATAATGTACGATTTCTCCTTTCAGATACACCATTTTGTTATGGAGTATATGGGGAAGTAAGATGCTGAAAAATTCCATTCTCACTTAGATAATCTATGAACTCTTGACTTAAATATTCACCACCTCTATCAGAACGAAGAGCTTTAATATTCTTCCCTAATTGAAGTTCTACTTCTGCTTTAAACACACTGAATGTTTCAAATACCTCATGTTTATGCTTAAGTAAATAAACATAACCATAACGGCTATAATCATCCGTAAATGTTAAGAAGTAGCTAGCACCTTTCCTTGACGTATGTCTAAGTGGTCCGCACACATTAGTATGTATAAGTCCAAGTAGATCAGTAGGCCTTTCAATATTGCTATTAAAAGGTTTCTTGGTCATCTTTCCAGAGATAAAAGACTAACATTTATCAAATGATTCATCATTGATATTTTCCAAAAGACCTTCACGTTGAAGCTTTTGTATACGAGTCTTCCCAATATGGGCAAGTCTACAATGCCAAAAATAAGAAGAGTTCTTGTCAAACTTTCTCTTCTTACTCATGCTAAATACAGATTTATCGTTCTTAGATTTATTATCATGCATGTCTAATTCAAACACACCATTCACAGAAATTGCATTAAAATAGAAAATACCATTTTTTTCAAACAGAAATCCCATTATTATCAATCGTGTGAACGAATCCATTATTTAACAAACAAGAAAAGGAAATAACACCTCTAACAATTGTAGGTGCATAATGACAATCATTTAATCTCAATATTGTACCAGAAGGTAAAACTAGATCAAAAGTTCCTATAGCTTCAACCGCTGCTTGTGCGCCATTACCCATTTGCAGATATTGTTCCCCATAGGAAAGCTTCCTTTCCAGATTAAATCCCTGCAGCGTATTACAAATGTTAATACCACATCCCGTATCATATACCCAGGAATTTAATTTGTATGTTAAATTATACAATTCAATCATAAACAAAGTACCTGAAGCTGCAGCGCTCTGCTCAGACTTCTTCTTTATTTCTCGCAATTCTTCGAGGTAAAGAGGGAAATTCCTCTTCCAGTGACCACTTGCCTTGCAATGATGACAAGTCTCATCCTTTTGAGATTGACTCCTCTAAACACAGTTCTTCTTAGGTTTCGAATAAGTCGCAACTTGTTTGCCCTTGCCCTTATTACCCTTGCATGTGCCTTTCTTCTTATTTGCTTGCGGTTTTGGCTTACTCACTCTACCCTTTTGTATGGTTAGTACAGAAGGCGTAGCGGTAGATGCCTTGTCTTTTAACCTCTTTTCATAGTCAATGAGCATTGCATGCAAATCATTAACTGTCTTCCCCGTGTAATGCATATTATAGTTTCTAACGAAATCATTGAAGTCCTTGTTAAGGGACCTATTGATCAAGTTGATAGCCATATTATGATCATAGGGTTGTCCTAGTGCAATGAGATATTCCATATAACCCATCATCTCCAAATAATGGGCACTTACAGACTTTCCTGGAGCTTGCTTGCAGCTATGCAAAGCATCTACTAAGTCCTAGATCTCCATAGCTTGCGGCTTCTCGAACATAGCCTTGAGCTCATAAAGCATTCGCTTTGGAGAAAATAGTTCATACTTCTGTTGAAGTGTAGGAGCCATTTTTCCTAGCATTAAGCAAGCCACCTCAGAGTGCGTCTTAATATTAGCAGCGTGTTCAAGCCTTTACGCATCTGATGCTCCTTCAGCAAGATCATCCGAATAGGGAGTAGTAAAGATATCGATAGTACCCAATGCTCTCAAGACAATTCTTAGCGAGCGGTACTAATCATTGAAGTTTGGGCCAGTAAGTTCAGGTCATTCAAAGAAAGCTTTGAACGCAGAACTTATCGTGTTATTGGTGGGTTGAGCCATTTCTACAAAAATAAGTTCAAATATTAGTATTTCCGATAAGAAAATACTTTCAAGAAAATAAAATTACCCCGGTATTAAAACCATATTATTTTCCTTGAATTCTATTACTATATTGACATAGATCCATTACATCAGTTGATCTGCTAGTAATGAATGTACTCAACACAGCGACTTGTCGAACAATTCAATTGACAAACACTTTTCAATTTCAAGATATTTAAGGGATTTACATTGCCAAAAACGTTTTGCATTGTAAACATGTTTAATCCCTTCTGAATGCATTAAGTTTACAGATCTCACTGAGTAACTTAATTAAGTAGTCTACTCTGAATAACATAAAACTAATATTCGTCTTTTTTAGTTTTCGGTTTCTCTCGGTCCAATCGAATTGATTGCATGATTTTAAGCTTGACTTTATTGTTTTTTGGTTAAAAATCGTAATTTTGGTATTTAAGCTACTTGACAAACAAAACACTTTAAAATGTAAAAATAGCTATATTACGCTACATATACGTACTCTTCTAAAAAAAACACATTGCAATTACCAAATTTAAATTCACAAAGTACAAGTATTCAAAATTACAAAATACAAATCTTATTAAACTAAACTTTATAAAGCTAAAAATACTGCTAAAATTAAATGGCCTAATATCTAAATGAAACACTAAAGTTCCTAAAACTTAAATGTAAATCAATTTCATTCTATTAAAGAATACACGAAATCAAAAATGCACATCCATTCCAATTTAGAAAAAATATACAACTAACCAGTTTCCATGACACGACCCAACTAAATTTAGACTAGCCCACTAAGACTTATGACCCAGTATGTTATTAAATTCATCTAATTGTACTAACAATTGTAATGAAAAATGAAGCAAAGGGCCTAACTGTAATTCAATGAAACTTAACCAATTGCATTCATACAAAAGAGCATAGAGACAAACCTACACAATCTGAATATTAACCAAATTTTGACTCATGGTTGCTATGGTAAAACTCGATTAAGACTAGACTAACCTACTTGCACTCAAACTGTGACACAGAGTTACATTCATCAATATTGACAAATAAACCAAAATTGCTACGTATCCAAACGCTGGCTGAAAAATGGTGCACTAATCTTAATGCAAGATGTAAAACCTTACAAGCTAAATAGGCTTAACAAGTTGTCCAATGAATTACAGCTAAGTAACAAACAGTTAAAGACACATTGCAAACAAAGATACACTACGATCCTAAATAGTAGCTAAAATGAAGAATTGCAGAAAATAGAAACGCGCTTAACCTGCACATTGATAGGTGTGTAAACACCCATCCTTTTTCCACTTAATTCTGGCTAAAACGAGACCAAAACGCGTATTTAATATCATTTGTTTGGAATTATGCGTGGTTTTTGTGTTTATTGTGTTTTCAGAGCCAACCGGATGGATAATGGAGAAAACATAGGATTGCACGGGTTTTACCGAAGAAAAAGACTCAAGATGAAGTCTATTGTCCAAGAGATGCAAAAGATTTGAAGTCACTGGGCCTATTTGAAGATTTAGCGAAGAAAAGGACCAAAGATGGAAGATTTACATAAGTCGAAGAAACTCAAGTCTATTAAACAAAGAAATTAAAAGACGATTTGAATTTAATCGACGACAAATCCCGAATCAGAATCGAAAACGTCAACTTTTCTGAAAAAACGAGAAGACAAGAAGAACGAGAAAAAGCCCACTCACCAACCAAAGGGAACACCTATATAAAGGGTTCCCCTCACACTTTTCATTCAGTTTTTTATTCCCCTTATTTTTCTCTTTTCCTGTTCGTAGTCATCACCAACACCACTAGGGTGTTTGGTGATTTTGATTTTCATTTTTCCAATCTTGTAGTTTAATCTTGTCTTTTGTTTGTTCAACATTAATTAATCAATACAATCCTTCCATTTCATCTTGTTCATCTTCATCTTTTTTATTCAAAGTTAAAGTTCTTATTTGGTTGATTTGATCTTCAAAAGTTGTTGGGATTTATGTTTTTATTGATAGGATTTGTTGTTATTGGTTAGTATATGATTCGTGTTTAGTTTTATTTAAGTTTTGGTTAAAAACTTGTTGATTTTTGGATTGGAATCGTGTTCCCCTGCTTTTTCTGCTTCTTCTGTTCTTGAGTATTTCCCAGGTTCCGGATGAACACAAAGTTCCGGATGAACAGAAAGTTTCGAATGAGCATAAGAAGTTCCGAATGAATGTAGTTTTCAAAAGTTCCGAATAAGTTTCATTTTTGAAAGTTCTGAATCAATCTTTGTTAAAAAGTTCCGAATGAATGGTTTTTCAAAAAGTTCCGAATCAGTCTTATAAGTTCCGAAACAATTTTATCTTCAAAAGTTCCGAACCAAGTTCCGAGTGAACTTCCGGACGAAAGTTCCGAGTGAACTTCCGGACGAAAGTTCCGAGTGAACTTCCGAACCAACTTCCGGACGAAAGTTCCGAGTGAAATTCCGGACGAAAGTTCCGAGTGAACTTCCGGACGAAACTTCCGAGTGAAGTTCCGGGTGAAACTTCCGAACCAACTTCCGAGTGAAAGTTCCGAGTGAAGTTCCGAGTGAAGGTTCCGAGTGAAGTTCCGAGTGAAGGTTCCGAGTGAAGTTCCGGATAAACTTCCGAACGAAAGTTCCGAGTGAACTTCCGAACCAACTTCCGAATCAATCTTCCGAGCAAGTTCCGAATCAAGCAGTTCATTCGGAAGTGTTCCAAATCATGAAGTTCCGGATCAATTTTCTTTTAAGCATTTGGTATTAAAGTTAAGTGTTATTTACTGTATCTTCATTTTATGTTATATTTTAATTCAAGTTTTGTTAATTGTTATTAATTTAATTGCTTTTAAATTTAAGTTTACATTTTAGTGCATTAAAACCTTCAGTAGAACAGAAAACAAATCCCCTTTTTAGTAACCAGAAACAATCATTCCACTTAGAACCGAGATCAATTCGAGAGGATATCGAGAGAATATAGAACCCCCATTGAAAAACGCGAGTATCAAATGACGCCGCTGCCGGCTCTTCTCGTTAAGATCAACAGTTTTTGTGAGAACTAGGATTTTGGGATCCGTTCACCGTGAACGTTACTTTTTCATTAAAATTTTAAAAAACACACAAAAAAAAATTATAGAATTTTCAAAAATCCAAAAAAAAAATTAATTTAAAAAACATAAAAACCAAAAATATTTTTGCTTTGTTTTTGCCTTGTTAGTTCTTTTGCAGGTGCATGCATACACGATCAACGTCTTATCAAGAGCCCGAGCCTCTCAAAGACTTAGACATGGCCGGTGTACAAAACAACAATATACCACCTCAAAACAACAATAATAAAAACAATAACCCGCCTTTCAACAACAATAATAACAACAACAATGAGCCTCTTCCGGATAATCACCCGATGATTAAACTTCTGCAAGCACATGTAGATGGCAACAATGATCCAATTGTCCTACCAGCGATTGCAGCCAACAATTTTGAGCTCAAATCCGGCTTTATCCAGATGGTCTCTACTCAACCATTCTTGGGGCGTACCATTGATGATCCACATGACCACATCAAGAGATTCCTACAACCACGAATACGGTCAAATTCAATGGTGTTCCACAAGAGGTAATCCGTCTACAAATTTTTCCCTTTTCTTTAGAGGGACAAGCCCGACATTGGCTTGCTAAGGAACCGCCACAGAGTATTCTTTCGTGGACGGATTTGGAAACCAAGTTTATCAATTACTTTTTCCCACCCTCTCGTACTAACGCTTTGCGGAATGAAATCATAAATTTTGAACAAAAGTACGATGAGTCGTTTAGTGAATCTTGGGATCGTTTTAAATATCTTTTAAGAAAATGCCCACAACATGGTTTTACCAAAGTGTATCAAATTAATACTTTTTATAATGGTTTACACATGAATGACCAAGATTCACTAAACAGCGCCTCGGGGGGTAATCTTTTGGCTAAGACTTCCAATGTTGCTTGGGATATCATTGAGAATAAGTCTCGTGTGCAAACCAAGAGTGTTCGGACCAATGTCGCTAGTGCTACTACAAGTAACAGCGATAAGCGACTTGACAAAATCACTGCGCTTCTTGAATTGCTTGCTACCCAAACCGCCAGCAACACCAACAGCATCAACGCTAGAAACGCTAAAGACGCTCAAGTCAATGCTGTTAGCCAACCATGCGAGATATGCGGGGGTCCTCACTCTTACACCACTTGTACTGCCACCCAAGACTACCCTTCTGAGAATGTGAATGCAGCATACGGCACCTATCCTCAACCTGCTTATCAAGCTCGACCTCAAGGTGACCGTAACTTGCTTAGCTACCGCTCTAACAACAATCTCTCACCACCTGGTTTTCCTCCTACCAACCCAAACCAACAACAAAACCTCAATTGCCCTCCTAAACAACAACAACCTCGTACACCATACATACCACCTGACAAACAACCACAACCACCTCAAAGAAACCACCAAGTTTACCAGCAACCTGCTTATTAACCACCCGCATATAATGCTCCTCCCAACCAACCCACCGCTTTACACCAAGAAGTGGAAACCTACATGAGGACCAACGATGTGATCGTGGGAAATCTTCAGCGAGAGGTGCTCAACTTGAAAGCAGACCTGGTCAAACAAGGGAACGATCTGAGAGCTGATATGAGAAACACGTTGGATAGTCAAACGAATTACTTAAAGAACATGATGGCTAGTTTCTTCCAAGGTAATCAACCCTCTTCTTCGGGTACTCTTCCGAGTAACACCGTTGTGAATCCAAGAGGGGAGATGAAAGCAATCACTACTCGCAGTGGCAAAGGTACCAAGGAACCCAAGCTTCCTATACCTCCACTGGTGGTTGTGACTAAGGAGAACGAGTCACCTGCTCCTATTCCTCATCCTTCTCCTTCCCCAATTTCTCCGCCTCTTACTTCTACCCCTCCTCCGCCCAAGGATGTGAGTGATCCTTCAATCCCAAAGCCTTCCTCTTCTTCCGATATACCTTATCCATCTAGGTTGAGGAAAGAGAAGCTCAAAAGCAAGGATGATATTCAAGTTTCAAACTTTCTCAAAATGTTTAAACACTTGAATTTTAACATCTCCTTTGCCGAGGCTCTCGCTCACATGCCCAAATACGCTAGATGTTTAAAGATCTTCTAAGTGATAAGGAAAAGCTTCTTGACATTGCTCAAACCCAACTTAATGAGAACTGCTCCGCAGTGCTTTTAAGGAAATTGCCCACCAAACTTGGTGATCCGGGTCGGTTTTTGATTCCTTGCAACTTCCCGGGGGTAGAGAATTGCATGGCCCTAGCCGATCTAGGTGCCAGTATCAACTTAATGCCCTTAAGCGTTTGGAAGCAATTATCTCTCCCTGAGCTAGTCCCCACCAAAATGACTTTGGAATTAGCTAACCGTACGGTTGCTTATCCAGTGGGGATAGCTGAGGACGTCTTTGTAGGAGTCGACAAATTCACTTTTCCTGCCGATTTCGTCGTTGTTGACTACGACATGGACCCTCGTGTGCCATTGATCGTTGGTCGTCCATTCCTGAGGACCGGACGCACTCTAATCGATGTTGAAGCCGGTGAGCTTATCATGAGAGTGGGTGACGATAAAATCGTCTTCAACATGGGAAAGCTTTCTAAACAGCCTTATTCATACGAGAGTGTTAATTGTATCGACGTTCTTGATGAGGCTTGTGAAGAACACTTCAAAGATGCTTGTAAAAGTATTCCTACCTCTCTTCCCAATGTTGAGACCGTTTCCTCTATTGTCTCATCACTATCTCTACTTGGAGAAAGTGATTTCCTTTGGAAAGATTTGGAAGCCACCATGGGAGATGTGAACTTAGACCATGACGATTCTACCACCAATTGGGATGAAGATCTCCGCCTCATTGAAAACCTCCTCAAAGAAGACAATCTTTCTCCACTATCTCCGACGGTTACTGCTATTGATCCTCCATCTCCTAAAGAGGTGACTAATGATGATCCATCGTTAGTTTCACCATCTATTGAGGATCCTCCCACTCTTGAGCTTAAGGACCTACCTCCTCATCTTGAGTACGTTTTCCTTGAAGACAATGAGAAGTTACCGGTCATCATCGCGAAGGACCTGAAAGAAGAAGAAAAAGCCCGCCTTGTCGCCGTGTTGAAGAAGCATAAAAGAGCTATCGCTTGGAAAATCTCCGACATTCGCGGAATTGATCCTCACTTCTGCACACACAAAATTCTCATGGAGGACGACTTTAAGCCCACAATTCAAAGCCAACGAAGGGTGAATCCAAAAATCCATGAAGTCATCAAAACAGAGGTTATCAAACTTCTTGATGCGGGTATGATTTACCCTATTTCGGATTCACCATGGGTTAGTCTAGTCCATTGTGTGCCTAAGAAAGGCGGCATCACCGTTGTGCCCAATGCAAACAACAAGTTGATTCCTACCCGTCTCGTTACTGGGTGGAGAGTTTGTATAGACTACCGCAAACTCAATGACGCCACGAGAAAGGATCATTTCCCTCTACCTTTTATGGACCAAATGCTTGAACGTTTAGCGGGTAATGAATATTACTGCTTTCTTGATGGTTTCTCGGGTTATTTCCAAATACCCATCGATCCCAAAGATCAAGAGAAGACAACATTCACTTATCCCTATGGCACATTTGCTTACAAAAGAATGCCTTTTGGCTTATGCAATGCCCCCGGGACTTTCCAAAGGTGCATGTTAGCTATCTTCCATGACATGGTTGAACAAACCATGGAAGTCTTCATGGATGATTTCTCGGTTTTCGGGGATTCCTTCTCTTCTTGCCTTGCCAATTTGGAACGTATGCTTAAGCGGTGCGAAGACACTCGCCTTGTTCTGAATTGGGAAAAATGCCATTTTATGGTAAAAGAGGGCATCGTGCTAGGACACAAGATTTCCAAAGCCGGTCTTGAAGTAGACCGTGCTAAAGTCGATGTTATCGCTAAGTTGCCTCCACCTTCAACCGTGAAGGGTGTGAGAAGTTTTCTGGGTCATGCGGGCTTTTACCGTCGATTCATCAAAGATTTTTCTCAAATCGCTCGCCCGATGACCCACCTCTTGGAAAAAGATACTCCTTTTATCTTTTCCAAAGAGTGTCTTGAAGCCTTCAACTCGCTTAAGGATAAGCTAACTAAGGCACCCATCTTGGTTACCCCTAATTGGGAGCTTCCCTTTGAGTTGATGTGCGATGCTAGTGATTTTGCTATTGGAGCGGTTCTGGGACAAAGAGTGAACAAACACTTCCAACCAATCCATTACGCTAGAAAGACAATGACGGGGGCTCAATTGCATTACACGACAACCGAAAAAGAGCTTTTAGCTGTTGTCTATGCCTTTGAAAAGTTCCGCCCCTATCTTGTCCTTTCCACCACAATCGTTTACACTGATCATTCCGCGTTGAAGTACTTGTTGACAAAGCAAGATTCCAAACCAAGACTTCTTCGCTGGGTTTTGCTTCTCCAAGAATTTAAAATCGAAATTCGCGATAAAAAGGAGCTGAAAACCTAGCCGCGGATCATCTCAGTAGACTTGAGGATCCTTACCAGGGGGATCATCCGAACAAAGAAATCAATGATTCTTTTCCCTTGGAGACCTTAATGTCTATCAACTCGACTTCTGATGAAACCCCGTGGTTTGCGGACATTGCAAACTACTTGGCGGGTGGAATTCTCGTTGACGGGTTAACATCCCAGCAAAAGAAAAAGTTTTTCAAAGACATTAAGACTTACTCTTGGGATGACCCGTATCTATTCAAACAATGTGCCGACTTGATTATTCGCCGATGTGTTGATGGACCGGCAGCTTTGGAAATCCTTGATGCTTGCCACAAAGGACCCACCGGTGGTCACTTTGGTCCCAACTACACCACCAAAAAAGTGTTTGATTCGGGATTTTATTGGCCCACCATCTATCGTGACGCTCACGATATGGTTAAACGATGTGATGCTTGCCAAAAACAAGGCAAGATCACACATAAAGACGAGATGCCTTAGAATTTCATTTAGGAATGTGAAATCTTTGATGTTTGGGGTATCGACTTTATGGGGCCATTCCCTTCTTCTAAAGGAAACAAATACATCCTTGTAGCCGTTGACTACGTTTCAAAGTGGGTTGAAGCCAAATCTTTACCCACTAATGACGCAAGGGTGGTTTGTAACTTTTTGAAATCGCTATTCGCTAGATTCGGTGTGCCTCGTGCCATTATTAGTGATCGCGGACTCATTTTTGCAATGACCAATTCGCAAGAGTCATGGCTAAGTATGGTGTAAATCATCGTCTTTCCACCGCCTACCACCCACAAACTAATGGCCAGGCTGAAATCTCTAACCAAGGATTAAAGCGAATTCTGGAAAGAACCGTGGGAGAGCATCATGCCTCATGGGCTGATAAACTTGATGATGCTTTGTGGGCTTTTCGTACTGCATACAAGACTCCGATTAGTTGTACACCATATCGTCTCGTGTACGAGAAAGCATGCCACCTCCCCATTGAGTTGGAGCACAAGGCTTACTGGGCCTTGAAGTGGGCTAATTTTGATATCAACAAAGCCGGTTACCTACGCAAGATCCAACTCAATGAGCTCAATGAACTCCGTAATGAGGCTTATGAAAAATCTTTGATTTATAAGGAGAAGACTAAGCTCATTCACGACTCTAAGATTAAAAACCGAGAGTTCCAAGTTGGAGACAAAGTTTTACTCTTTAACTCTCGGTTGAAAATCTTTTCGGGCAAGCTAAAATCTCGTTGGTCCGACCCATTCACCATTGCCAAAAATTTTCCATATGGTACTCTCGAGCTCGCTCAACCTAATGGACCTAATTTTAAGGTGAATGGCCAACGAGTGAAGTTGTACTTTGGTGAGGACATCTCTCAGGAGATGATTCCATCCCTCACCACGTTCCCCATGAACTAATTTTGGGTCGAGTCAGGCTCGTGACTCGGTTATCAAAAACAAGCGCTCCTCGGGAGGCAGCCCAAGTATCTATCCTTTTCCGTTTAACCTCCTAAGTGTAGGGGGACCTCTATAGGTTCTTTGTGTTTGTGTGGTGATGTGATTACAGGGATAAATGCACTTTTGGAACCTTTGAAGAACCGTGCTCCCGTGTTATCCGAAATCCGGTTCTATCTCTCAACTATCGTGATTCAATTTTCTTCATACTCACATTTGAAATTGATCACTTTATTCGTCTCTTCCTTAACTTGAGTTAACCAACGTGCACAATGTCATAAGTGTAGGGGAGACTTTTTCCACATGCTTAAACATTGAGGACAATGTTTATCTTAAGTGTAGGGGGACTTCTATCGAAGTTTTAAGTGGACTTTTCCATGAAAATGCCTTCATTTAACCAGAAAATCATATTTTTCAACATTTTTCAAAATTTTTATTAACTTTGGCCATTTAGTTGTAATTTTTAATTTTTTATCGTTGCTTTCGAATGTATATACCCCGCAATAAAGTCAAAAATATTAATAAAGTGGTGTAGCTAGTTTAGAGTCTTTGACATATTAGGCCCGTTGCGATTATTTTGACTCAACCCGAATAGACTTATCCAAGTTTATTCTAGCTAGTATCCTTAACCATATAGACCTTAATTGGTTTATTAGGCTAAGTATCCACGAGTCTTATTACTTGAGATTTTAAATTATGGAGGACGAGAAATGATAGAGTCAGTTATAAGTCGGTATTCTTGCACAAGCTCACTTGGTGTAATTATTTGCCTATTCTCCCATCACTTACTAATAATTTATCTGCAATAAGTAAGGTCTTACGATTTGAAAAGTTACTTAGCTTCTAGCCCAAGATCGTTTAAAAGTTGCTCGGTAATGATAAGAGTTCATAGCCAAGGCATAACTTATGAAGCGGGGCGCGAAGATTGGCGAGTCCGAAGAGGCCCTAACAAGGCATGAGGATTCAATCTTATTGCTAAAGATCCAAGGTGATGTGAAAAGCATTATTCCCAAAGTCAATATGAAGGATCAAGACTCACGACGAAAAGCAATCAACTCCCATAAAGATCATGGAGAAGTCTATCCGAAAAGACCCTAACAAGGTATGAGGATAAATAGATCCAAGTCCGAAAAGGAGGCGGATCGTTGTATCTCAAAATCCCAAATAGAGATTGAAGAAATAATCATGAAGTCGTGGTCAACAAGTTGGAGAACCCCTCAAAAGTCTCCAAGTGAAGAAACTCTATTAACGATGAGAAGACCATTATCTCAAGCACGTCTCTCAAGATATGAAGTATGAAGTACATGCCAAACATCGGCCATAGAAAGGTCTCAAATCGTGAACCGAGTTATGCCAAGATATGAACTTTTTGATATCCCGAGAAGCAGTTTTAAGAGATTTTGTCCTTTAGCTAACTATTGATCAAATCGTCCTACTTTGCTTTCTGCCTAAATAAACTATCGAAATAAGTCCAAAAATGCATCTTCATGATCATTCTAAGACAAAAATAAAATATAAGAGATACACCTAGGAATAAGGGAGTTTAAGCATATAATTAAGCCATGTGTGTAAGTGTTTGATTTACTAACTTATAATAACAATGATCTCGTTTTTAAGCTTAGTTTGGGGAACGTGAAACTTGAGGGTGATAAATCTTCGCAGCACCAAAGCCCTAATGTAAGTCCTTGATCTCTTTGCAAGTTATTTCCATATAGCTATTTTCAAGTGAAAATGGTTTTCTATCCTTTTGTTTCCTTTAAAGTTTTAACTTCTTTTAGTACTTTAATTTTTGTTTAATAGTATTTTAATAAGGCCAAGGTTGATTGATTATGAGAAAAGTGTAAAATTGCTTTATCACTAAGCATTGCATAAGGGCATGGCAATGGTTAAGTGTAGGGGATTTGATAGGTGTGTAAACACCCATCCTTTTTCCACTTAATTCTGGCTAAAACGAGACCAAAACGTGTATTTAATATCATTTGTTTGGAATTATGCGTGGTTTTTGTGTTTATTGTGTTTTCAGAGCCAACCGGATGGATAATGGAGAAAACATGGGATTCCACGGGTTTTACCGAAGAAAAAGACTCAAGATGAAGTCTATTGTCCAAGAGATGCAAAAGATTTGAAGTCACTGGGCCTATTTGAAGATTTATCAAAGAAAAGGACCAAAGATGGAAGATTTACATAAGTCGAAGAAACTCAAGTCTATTAAACGAAGAAATTAAAAGACGAGCTGAATTTAATCGACGACAAATCCCGAATCAGAATCGAAAACGTCAACTTTTCTGAAAAAACGAGAAGACAAGAAGAACGGGAGAAAGCCCACTCACCAACCAAAGGGAACACCTATATAAAGGGTTCCCCTCACACTTTTCATTCAGTTTTTTATTCCCCTTCTTTTTCTCTTTTCCTGTTCGTAGTCATCACCAACACCACTAGGGTGTTTGGTGATTTTGATTTTCATTTTTCCAATCTTGTAGTTTAATCTTGTCTTTTGTTTGTTCAACATTAATTAATCAATACAATCCTTCCATTTCATCTTGTTCATCTTCATCTTTTTGATTCAAAGTTAAAGTTCTTATTTGGTTGATTTGATCTTCAAAAGTTGTTGGGATTTATGTTTTTATTGATGGGATTTGTTGTTATTGGTTAGTATATGATTCGTGTTTAGTTTTATTTAAGTTTTGGTTAAAAACTTGTTGATTTTGGATTGGAATCGTGTTCCCCTGCTTTTTCTGCTTCTACTATTCTTGAGTATTTCCCAGGTTCCGGATGAACACAAAGTTCCGGATGAACAGAAAGTTCCGAATGAGCATAAGAAGTTCCGAATGAATGTAGTTTTCAAAAGTTCCGAATAAGTTTCATTTTTGAAAGTTCCGAATCAATCTTTGTTAAAAAGTTCCGAATGAATGGTTTTTCATAAAGTTCCGAATCAGTCTTATAAGTTCCGAATCAGTCTTATAAGTTCCGAATCAGTTTTATCTTCAAAAGTTCCGAACCAAGTTCCGAGTGAACTTCCGGACGAAAGTTCCGAGTGAACTTCCAAACCAACTTCCGGACGAAAGTTCCGAGTGAACTTCCGGACGAAAGTTCCGAGTGAACTTCCGGACGAAACATCCGAGTGAAGTTCCGGGTGAAACTTCTGAACCAACTTCCGAGTGAAAGTTCCGAGTGAAGTTCCGAGTGAAGGTTCCGAGTGAAGTTCTGAGTGAAGGTTCCGAGTGAAGTTCCGGATAAACTTCCGAACGAAAGTTCCGAGTGAACTTCCGAACCAACTTCCGAATCAATCTTCCGAGCAAGTTCCGAATCAAGCAGTTCATTCGGAAGTGTTCCAAATCAAGAAGTTCCGGATCAATTTTCTTTTAAGCATTTGGTATTAAAGTTAAGTGTTATTTACTGTATCTTCATTTTATGTTATATTTTAATTCAAGTTTTGTTAATTGTTATTAATTTAATTGCTTTTAAATTTAAGTTTACATTTTAGTGCATTAAAATCTTCAGTAGAATAGAAAATAAATCCCCTTTTTAGTAACCAGAAACAATCATTCCACTTAGAACCGAGATCAATTCGAGAGGATATCGAGAGAACCTAGAACCCCATACTAAAAGCCTTGTATCACACATCCGTCGTATAGTCCACTGATGTTGAAGCGGAGCGCTGAGCTCGCTTGTCTATCACCAACTAAACTTTCTGATTATTGAACCGAACTATCACCTAAACGAAATCGACAAGGCGTCTAGTAAAATCTCTGAGCTTCTACTGCTGCCTGGAAAATCCAACAGTGAACATGTGTACTACCTGATCTAATGTGAGCCAAACTTGCTATTACCGACTTTGTTGTCCCTAATATATGATGTTATAATCACACGAATTAAAGAAAGAAAGGTAGAAATGAGAAGAATTCTAGAGAGAGAAAGTAGTGAGAGAAAGTAGAGAGAGAATGGTTGGTGAAACTTGTGGAATATTAGATTAGAAGAAAATGAAATGTCCAACACCCTTCCTAACATGCTAGGAAGGGTTTATATAGCCTTTGCTTACATGTAGCTTAATGGGCTATATGATCATGGGCCGGGCTTTCCTTTTGGGCTTTGGTTACTTATTAATGAACCTTAGCTTAAAGTTAAGCCCGTAATAACACGACTAATATACTACCTATTACAACGTTCTAAAATACGATACATAATAAACATATGACCGAGCATTCTTGTTTGGCTCAATATTTTGAGGCTAACAATCTCCCCCAATGAGAGGTCATAAACCTTAGTCATTTAGGAAATTTGTAGAGATTACTAATCTCGCCATAAATGAGTCTTGAACGTGTAATCGTAGTCTTGTTCCTTCATGCTGTGATCTTTGAGCCTTTGTCGTTGTCTTTCAACTTTATCTTTAAGCTTGAGATCTTCAAATCATCCTTGACTTGTCTTTGCCATCTTGCGATCTTGTGTCTTCATCCACATGCTCACACTATTAATTGTTGAGTATGTCTTTAGGCATGAGTATGTGGTTTCTGAATCATTGACTTTTCTGAGTACACCGTGACGCCACCTTCTCGAGACAAAACATGGACACGGACTGAATGGCTTTGACATTCGTCCTAAATCGGTAGCGTTTTACCTCCGGTCGGTGAAGACCATTATACGATATTAAATATCGTACCTGTGATCAGGTAGATTCAATTAAGAATCTCCTTGACAGGGTTTCGCGGCTGTACAAGCCGTTCTCTTTACTCGACCGTCTCAAAGCAAGACTGCGAACATAAAGAGTGAATCAATTGGATAGATATCCGCTTGATTAAAGTCGTCAATTCAAATTCCTGGAACAAGTTTGATTCTTAACGAATCTTACCATTGTTGCTTTCCAGTTGACACAAGCTTGATTCATAAAAATCTCGCAAGTTACCTACCGTAGCGCTGTTTGAGGTTGACGCTAGAAGGATTTCCATTCGTCACTGTGAATATTAATGAATATCACTCTGAATGTTCTGGCAAGACCATAAAGATATTGCGTAGAAACCTGAAACGAGTTTGAATCAATTAAGAATCAAACCACTGTTGCTTTTCAGTTTTACATATGTTCAATTCATAAAGAATCTTGCATATGACCTACCGCATTGCTGTTTGATGTTAACACTGGAAGGATTTCCACTCATCATTGTGAATACTAAGTAGTATCACTCTGAGTGTTCCAGCAATATCGCAAGGATATAGCGTAGGACTCTCTTGATCTTCATCCGTGTGTCCTAACGAGATTTGATTGATCTCTTGGCTCTAGACTCTATTTGTGCACTTTTAGTGGTCGGAGGCTGGAGCAGATTCCGCCTATTCAATATCAACTATCTCGGAGTGAGAAAGTCAATAGAAGTCGTGTTGATCTCCGTGACAATAAAACAAACTTCTTTTGAGAGAAGCCTGAGTAGCTAGGAAAGGGTTGTGCTTCACATCACTGGGTCCATGATGAGTTTGTCTTCATGATGAGTTGACCCGGTTTCTGCCTAAGTTGTATGGAGGGATTCTTTCTTTAGACCCTTTATCCTTACATTTCTTTTTCATTCTTCAACCCCTTCAATGCTTACCAAGACATCATTACTAGCACCTTGTTGTGATTGTTCCAGTGCTAGCATCAGTACTTAGTCGGCATTCAGCTACGTTCACATTCTACTCCGTCTTTCCTAAGGACTTCTAATAATCTATTGGATTGTCCCTGGGAAGATCCCTCCGGTTCTGGTTGGATCATAGGACTTAAACCTAACCACCCTTTTGACACCAATAACGTCGTGAATTAAAGATGTTGTGGGTATTTGATCGTAACCATGAAAACTACTTTAAATTCTAACAAAGTATTTGAAAAACATTTAACACCTTGCTAGTTTTGTCGTTTCAGAAATGCTCCCCCTTCACATGTGCATTGAAATGCGAAAGAATTTAAGTAGACATTTTGCTCATGTGGGTAAGAGTTAAAGTGCTTGAGTCTTTAGATCACATTTTAATCACATTTTCTCCCCCTATCTCTAATATATAAAATCTTTTGATATTAGAGATACCAAATTTGATTAAAATATAGTTTGAAAAATAGTCTTGAAATCTCCGGGAGAAAGATGTGTTAATCTTTTGCATGAAGTTTAAAATGCTCCCCCTCAAAAACTGATCCAATTGAATTGTCATTATGAGGATATGATCCACATTTCGCTTTTTGAGGATGGGAGTTGTTGAACACACAATTTTTGAAAGATTTTGAATATCATTGAAAAATTCTTGAAGAAATTGTGTTCAACGCTTTTTGAAAAATCAATTCTTTTTGTCGAAAGGTTTTTCTAAAGCATAAACTTGAGTTCATAGACTTTGAATGTCTTGACGAATCCACTCAAGTGTAAGAAGATTTAACTTCTTTTGCTAAGGGTAAGAGCACGAAATCGTACACTCCCCCGTGAATATAGTTCCGGGTTGCAATCTGAAAGTAATTACAAGCCATTGTGTTGAGCTCAAAACGTTGAATGTTTTGTGACAAGCTAACCCGTGATAGATTGCTCTACCCGTTGGTTAGGATAAGTTATCTTTAAAGATACACTTTCCTTTATATGAAGTTCGAGTTACAGTCTGACATTTAACTGTAAGTCGTTTACATGAGCTTAAAAACTTTGAATGTTTTTATCGATAGCTCATGACCGAGAAATTTTATTTTCCCGTTGTTGAGGATAAGTAATCATCGTGATCAACTTTCCTTTCTTTGAAGTACGAGTCACAATCTGAGGTAATTGTAAATCATTGAAATGACATGTTTTGAAAACTATTTACAACTTTCATTCGAGCTTTATGTACACACCCGTGTCGTTATTTGAGCGACATTTCTAGGTACGTCCATATTATCGATACTGAAAGACATGTCGAAAAGAATATTTTTGGTCTTTTGAAGGTTTTTCCATTTTTTTTATATTGTTTTTCTATGGATATTTACATTTTATTATATTTTTGTGTTTTCTCAAGTTTTTCAAAAATAATCCAAAATAGACTTTTGTATAGCAGAAGAAGGTGATATAGAATGTACAGAATTGGAACCCTTTGAAGAAGGAGAAGTGGGTTCAGAATCCGCTGTTGTACCTGCAATCACAGAAGAAGAATTTGCACAAATACTAGAATTAGGAGTAACAAATTCCTTTTCAGCGTGTAGAACAGTAGCATTAGTGCTGGTGCAGGTGTCATCACTCTTCTCTATTGGAATCCACTTAAGACCAACTTCTGTGAAGATCCGACCCGTTGGTTTCCACTGAAGACTAGATTTAGGAGTAGCTTTCTCTTGCACAGCAGAAGACTTCTTTGGAGAGAAACTATGTCCTTGTTGAATCCACGTTTCAGATTTGGTGTGGTTGCTCTTCTTTACGACGGGTTTGTATCTCCTTGTTGTCGTATGGGATTCTGTATTCGATCTCCGTTCAAAGGAACGAGATTTGACCTCATAGAGGTATTGCAAAATGCAATGGTCATGATTTCCATTGTGAATGCCCTTTTTGCAAGTGGGACATACAGGGAATTTTGGATTCACGAAAGTACTTGTATTCCTTTGTTTTCCAAATCGTTCAGGCGTAGTGTTTGAAACACGACTATTCATGGATGGTTTCCAATTCCTAGATTGTTTAAGAGGGATCCTAGGTTTTGGTTGACGACCATTAGGAGTGTGTGGAACTCTAGCGGGATTTGGTGAACTAGGTTTTTCATACACTGGTTTGTCTTTCTGAATCTTCCCTTTTTGTTTTGCATCCTCTAGGTTGTGGGTATGAACGAGGTCATTTGAACCTACAGATTCATTTGTGGACGTGAATGTCACACGTTTTGGAGGAGTCCTAGAAGTGCTAGGTGCATTCACATGGTTGGGTTTAGCAACAGTGTGCTTTCTAAATGGAGGAACATAGGGTGATATGGATGGTTTTGGAACACTTGGTTGCACATCAGTCTTAGGGGGTAACCTAGATTTCATATGAGAAGAATTGGAGAACGGAGTCGGTTTTCCTAAGATAGACAGCTTTGGATCCTTGTAGGCATTGGGTTGTCTAACGACAGGTTTCTTAATGCTAGGTTCCACGATTTTCCCACCCATTTTAGCAACGAGTTTCTGCAACTCTGCTATTGCTCTGTCCCTGTCTTGTAATTGAGCTTTCAACCCTTTAATTTCCAAATTTTGTTCATTCATTTCTCGAAATGTTTGGGAAAGTTTTTCTTGCAATTTTTTATCATGTGGAAAACTACCAACTTCTTTTTGCAGAGCAAGTTCAAGTGAATGACAATGTTTTTGAAGGAAATCAGTTTTGTGTTGAAGTAACTCAAAATCCTTTTTGTCAACATTTTCTTTACGTTTCGAAAGCTCAATTTCAAGACGTTCACATTCTTTGCTCTTATCAAGATATTGGCATGCAACTTCAGAATATTCATCAATATCAGCACAAGATGTAAAATAAGCACACATAACATCTTTAGAAACGCATTCTTGCAAGAGTAAATCATATTCATCTGAGAAATCAGACTTCTCCATTTGAAGATCATCAATGCGTTTCTCAAGAGATTCAACATATTTTAAGTCATCAAACATTTCAGTCCGAATGAACTCCTCAAGTTGAAGGACAGTTTCTTTAATAGATGCCGTGTTTGGAATTAAGAGTTCTTTCACAAGCAAGGTAATATCTTGAGGAATCGGACGTGTCCACTCAGCATTTTCACGTTTTGCCCAATCTCTTTCGACAATAGATTTAACATTATCTATGTGGTGTTTAAGAATACCTAATGTTTTCCTACTCTTGCTTTTAGATTCATCTAGAGGGAGGTAGTTCATGTATTTGTAAACATTAGATTTCTTAGGGGCAAATGCTTTCTTCCATTGAATTCTCTTTTGTTTGCATTCTAGAAACACTTCCTCACGAGTTTTCTGAGTTTGTTTGTTGAAAAGACCATAAAGACTATTCTCATAAGCATAATTATATGGTTTCACAAACTCCTTATTGACAAGTGGTTGACTATCGTCATCCCAAAGGGCAGTCTCTTCACTATTTGCACTAACAGGCATGCAATCAAGATCTGTCCTTTCAGTCTCATCAAGATAAAGACACGGGTTCGCAGCTTGAGCTTTGGCAAGGTACTCAGGACTTGCAAAGCTAGCTTGACCCTTAAACATCGATGGAGGTGCTAGCATTCTTACAGATTGAATAGAATCATGCGTTTTATAAACAACGTTCTTCAAAAATTCGACTTGTGCTTCTAATTTCGTTACCTTTTCAGTTTCTTTATCATATCTACTTTTGAAGTCTTGTTTTAACGCATCTACCTCTTGTTTCTTATCCTCAAGAATTTTAGCAGAATCAGTAGTGGTCATAGAGAGCTTTTGTTCAAGTTCATTAACTTTGGTATTGGCAAGGTACGTTTTTTGACGTTCATCCATTAGAAAAACATTATATTGCCGCTTCTCTTTGGCTAATAACTCAAGAGTTGTATTATATTTGTTTTCAAAATCGTCCTTTTGACTTTTTAACGTACTGCCCTTGTACCTCTCAAGCTCTTTGGTCTTTTGAAGAAGCTCAGCCCTATTACTTTCAAGGGTCTCATTAGATTTAATTAGAGCGGCTTTGCATTCTTCAAAGTTTTGAGTGAGCGATGCGTTTGCCTTCTTTAATTGCTTTTGACTCTTTCTAGTTTCATTGACATCTTTTTGTAAACTAGCAATTAAATTAGCAAGCGCGACACGCTCCTCATCATCATACTCATTTGCATGTTGATCATCCTCAAACTCATTATTGCACATGTCTGATGAATCGGGTGTGGTATTGCTATCAACCTTTTCCGTCATACATGTGTCAATAAGGTTTGTTGTTTGATCACTATGCTCATGCGTATTGGCATTGGCAAACACATTAAATTCAGCATTGTATACCTCTTCCAATGGCTCAGAATCGTAAACAGGACCATTATCATAGGAAGGTGTATTGCTGATGACATTCTCAGAGTCGATGTGTTGTTTGTCAGAGCTGCTGTTGTCTGTCCCTGAGCTGTTATGTTCATTCTGCTCACCATGCGTTGTTTTCCCTGTTCTGCAGCTGTCAGTTGCATTACTCGATATTGTCTTGTTACTTACAGTTGATACTGGACTCGTATCCACTACATGAATCTTTGCCACCGTGCACTCTTGCATTTTCAGCCTTTTGTCAATCATCTTCTTGATCATGTCTTTTGCATGAAGTAGGCGTTTATCCAAAAGCCTCTCAATTGATTCCATGTTTCCAAATATCAAATCTCTGAATGATTTTGCTTCCATTGTAGTGTAGTCTTTGAAGTGTTGATTTGCATCTCGAACTTCTGACTCAAAGTTGGGATTCTTGAATAGCTGTGAAGCAAAGAATGGTTGAAACGATGTTCTGAGTATTTTGAAGGCATTCTTGGAATTTGTCTCATGAAGGTTTTTGTTGAGTAATTCATTCTCAAGATTCTTCAAGTGGTCTCTTAAGTCATAAGTGAACGTGCGATGATCATTTCCGAAAAAGGAATGAAAAGCACGCATATACAAAGGATTGTACGAGAAGGTCTCTCTTTCTAGACGTTTTAGATTCGTTTTAAGATCACTGAAAGCTTGCATACAACGTTGTTTAAGGACTTGTTCTTGTAGTTGCATCTCTCGTTCTTCTCTGTCTGAACACGCATTGCTCGTTTCCATGATGATGGTTTCTCAGTTGATGAAGTGACTTTGGATCTTAAGTAGATATGGTGTGATTGGGTTGTGGTTGCAATTTTGAAAAATTCCGATTTTTTTTCTCAGTCGGACAATAAATTCCTCATTCTGACAAAACGGTAAACAGAAAATTTTGTCTTACCAAATTTTGAAATCAAGTCCGAAATAGCCAAAAACTAGTAGGGAAAAATTTTGAAAAGTGAAAAAATTTGACAAAAATAAAACCTAAAAATTTGAATTTTGGTCCGAAAATTTGAATTTTTGGTCGAAAATTTTTTCGCATCGCCAAAATTTGAAATCGAAGCATAAATGTCCTAAAAATGGTCTAGGAAAAAATAAATTTTAAAATGGTTTTCCCGCCAAAAAACTCTTTTTTTTTTTTTTTTTTAATCTTCGTGTAAAATACGTTCCGAAACTAGTCTAGATGGTGGCTAAATCTAAAAAATACTCAAACAAAATTTAGCTAAACATGTCATCGGAATGTACCATCGGAATGTCCATCGGAATGTGCTATCGGAATGTCCATCAGAATGTTCATCGGAATGTGGCTTAGATCGCAATGTACTGTCGGAATCCCAGATCGCAATGTTCTGTCGTAATCCCAGATCGCAATGTTCAGATCGGAATATGTTCAGATCGGAATGTTCAGATCGGAATGTCCAGATCGGAATGTGTCTAAAACAAATTTGGCAGAGTAACGACTCAAAACTCCCTTGAAACCGTCGGAATCCCAGATCGCAATGTACGATCGGAATGTCCAGATCGGAATAAGGTATCAGAATCCTTAGATCGCAAAGTGGAACCAGTTGGTTATTGCGATCAAACCCCTCTTTTGTACTTTCCGATGGTGGTACAAGCTAGAATTTCGGAAAGATGAAAAGCAAGAAATTTTCAACTTTTGATCCAAAAAACTTGTG
The DNA here is from genome assembly GCA_025667525.1 of Glebionis coronaria. NCBI lineage: Eukaryota > Viridiplantae > Streptophyta > Magnoliopsida > Asterales > Asteraceae > Glebionis > Glebionis coronaria. The sequence continues at coordinate 448,968 of JANFOE010000290.1, read as the reverse complement.
TTTAAGCCAAGAACCAAGATACCCAAGTCACAATGGCACGAATCAAGAAGGTATACGAATCGAAAAACACTAAAAAACAAGAAAAATCTTGAATTCGTGGATGAAAGAAGGATTAAAGCAAATAAATCAAATGAAAACCCAACAACCAATCACAAAACTACCCCATGGCGATTGATACCAATTGTTGTCCCTAATATATGATGTTATAATCACACGAATTAAAGAAAGAAAGGTAGAAATGAGAAGAATTCTAGAGAGAGAAAGTAGTGAGAGAAAGTAGAGAGAAAATGGTTGGTGAAACTTGTGGAATATTAGATTAGAAGAAAATGAAATGACCAACACCCTTCCTAACATGCTAGGAAGGGTTTATATAGCCTTTGCTTACATGTAGCTTAATGGGCTATATGATCATGGGCCGGGCTTTCCTTTTGGGCTTTGGTTACTTATTAATGAACCTTAGCTTAAAGTTAAGCCCGTAATAACACGACTAATATACTACCTATTACAACGTTCTAAAATACGATACATAATAAACATATGACCGAGCATTCTTGTTTGGCTCAATATTTTGAGGCTAACAGACTTTAATACTAAAGAGTTAAACTATAACCCATCATAATCCAAACAACTTATTACAAATAAGCTGTCACAGCTAAATCAATTGAAACCTTGAATCCAATCTTGCATAAACTCAAAGTACTCTTGCAAAATCAAACTAAAACGAGAAACCAAACAAAAGCATCGATTCTGGAACTATATGACTGATTTATATCGAATCTACAACCAAGATAGTTTATCAAACTGATTACTCAAAACTGAATATTACTCGAACAAGAAACTTATGAAACTAAACTGATTATAACGAACTCCTCCCACAATCTTGCGTGAACAGTAACCCGATTTTAAAGAAGCAGTATTGAAAGAAAATTAAGAAAGCTTGAAAAGTTTTCATTAATAGAAGGACATTATATTCAGTTAGCTAAGTGACTAACTCACTACAACTGATTACCGTTAAACGTGATAGCAATAAGAATAGAGAAATAAAAAGACCGAGAGTTATTAAGAAAGCTATAAGAAAGAACTTTACTTCATTAATGGTGGAAAAAGTGATGGTTACAACTGATTTAACAGAATCGAAACTGAATCTCTAACTACTCCTACTTATCTAACTAACTAGGTGAAACTACACCTATGCTAACCCCTGAAAAATGAGGTATTGATCTTCTATTTATAGCCATCTGAAGAAGAGTGGTGACGTGGTTAAGCCAATGAGAATGCCATGTATTTAATACGAGGTTCTTGATGAATGACCCAAATTGGGGGTTTCTTCGTTACTCCATTTTGATCCAATTAATTGCCATCTTCTTGTAAAGGATGAAGAGCTGATCATTTTTGTAGCTTAAGTCTTCGTCTGAAACCCCTTGTAGCTTTCTTGAATTGATCTTGAAGGTATATGGTGGAAAAAAATGGTGGTGACTATTAATTTCTTTTCTCTCTCTCTCTTCGTTGGAGAAGAAGAGACGTGTGTTTTGGTTTGACTGTGATATGAAGCTTTGACCAAGTTATATTGAAAGTTAAATAAACTTTCATTTGTTTATTTTTTGGTCCTTTACTTTGTTTAACTTTTACAAAAGTGTTGAAAACTTTTTAAGCAAATCCTTTTTTGATCCTTCATCTTGTGAAAGTTACACTTTAAGCCCTCCATCTTTGAGATAATGGCAAGTAAGGTCCTTGAAGCTTCTATCATCTTTTTCTTCGTCTTTTGCCAAATAAATCCTTGAAAACGCGTGTTTGCTTCTAAATGTATCTTGTTTACCTGAAAACACATGAAACACAAATACCCACGTAATTATGATATTTTTAGTTAAATAATATGTATTTGACTGTGTTTTGAGTGGTTTTTTGGATCATAATTGATGAGTGTTTTCACACTTATCAACTCCCCTCTACTTGACCATTGCCATGACCTCATGCAATACAGTATTTCAAAGCTCCAGAGTACACTTTTCTCATAATTAATCCACCTTGGCCATTTTATGATTTAATAAACTATACTATACTACATGATGAATGATTTTGAATATTTACAAGGCAATGCAAAGAAAGCAATCTTATTTATATATTTTTAGATTTTCTTGAAATGGTTTTGATGGAAAAACTCATAAAGAAATCAATGACTTAAATTAGGGCTTTGGTACCATGGACACTTATCACCCTCAAGTTTCACTTTCCCCATACCAAGCTTAAAAATAGGATCATTGTATTCACAAGTAAAAAGTGCATCAACTTATTCATGACAATTAAATGTGGAACCGGTTATTATTTGAGCAAATTGCTTGAAGGAAAATTTGTCATTATTTAAAGCGTGAAATATAAGAAATGTAAAATCCAAAAATAAGGAAGCACGGTTTTAATCCTAAGTAATCCTCTCATCCATTACTTGAAAAACCACTCACAATTAATATAAGTCCGTTTCAAGAGTAATAAGTCATTCGCCTTATGTGTAAAATCCTCATGTCATGCATTAATAAGTAGCTACACACTCGCTAAGGAAAGAAAAATAAAACTCACGCAATAATTTACATCCTCCATCTTTTTGAGACTTTGGATCTTCAACCCCGCAACCTGTCAAGGTAATATTGGATTGGAGCAACTATTAAATCCCCGCAACCCGTCAAGGTAATATTGGAATCTAATAGTTACTGTAATTAACACTTCACTACCCCTCTTAGGAGTCTTGTATAATTACTTTTTTTTTCCTTTTTTTTCTAGCCACTCATTTTTTGTAAGCCGCTCTTATTTTTCTTTATTCCTCACAAATAAAGTTGAAAAGAATAAAAGGAAAAACACCCGCTAAGTATTAAGCATGACATAAGTCTAGTACACATATAACGTTCTAACTTAGAATCTTAAGACGTACTTATACCAACCATGAATGATTAGAAAAAAATGCATAAGAGACTACAAACCGATTAAAACCGTTCTTGATTATTTATTAACATATATACATGCGAAGAAAATAGAGGTAAAGAAGAGAAGGGTTTAGCCACAAGTAATTATCATGAAGTTTATCTAGCCCTTTTATACTTGCTTCAACTCTATCATTTCCCATTCTCCACAAATTTAAAATCTCAAATAATGAGATTGGTGGATGCTTAGCCTAATAGACCAATGAATGACTACATGGTTAAGGATACTAGCTAGAGAATGCTTTGATAACCAAACTCGGGTTGAGTCAAAATATCCATGGCGGGCCTAATATGTCAAAGAAATCTAAATTTGTTAAACCATGTCCTTATTATATTTTTTTTTCTCTTTTTATATATTTTTGATGGAAAATAAAAGAAGAAATATATACAATGCAAATGTGTTATGCAAATGAAAAATGGTTGATGCAAAAATTATGAATGCATATTTTTGGTGGCCAAAGTAGACCAAAAATTTGAAAAATGTTTGAAAAATTAATTTTCCATGTTATCATGAAGTTAAGGGCAATGGTCTAGGTAAGGTCACTTCGATAGAAGTCTCCCCTACACTTAAGATAAACATTGTCCTCAAAGTTTAAAAGTATTGGAGTGAAATCCCCTACACTTATGACATTGATAACTTGGTTTAACTCAAGTCAAGGAAGACACAACTAAAGGGTATTCATTTTAAGCACAAGTATTTTGAATATCACAATAGCAAAACCTAATCAAAGTGAACCAGATGCATGTGCCTCCTCCATGAGCTCCAAGCATGAAACGAGTGAGAGAAACCCTTGAAACAAACACGAAAAGATGAAGAAAGGCCACCCCTCCACTTCAACTCTACTATAACATCCTTTTAATTAAACCTAACCTATTGAAAATCTACTCTACGTTTTCTAACCTAGTTATTCAATGCTTGAGTTTTTTTAACCCTAAGTCGCTAGCTCGACTCGGCCCCGAATTAGGTTGTACTTGGGGAAACCATCATGGAGAATAAAGGATATCACTTTGAAGCACATCTCACATGATACACTCAAACTTAGCACGTTGCCATTTACTATAAGATTTACAATATCCGCCTCGATAAATGGAACGGTCCAACGTGTCTCAAGTTTGTCCAACATATAAAATCTCTCATATAGGAAGCACACCAGGATCAAATACATAGTTTCCATCTCGACATTCAAACAACTCCAAAATATGTAGCATCACCAAAGTAAGCTCATACGAAAATTCCATCTCAATAGAAGTCACACTCTTAAGTGGAGTAGATGAAAACCAAGGTGTCTCAAATTTATGTATCCCAGGATCAAAAACCATTCCCTTCATGGGAAAATAAGAATATGAGCTCATATCAACCATATAAGATTCCCCCTTAGTGATCAAAGCATCATGAGACAATGAAGGTGTAGGTATCAAAACATTCATAACTATTATGTCCATGTTAGGCTCGTAATCATCATCAAAAGGTGGGTAATATTCCATAGAAGGCATAGTGAAAGGAGGATCAAAATTAATAGTGTCTTGTGGAGGAGGTGTGGGCTCTATGTTCCCAAAAAGCAATGTAGTAATAAGACGAACCTCCTCTTCCAAATTAGAAACACTATCGTTGACCTCTATATCAAAATGTGCAAGAATATCCTCTATGGTGGCATCAATCTCCATAAAAGAGTTCATATCAAAGGTTTTGGGTTCTAATGGTGCCTTAGATGAAAAAGTATCAATCTCTAAGAGTAAAGGATCTTCATCAATAACCAACTTCAAGGGTGGGAGGGTGGGAACATAAGGCTCAAAAGGAGGTGTATTAATGAGAGAATCACTCAAAGGGATGATATGATCATGAAAATCAATAGGTGTATCCTCAAAAACCAGTAAAGGATGATCAATCAAGGGTTCTTCTTCTATAGACTCATTATTAGGTTCTTCACACTGCTCAAAAAGTGGGTTATCAAAACATGTCTCAAAAAGAGGATTTGAATGTATCACAAAATCACTTAGAGGAATAGATGAATGAGTCATAGAAGAAATGGAGTCATCATCATCAGAAGTAAAAGACTCATCACTATCATAAGGATCATCACAAGAATCATAAGGTGGTAGAGGAGAAGGATCCACTTTTCCTATAGGAGCAAACTCTTCATCCAAATTAGGAATGTTATCTTCACAAGACAAGTCATCGGATGATATAGCATAAGATGCGTCACTAGAATCACAATCATCATCCTCTATTTGTGGTAAGTCTTTCACAAACTCTTCCTCAATCTCATTATCCTTTTCTCTAAACAATTCATCAAGATCAAAGTCACCAAAATCACTAGTATTAGCATGAAGGTCAACATGTGATGAAATCTCAATGTGATCATGAGGAGAAGAGGTATCAATACAAAGCTCCTCACATGGTTCATTGGAAACACCCTCAATCTCTCTTTGGATTGGGATAAGGTTCTTAACACTAGAAGAGGTTAATTCATCCGAATTGGTGTTTGTATTAGTGCTAAAGGCTCGTCCCCCATGGTTAAAGAGTCGGTGGGTCCCATGTGAGGTAAAGGTGCTGAAGGTGTGTATGGCTCAAGTATAGTCGGTGGAGAGATGACAGGGTCTATAATAGGAACATCACTAAATGTATCATCCTCAACATCTACTCTCAAAGAAGGCTCATCATCAGGTAAAGCATCGTCAGGTCTCATGAGTCGCAAGACGTCTGTTCGCAAGCCTAAGATGTTCGGATCAGTTGCCTCTTTCATTTGCTCAAGTGCTTGCATTATAAATTTAAAAGCATCTTTACTCAAGAAATGATAAATGCCTTGTTTGTGAAAGGTTGTTTGATTATGACTTTGAAAAATCTCTTCATTTTGATAATTGATACAAGGATTTTCAATGGTTCTTAATATGATTCTCGGAATCCTCTCGAATTGATCTCGGTTCTAAGTGGAATGATTTGTTCTTGGTGACAAAAAAGGGGTTTGGTTTTCTAATCTACTAAACAGGGAAACAATCATCAATTAAAAAGTAACACTTGAAAAAGAAGTTAAATCAAACAGTACTGGAAAAATATCCTACTAGAAAATACCCTATGTGGAATAAATGCTCAATTCGGAATATTGTGCTCCAAACGGAAAATAACCCTATGCGGAAAATAGTCCTATTCGGAAAAATATTACTATTCGGAAAAACTAACCTATGCGGAAAAATAAGTCTATGCGGAAAATTGAGCTATGCGGAAAAACATGACCTATGCGGAAAGATGCCCTATTCGGAAAATAATGCTATTCGGAAAACATGTTCAATTCGGAAAAACCAACCTATGCGGAAAAATGACTCTAATCGGAAAATCTGGCCTATGCGGAAAGTATGGCCTACTCGGAATATGGAAAATATTCCGAATAGAGGTAAAATAAATGGACTATTCGGAATGTCTAAACATTCCGAATAAGAGATAAATGAACTTGCCTATACGGAAAGTCCAAAATTCCGAATAAAGAAAAAAAGAAAAGCTGCGATTCGGAAAGTCTGGAAATGAAGAACAGTAGCAGACGTTTAAACCGAAGACGAAGTTTAGATCCAAAATCAAGAGAAATACGCAAAAAGGTTTTACCAAATCAAACACAAATCATTTAAAGATCATAAGTAACAAATCCCACCAATAAAAACACTAAATCAACAACTTTTTAAGATCAAACTTGAATCAAATAAAAACTTAAGAACTTGCAATAAAAAGATGATGAAGAACAAGATGAATAGAAAGATTGGATTGAAAGATTAATGTAAGAGTAACAAGAGTAATGATTAAAACTCTTACAAGATTGAAGGAAAAATTAAAAATCACCAAACACCCTAATGGTGTTGGTGATGAACCGATCCTAAGAAACTGGGAAAAAGAAAAATGAAAGCTAACTCTCTAAAATGTGAAGGAAAACCCTATATATAGTCCTAGTGGTTGGTTGGTGAGTGGGCTTTCTCCCTTTCTTCTTGTCTTCTCGTCTTTTCAGAAAAGTTGACGTTTTCGATTCTGATTCGGGATTTGTCGACGATTAAATTCAACTCGTCTTTTAATTTCTTCATTAAATAGACTTGAGTTTCTTTGACATATGTAAATCTTCCATCTTTGGTCCTTTTCTTCGATAAATCTTCAAATAGGCCCATTGACTTCAAATCTTTTGCATCTCTTGGACAATAGACTTCGTCTTTAGTCTTTTTCCTTGATAAAACCCGTGCAATCCCATGTTTTCTTTAATATTCATCCGGTTATCTCTGAAAACACAATAAACACAAAAACCACGCATAATTCCAAACAAATGATATTAAATACGTGTTTTGGTCTTGTTTTAGCCCGAATTAAGTGGTAAAAGGATGGGTGTTTACACACCTATCAAATCCCCTACACTTGACCATTGCCATGCCCTCATGCAATGCTTAGTGATAAAGCAAATTTACACTTTTCTCATAATTAATCAACCTTGGCCTTATTCAAATTTTACTAAATAAAAATTAAAGTACTAAGAGGAATCAAAACTTTAAAATAACCGAAAGGATGGAAATAACTTGCAAAGAAATCAATGACTTACATTAGGGCTTTGGTGCTGCGAAGATTTATCATCCTCAAGTTTCACGTTCCCCAAACTAAGCTTAAAAACGAGATCATTGTTATTATAAGTTAGCAATTCAAACACTTTCACACATGGCTTAATTAAATGCTTAGACTCCCTTATTCCTAGGTGTATCTCTTATATTTTATTTTTGTCTTAGAATGATCATGAAGATGCATTTTTGGACTTATTTCGATAGTTTATTTAGGCTGAAAGCAAAGTAGGACGATTTGATCAATAGTTAGCTAAAGGACAAAATCTCTTAAAACTGCTTCTCGGGATATCAAAAAGTTCATATCTTGGCATAACTTGGTTCACGATTTGAGACCTTTCTCGGGCTGATATTTGGCATGTACTTCATACTTCATATCTTCGAGAGACATTCTTGAGATAATGGTCTTCTCATCATAATAGAGTTTCTTCACTTGGAGACTTTTGAGGGGTACTCCAACTTTGTTGACCACGACTTCATGATTATTTCTTCAATCTATAATTGGGATTTTGAGATACAATGATCCGCCTCCTTTTCGGACTTGGATCTATTTATCCTCATACCTTGTTAGGGTCTTTTCGGATAGACTTCTCCATGATCTTTATGGGAGTTGATTGCTTTTCGTCGTGAGTCTTGATCCTTCATATTGATTTTGGGAATAATGCTTTTCACATCACTTTGGATCTTCAGCAATAAAGTTGAATCCTCATGCCTTGTTAGGGCCTTTTCGGACTCGCCAATCTTCGCGCCCCGCTTCATAAGTTATGCCTTGGCTATGAACTCTTATCATTACCGAGCAACTTTTAAACGATCTTGGGCTAGAAGATAAGTAACTTTTCAAATCGTACGACCTTACTTATTGTAGATAAGTTATTAGCAAGTGATGGGAGAATAGGCAAATAATTACACCAAGTGAGCTTGCGCAATAATACTGACTTATAATTATCATTTCTCGTCCTCCACAATTTAAAATCTCAAGTAATGAGACTCGTGGACACTTAGCCTAATAAACCAATTAAGGTCTACATGGTTAAGGATACTAGCTAGAATAAACTTAGATAAGTCTATTCGGATTGAGTCAAAATAATCGCAACGGGCCTAATAGATCAAAGACTTCTAAACTAGCTACACCACTTTATTAATATTTTTAACTTTATTGTGGAATATATACATATGAAAGCAACGATAAAAATTTAAAATTTACAACTAAATGGCCAAAGTTAATAAAAAATTTGAAAAATGTTGAAAAATATGATTTTCCGGTTAAATAAAGGCATTTTCATGGAAAAGTCCACTTTAAACTTCGATAGAAGTCCCCCCTACACTTAAGATAAACATTGTCCTCAATGTTTAAGCATGTGGGGAAAAGTCCCCCTACACTTATGACATTGTGCACGTTGGTTAACTCAAGTTAAGGAAGAGACGACTAAAGTGATCAATTTCAAATGTGAGTATGAAGAAAATTGAATCACGATAGTTGAGAGATAGAACCGGATTTCGGATAACACGGGAGCACGGTTCTTCAAAGTTTCCAAGATTGCATATATCCCTGTAATCACATCACCACACAAACACAAATGACCAAAATAGGTCCTCCCCTACACTTAGGGGGTTAAAGGGATAGATACTCGGGCTGCCTCCCGAGGAGCGCTTGTTTTTGATAACCGAGTCACAAGCCTGACTCGACCCAAAATTAGTTCATGGGGAACGTGGTGAGGGATGGAATCACCTCCTGAGAGGTGTCCTCACCAAAGTACAACTTCACTCGTTGGCCATTCACCTTAAAATTTGGTCCATCAGGTTGAGCGAGCTCGAGAGTACCATATGGAAAAATTTGGGAAATGGTGAATGGGCCGGACCAACGAGATTTGAGCTTTCCCGAAAAGATTTTCAACCGAGAGTTAAAAAGTAAGACTTTGTCTCCAACGTGGAACTCTCGGTTTTTTATCTTGGAGTCGTGAATGAGCTTAGTTCTTTCCTTATAGATCAAAGAATTTTCATAAGCCTCATTCCGAAGTTCATTCAGCTCATTGAGTTGAAGCTTCCTATGATCACCGGCTTTGATGATATCGAAGTTAGCCCACTTCAAGGCCCAGTAAGCCTTGTGCTCCAACTCAATGGGGAGGTGGCACGCTTTCCCGTACACAAGACGATAAGGCGTACAACCGATCGGGGTCTTGTAAGCGGTACGAAAAGCCCACAAAGCATCATCGAGTTTATCAGCCCATGCGGCACGATGCTCTCCCAAAGTTCTTTCAAGAATTCGCTTAAGTCCTCGGTTGGATATTTCAGCCTGGCCATTAGTTTGTGGGTGGTAGGATGTGGAAAGACGATGATTTACACCGTACTTAGCCATGACTCTAGCAAATTGGTCATTGCAGAAATGAGTCCCACGATCACTAATAATGGCACGAGGCACACCGAATCTAGTGAACAAAGCTTTCAAAAAGTTACAAACCACCCTTGCGTCATTAGTAGGTAAAGCTTTGGCTTCAACCCACTTTGAAACGTAGTCAACGGCTACAAGGATGTATTTGTTTCCTTTAGATGAAGGGAATGGCCCCATAAAGTCGATACCCCAAACATCAAAAATTTCACACTCTTGAATGAAATTCTGAGGCATCTCATCTTTATGTGTGATCTTACCTGGTTTCTGGCAAGCATCACATTTTTTAACCATATCGTGAGCGTCACGATAAATGGAGGGCCAATAAAATCCCGAATCAAACACTTTTTTGGCGGTGTAGTTGGGACCAAAGTGACCACCGGTGGGTCCTTTGTGGCAAGCGTTAAGGATTTCCGAAGCTGCCGGTCCATCAACACATCGACGGATAATCAGGTCGGCACATTGTTTGAATAGGTAAGGGTCGTCCCAAAAGTAGGTCTTAATGTCGGTGAAGAACTTCTTCTTTTGTTGAGACGTCAACCCTTCCTTGAGAATTCCACCCGCCAAGTAGTTTGCAAAGTCTGCAAACCACGGGGTTTCATTCGACTTCGAGTTTATAGACATTAAGGTCTCCAAGGGAAAAGAATCATTGATTTCTTTGGTCGGATGATCCCCTTGGTAAGGATCCTCAAGTCTGCTAAGATGGTCCGCGGCTAGGTTTTCTGCTCCTTTTTTATCGCGAATTTCGATTTTAAATTCCTGGAGCAGCAAAACCCAGCGAAGAAGTCTTGGTTTGGAATCATGCTTTGTCAACAAGTACTTCATCGCGGAATGATCGGTATACACAATAGTGGTAGAAAGGACAAGATAGGGGCGGAATTTTTCAAAAGCATAGACAACAGCTAAAAGCTCTTTTTCGGTTGTCGTATAATGCAATTGTGCCCCTGTCATTGTCTTGCTAGCGTAATGGATCGGTTGGAAGTGTTTGTTCACTCTTTGTCCCAGAACCGCTCCAATAGCAAAATCACTAGCATCGCACATCAACTCAAAGGGAAGCTCCCAATTAGGGGTAACCAAGACGGGTGCCTTAGTTAGCTTATCCTTAAGTGAGTTGAAGGCTTCAAGACACTCTTTGAGAAGATAAAAGGAGTATCTTTTTCCAAGAGGTGGGTCATCGGGCGAGCGATTTGAGAAAAATCTTTGATGAATCGACGGTAGAAGCCCGCATGACCCAGGAAACTTCTCACACCCTTCACGGTTGAAGGTGGAGGCAACTTTGCGATAACATCGACTTTAGCACGGTCTACTTCAAGACCGGCTTTGGAAATTTTGTGTCCCAGCACGATGCCTTCTTTTACCATAAAATGGCATTTTTCCCAATTCAGAACTAGGCGAGTGTCTTCGCACCGCTTGAGCATACGTTCCAAATTGGCAAGGCAAGAAGAGAAAGAATCCCCGAAGACCGATAAATCATCCATGAAGACTTCCATGGTTTGTTCAACCATGTCATGGAAGATAGCTAACATACACCTTTGGAAAGTCCCGGGCGCATTACATAAGCCAAAAGGCATTCTTTTGTAAGCGAATGTGCCATAGGGACAAGTGAATGTAGTCTTCTCTTGATCTTGGGGATCGATGGGTATTTGGAAATAACCCGAGAAACCATCAAGAAAGCAGTAATATTCATTATCGGCTAAACGTTCAAGCATTTGGTCCATAAAAGGTAGAGGGAAATGATCCTTTCTCGTGGCATCATTGAGTTTGCGGTAGTCTATACAAACTCTCCACCCAGTAACGAGACGAGTGGAAATTAACTCGTTGTGTTCATTGGGAACAACGGTTATTCCGCCCTTCTTGGGCACACAATGGATTGGACTAACCCATGGTGAATCCGAAATAGGGTAAATCATACCCGCATCAAGAAGTTTGAGAACCTCTGTTTTGATGACTTCATGTATTTTTGGATTCACCCTTCGTTGGCTTTGAATAGTGGGCTTAAAGTCGTCCTCCATGAGAATTTTGTGTGTGCAGAAGTGAGGATCAATTCCACGAATATCCGAAATCTTCCAAGCAATAGCCTTCTTATGACCAACACAGCAATGAGGCGAGTTTTCTCTTCATCTTTCAAATCCTTCGCAATAATGACGGGCGACTTCTTGTTGTCGTCAAGGAACACGTACTCGAGATGTGGCGGCAACTCCTTAAGTTCCAAATCCGGAGGATTTTCGACGGGAGGCGTTTTCAAAGTCGGAGTATGGATAGCAATAACCGTGGGAGATGGAGGCGAAGGTTTGTCTTCGTTGAGAAGATTGTCAAAGAAATTCATGTCTTCATCCTCATCGATAGGAGAATCATTAGTAGCTAAATTCGCATCTCCCATGGTATCTTCAAGATTGTTCCAAAATAAATCACTATCTCCAAATAGAGACAACGAAGAATCAATAGAGGACACGGTCTCAACATTGGGAAGAGAGGTAGGAATACTTTTGCAAGCATCATTAAAGTGTTCTTCACAAGCCTCATCAAGAACGTCAATACAATTAACACTCTCATATGAGTAAGGTTGTTTAGACAACTTTCCCATGTTGAAGACTACTTTATCGTCACCCACTCTCATGATAAGCTCACCGGCTTCAACATCGATGAGAGTGCGACCGGTCCTCAAGAATGGACGACCAACAATAAGTGGCACACGAGGGTCCATCTCGTAGTCGACGACAACAAAATCAGCAGGGAAGGTGAATTTGTCGACTCCTACAATGACGTCTTCGGCTATCCCCACTGGATAAGCAACCGTACGGTTAGCTAATTCCAAAGTCATTTTGGTGGGGACTATCTCGGGGAGAGATAATTGCTTCCAAACACTTAGAGGCATGAGATTAATACTGGCACCTAGATCGGCTAGGGCCATGCAATTCTCTACTCCCGGGAAATTACAAGGGATAAGAAAACGACCCGGATCACCAAGCTTGGTTGGCAATTTCCTTAAGAGCACTGCAGAGCAATTCTCATTAAGTTGGGTGTTGGCAATATCGAGGAGCTTTTCCTTGTCGCTCAGAAGATCTTTAAACATTTTTGCATATTTGGGCATGTGAGCGAGAGCCTCAGCGAAGGAGATATTGAAATTCAGTTGTTTGAACATTTTAAGGAAGTTCGAAACCTGAATATCATCCTTGCTCTTTTGCTTCTCTTTCCTCAACCTAGAAGGATAAGGTATATTGGAGGAAGAGGAAGGATTTAGGGGAATAGGATCACTCACAACCACGGGTGGAGGAGGGGTAGAAGGAAGAGGTGGAGAAATTGGGGAAGGGGAAGGATGAGGAATGGGAGCAGGTGACTCGTTCTCCTTAGTCACAACCACCGGTGGAGGTATAGGAAGCTCGGGTTCCTTGGTACCTTTGCCACTTTGAGTGGTGATTGCTTTCATCTCCCCTCTTGGATTCGCAACGGTGTTACTCGGAAGAGTACCCGAAGAAGAGGGTTGATTACCTTGGAAGAAACTAGCCATCATGTTCCGCAGATCATTAGTTTGGCTATCCAACGTGTTTCTCATGTCGGCTCTCAAATCGTTTCCTTGCTTTACCAAGTCTGCCTTCAAGTTTCGCACTTCCTGTTGGAGGTTTTCCACGATCACATCATTGGTCCTCATGTAGGTTACAACCTCTTGGTGTAATGCAGTGGTAGTTTGGTTGGGAGGAGCATTGTATGGAGGTGGTTGGTAAGCAGGTTGTTTGTAGACTTGATTGTTACGTTGAGGCGGTTGTTGCTGCTTGTGAGGAGGGATGTATGGTTGTCGAGGTTGTTGTTGTTGTTGAGGAGGGCGATTAAGGTTTTGTTGTTGGTTTGAGTTGGTAGGAGGGAAACCAGGTGGTAAAAGATAGTTGTTGCTGCGGTAGCTAAGCAAGTTACGGTCACCTTGAGGTCTAGCTTGATAAGCAGGTTGAGGATAGGTGCCATATGCCGCATTCACATTCTCAGCAGGGTAGTCTTGGGTGGCGGTACAAGTTGTGTAAGAGTGAGGACCACCGCATATCTCACAAGGTTGGCTGACAGCGTTCACTTGAGCGTTTTTGGCGTTGTTGCTGTTGTTGTTGCTGACGGTGTGGGTGACAAGCGATTCAAGAAGCGTAGTGATTTTGTCTAATCGCTTGTCGCTGTCATTAGTGCTAGCACTAGCGACATTGGTCCGAACACTCTTGGTTTGCACACGAGATTTATTCTCAATGATGTCCCAAGCAGCATTGGAAGTCTTAGCCAATAGATTACCCCCCGAGGCACTGTTTAGTGAATCTTGGTCACTCATGCTTAAACCATCGTAAAAAGTATTAATTTGATGTACTTTGGTAAAATCATGTTGTGGGCATTTTCTTAAAAGATCTTTAAAACGATCCCAAGATTCACTGAACGACTCATCGTACTTTTGTTCAAAATTTATGATTTCATTCCGCAAAGCGGTAGTACGAGAGGGTGGAAAAAAGTAATTTATAAACTTGGTTTCCAAATCCGTCCACGAGAGAATACTCTGTGGCGGTTCCTTAGCAAGCCAATGCCGGGCTTGTCCCTCTAAAGAAAAGGGAAAAAGTTGTAACCTTATAACTTCTTGTGGAACACCATTGAACTTGACCGTGTTGGTGAGTTGCAAAAATCTCTTGATATGGTCGTGTGGATCATCAATGGTTCGTCCCAAGAATGGTTGAGCGGAGACCATCTGGATAGAGCCTGATTTTAGCTCAAAGTTGTTGGCGGCAATTGGAGGTATGACAATTGGATCCGTGTTGCCATCTACAAGAGCTTGCAGCAATTCAATCATCGGGCGATTATCCGGAAGGGGCTCATTGTTGTTGTTATTGTTCATGTTGTTGAAAGGCGGGTTGTTGTTGTTATTATTGTTGTTTGGAGGTGGTACACTGGCTGATAGGTGTGTTAACACCCATCTTTTCTACCACTTAATTACAATAATAACCAGACCTAAACGTGTATTTTATGTCTTTTATGTCGGAATTATGCGTGGTTGGTGTTTTTGTTGTGATTTAGGATGAAAAGGTGAAAAGTGGAGAAAACACGGACATTCACGGGCATTTACGGGCTTTTATTGAAGAAAAGGATGAAAGACGAAGTCAAGAAGTCAAGAGTGCAAAAAGAACGGAAGTCCACGACCAATTCTGAAGATTTATCGAAGAAAAAGTCAAAAGACGGAAGTTTATCAAAAGCCGAAGAATTCAAGTCTATTTTATTGAAGAATTCAAAGACGAGTTCGAAGAAATCCCGAAGCCAAAAGTCCCTTAAGTCCAAGTTTAAAGAAGATTAGAAGAAAAGGACTAATGGCGCAATTAATGAAGATTAATAAAAGAAGGGACTTAAGCTTGCAATTAAGAGAAAAGGAAAGAGGGGAGGAAGCTTCCTAATCCTCCCCTATAAATAGTCATTAGATGTAAACATTTCATTTTGTTGGCTAGGGTGACACTAGTTCTTCCACCATTTTAAATACTTGTCATTTACTTTTCATGTCATTTAATTCATGTTATGCACCTTAATTACCATTTAATTTCAAGTAAGTTTTCATTTTAATTCTTGTCAAATCTTTATTTTATCTTGTCAATCTCTTATCTACCTTTCTTATTCTTTGATTTGTTGTGTTTATGTTTAAGTTCATGCTTTTATTTTGATCAAAAGTGGTTTTTGATTATTGAGGTAAAAGTTGTTTGATTTCATGTTTTTGATTGCTTGTTGATGTTATTTCATTGATTCGTCACTGTTTTAATCTATCCGTATGTTTGATTTTGGTTAATTTATGTTTATATCTGCTACTGTTACTATCTTCCTTGTTCTTCGGAAGATTTTGCCTTGTTTCTGACCTTTCCAGAAAAAGTTCCGAACCAAAGAAAGGATAGAAAGCTTCATTCGGAAGTCCAAAGTTCCGAACCAAGGTGTTTCATTCGGAAGTCCAAAGTTCCGAACCAAGGTGTTTCATTCGGAAGTCAAAACTTCCGAACCAAGTCTGTTCATTCGGAACTCAAAAAGTTCCGAATCAAGGAAACTCATTCGGAACTTCAAAAGTTCCGAATAAAGGAGCTTCATTCGGAAGTCAAAACTTTCGAACCAAAGAGCTTCATTCGGAACCTTCCGAACCAACTCCAAAAGTTCCGAATCAAGGAAACTCATTCGGAACTTCAAAAGTTCCGAATAAAGGAGCTTCATTCGGAAACTTCCGAATCAAGGGGTGACCAGAAACTTCCGAATCAAGGACGATTTTACAAGTTCCGAATCAGCAAGTTCCGAACGAAGCATTGTTTTGGATAAGTGACATATTCAGATCAATTTGTTCCGGATCAAGGATTTTGGTAATATTCCAAGTGAAGAAGAATCATTTCAACCAAAGGTGACATTTAGGACGAGTGATTGTTCCAAACGAAGGTTTATTCCGAATGAGCTGTATTCAGGTTCTTATTAGTTTTCGTCTTTGATTTTCAAGCTTTATTTTTCTTGTCGTTTATTTTATTGCACTTTTAGATTATTTGCCTTAGTTTTATTTTAGACTTGCCTTAGTTTTAGTCGCACTTTAAGTTTGCCTTAGATAGATTTAAGTTTACGTCATTTTACTTTAGTGCCCTTTAATTTTAGTCACGTTTTTAAATACTTGCACTTTACTTTAATTAGACTTAGATTTACTTAAAGAGCACTTTTACTTTATTTGTTCTGCACCTTTTATTTTAAACACTACAACGACACATCTTTGATTCCACCAAAATAAAACGAAGTCACATAGAGAGCTAAGATCAATTCGATTAGACCAGAACACAACGAACTTAATCTTTCTTACAAGGTAGGCAAAAACTCAGTTATCAAATGGCGCCGCTGCCGGCTCTTTTCGTTAAGATCAACAGTTTTCTGTGCTAGACGCGTTGCTTTTTGGGATCCGTTCACTTGTGAACGTTACTTTTCTTGCATAAACAATTCCAAAAACTCATAAAAATTAAAAATTGATAAAAACCATAAAAATTAAAATTTTCAAAAATCCAAAAAGATTTTATCTTTCTTGTGTATATATATTGTCTTTGTGTTTGGTTTTGTTTTCTTTTACATTTTCAGGTGTATGCGTACTAGATCTTCTAATTATCAAGAGCCCGAACCTCAAGAAGATTTAGATATGGCAGGTGCTAACAACAACATTCCACCGAACCTGAATAATAATAACAACAATGCTCTTCCACAGCCCGATCTTCGGACCATGGAAGAACTTTGTCAACCAACAATGTTTGGACGAGGAGGACCGATTGCGCCGATGCAAATCAACGCTCCTGAGTTTTCGTTGAAGCACCACATGATTCAGCAAGTGCAAACAAACCCATTTAGAGGATTGCCTGATGATGATGCCAACAAACACCTCGACAAGTTCATTACAATCACCCAAAGCATGAAGTTGCCTGGTGCCACAATGGATGTACTCCGCTTACAACTCTTCCCACATACTTTATCGCATCATGCCGAGAAATGGTTTGATCGTCTCCCGAAGAATTCTATTCACACTTGGGATGATATGACTCAACGCTTTCTATCGCGCTACTTTCCACCATCCATGGTCACAAACCTTCGCAATCAGATCAGCGATTTCATGCAAGATCCCGATGAATCTCTTTTTGACGCTTGGGAGAGATATAATGTCTTGATCGACCGATGTCCAAACCACAACATGCTTCCGGTCACCTTGATCGATACTTTCTACAACGGATTGACTTTTCGAGATCGTGATACGATCAATGCAGCCGCCGGTGGCACATTCATGAAAAGGAGACCCGAGGAGTGTAGAGAGTTAATTGAGAACATGACTACTCACCACAAGAATTGGGATTCCTCTGCATCTTCAAGGAACAACCCGAGAGTCAATGTTTCCTCAACCTCAGCAAACCCTGAGATGACCGAACTCACCCGCATGATGGCCGAAATGAGCAAAAGTATTACGCTTCTCGCTTCAAACCAACAACAACAACAAGTTAAAGCGGTTGCTAATCCTTGTGAAACATGTGGCGGTCCTCACTCATACACCGATTGTCCTTCGACACAAGGAAATCCGGAAAATGTGTATGCAGCTTACGGTAATTATTCACCGGAAAATTACCAAGCTAGACAACAAGGGGATAGAAATCTGCTGAGCTACCGTTCAAACAATTACCTTTCACCCGGTTTTTCTCCTCAAAACCAAAACCCCGCCAACAACTACAATAGAAGCAACCAAATCCCACCTCGTGCTTCTAACCCTTATCAACCACCCACCCAACAACACCCACCCATTAATCCCGATGTTGACACAATCATGAGAACTCAAGGTGAGCAAATCAAGAATATACAGAGCCAAATAATCAATTTGAAAGGAGATATCTTGAAGCAAGGTAATGACATCAGAACCGAGGTTCGTGAAAACCTTCAATCCTCCTTCATCACTCAAACAACTGAATTGAAGAATTTGTTGGCTAGTTTCTTGCCCGAAGCTCAACCTTCTTCTTCTTCGGGTTCTCTACCTTCAAACACCGTCACTAATCCGCGAGCTAATGTGAGTGCTATAACTACGCGTAGTGGACTTACCATTGTCGATCCACCTACCCCACCACCATCATCTACACCTCCTCCACCACCATGTATCCCTACTCTACCTACACCTAGTAGTAGTGCACCATTACCGACTCCGCCTCGTCATGACGATGTATCTCGGAAGGACCCTTCAACATCACAACCTTCACCAACTACACCTTCACCTAACCCTTATCAACCCAGAATCCCATATCCTTCTCGCATAGGCAAGACCAACGAGCTAACTAAGAATGATGCTCAAGTAACTAGCTATATTAAGATGCTCTCTCAAATGAACTTCAACATTAGCTTTCTTGAAGCACTTGTCCACATGCCCAAATTTGTTAAAGCATTTAAGGAATTGCTTAACAAGAAGGAGAAGCTGATTGAACTCGTCAACACACGCTTAAATGAAAACTGCTCTGCAGTCATTCTTAGAGAACTTCCAGAAAAGCTTGGAGATCCCGGTCGTTTTGTGTTGCCGTGCGTGTTCAACAAAACTGAAGAATTTACTGCCCTTGCTGATCTCGGGGCTAGTATTAATTTGATGCCACTCAGTGTTTGGAAAACACTATCATTGCCCGATCTCATTCCAACAAAGATGACTCTCGAACTTGCAAATCGCACTCTCGCTTACCCTGTTGGTATAGCCGAAGACGTGTTTATCAAAGTTGGCACATTTACTTTCCCGGTCGATTTTGTCGTAGTTGATTATGAAATGGACCCTCGTATTCCTTTAATACTTGGTCGCCCATTTTTGAGAACCGGACGTGCTTTAGTAGATGTGGCCGAAGGTGAGTTAATCTTACGAGTCGGGGATGATTCAAAAGTTTTTAAAATGGGGAAGCTTACAGGCAAATCCTTTGGAGGCCGAGAATCAGTGAATATGATAAATGTGCTCGATGACTTTACCGTCTATGACAATCCTCTATTCGAGTCTTCCACTGATAGTCCACTCTTTGAAGATAATGTGGATGATTCTCTCCCTACTTTGGACGCTTCTCCCATTTTTTATTCTCCACCGGTCTTCGATGCTTATGATGATGATTCTAGCTCAGATTCGGATGATTTTGATTGTACTTCTGAGTATCCCGAGTTGCCTACTTTCGATGATTTTGATGAGGCTGATACTCTATCGAGCGATTCTTCACATGATGAAGATCCTCCGCCATCACTCGATCCTACTTTGGACGATTATTCATTTGAGGAAGATTTCTCCGAATTTCTCAACACTTACTTCCCTCATGAGAGTGATGCTCCTCCTTTTGACTTTGAAGATTATCGTCTTGATCCTACTTTGGATTTGAAGAGCATTTTGTCAAAGGAGAAGAAACCGGTCGACACCGAAATCCGTTGCACGTATGATTTGACACCTCTTTGTCCCACTTCTGAGGACGAGGTTGTGCTTCTTTGCGGATCTTCTTCACACTCGGCTGAGCCTGAGTGCTATTTTCCCTTAAAGGAAAAGGTGTTCGACCCCGGTATTGAAGTCTTTAAGCCATCTCAGTATCCACCTGATGAAATAAAAGGAAAAATCTTTGGACCCATTGAAGACATGCTTGCACCGCACCATACTTGCTTCTATTGTGCTCCATCACTGCTTAAGGGAACCGTGCCACTTCTCTTTTGGCTTGCCTTGTTCGCCTTAAGCTCTTGCTTATTGATGGATGAAAACTATGTCTTTGATCCTGGTGGATTTGTTTCATGCTACTTCCGTTGATGATCAAGGTCGAGTCAGGCTCACGACTCGGTTAACAAAAACCAAGCGCTTCTTTACCATAAGTGTAGGGGGGACCCTTTGGATTGCTATTTCCTCTCCTCACTTCTTAATCAGGGATTCGAGCTTCAATGATCCACTCTTGATGATTCTTGACGACCCGTGATTCCGTGTTCTACTTCTTCCCGGTTCTATCCTAAACTCTTTTCGATTCACTATTTTATATTTTCTCAATATTAAAATAGGAATCTCTTTAGTTGTCTTTTCCTTAGCAAGATTTAAACAACGTGCACAATGTCCTAAGTGTAGGGGGGCTTACTCCCACATGCTTAAACATTGAGGACAATGTTTATCTTAAGTGTAGGGGGGACTTCTATCGAAGTTAAGTGGTCTTTTCCTTGTATTTGTCCTCATTTTATCCGAAAAATCAATTTTTCAACATTTTTCAAAATTTTTGATCTATTTTGGCCTATTAGTTGTTATCTTTGTATAGTTATTTTCTTTCTTTGCTAGAATAAATCTTTGAATAAGTGGTTTTAATTTTCAAACGTTGTGAATCTTTTGACTCAATCCGAGTTTACTCTAGCTAGTATCCTTAACGTGTTTAAGTCAAGTTTTGCTAGGCTTTTATATAGGGAGCTATAAAACGCGAAAGTCTTAACTCTCACGAGTTAAGAACAAGAACTTTTCGCAAGTTCCTATAATTGATCCTAGAGAGTCGTTTATCAAGGGAACTTTAAGACGCGATTTCTAAAAACTTGAAAAAGTCTAAGAATTTGCAAGATCCTATAGGCGACTCGAAAACCCAAAACTTTGATTTAATAGGCTAAGCATCCACGAGTCTCATTACTTGAGATTTTAAACTGTGGAGAACGAGAGATGATAGAGCCAATTATAAGTTCGGTATTCTTTCGTGAATTTATGTGAGTTAATTATAAGCCTAATCTCCCATCGCTTGCTAATAAATTTATCTGCTAATAAATAAGGTTGTACGATTTGAAAAGTTACTTAGCTTCTAGCCCCAGATCGTTTAAAAGTTGCTCGGTATGGATTAGAGTTCATAGCCAAGGCATAACTTATGAAGCGGGGCGCGAAGATTGGCGAGTCCGAAAAGGCCCTAACAAGGCATGAGGGCTATGTTTTGTTGCTAAAGATCCAAAGTGATGTGAAGAATCATTTATCGAAAATCAATATGAAGGATCGAGACACACGACGTAAAGCAAAACTCCCCAAAAGTCATGGAGAAGTGTATCCGAAAAGACCCTAACAAGGTATGAGGATAAATAGATCCAAGTCATAAAAGGAGGCGGATCGTTGTATATCAAAGTCCAAAATAAAGATTGGAAAAAGATGAAGAAGTCGTGGTCCAAGTATGAATCTCTTAAAACTTCAAAGTGAAGAATTCCTATTATGAAGAGAAGACCATTATTTCATGAACGTCTCTCAAGATTTGAAGTATGAAGTCGCTGCCAAATATCGGTCCGAGAAAGGTCTCAAATCGCGAAGCGAGTTATGCCAAGATATGAACTTTATGAGGTCCCGAGAAGCAGTTTTAAAAGATTTGGTCCTTTAGCTAACTATCGATTAAATCGTTCACTTTATTTTCAGACTAAATAACTATCAAAATAAGTCAAACAATGCATCCTCGTGATCATTCAAGACAACAATAAAATATAAGAGATACACCTAGGAATAAGGGAGTTTAAGTGAGTAATCGGCCCACATGAGTTCGTGATAGTCTACTAACTTATAATAACAATGATCTCGTTTTTAAGCTTGGTTTGGAGAAAGTGAAAACTTGAGGATGATGATTATTCATAACATTTACAAAACCCAAGGTATACTTTTGATTTCTTTATTTTATATGATTTTTCTATCTCTTTAATAAAGGCCAACGTGGATTGATTATGATGAAAAGTGTAATCTTGCTTTGTAACTAATGCATTGCATGAGGACATTGCAATGGTCAAGTGTAGGGGATTTGATAGGTGTGTTAACACCCATCTTTTCTACCACTTAATTACAATAATAACCAGACCTAAACGTGTATTTTATGTCTTTTATGTCGGAATTATGCGTGGTTGGTGTTTTTGTTGTGATTTAGGATGAAAAGGTGAAAAGTGGAGAAAACACGGACATTCACGGGCATTTACGGGCTTTTATTGAAGAAAAGGATGAAAGACGAAGTCAAGAAGTCAAGAGTGCAAAAAGAACGGAAGTCCACGACCAATTCTGAAGATTTATCGAAGAAAAAGTCAAAAGACGGAAGTTTATCAAAAGCCGAAGAATTCAAGTCTATTTTATTGAAGAATTCAAAGACGAGTTCGAAGAAATCCCGAAGCCAAAAGTCCCTTAAGTCCAAGTTTAAAGAAGATTAGAAGAAAAGGACTAATGACGCAATTAATGAAGATTAATAAAAGAAGGGACTTAAGCTTGCAATTAAGGGAAAAGGAAAGAGGGGAGGAAGCTTCCTAATCCTCCCCTATAAATAGTCATTAGATGTAAACATTTCATTTTGTTGGCTAGGGTGACACTAGTTCTTCCACCATTTTAAATACTTGTCATTTACTTTTCATGTCATTTAAATTCATGTTATGCACCTTAATTACCATTTAATTCCAAGTAAGTTTTCATTTTAATTCTTGTCAAATCTTTATTTTATCTTGTCAATCTCTTATCTACCTTTCTTATTCTTTGATTTGTTGTGTTTATGTTTAAGTTCATGCTTTTATTTTGATCAAAAGTGGTTTTTGATTATTGAGGTAAAAGTTGTTTGATTTCATGTTTTTGATTGCTTGTTGATGTTATTTCATTGATTCGTCACTATTTTAATCTATCCGTATGTTTGATTTTGGTTAATTTATGTTTATATCTGCTACTGTTACTATCTTCCTTGTTCTTCGGAAGATTTTGCCGTGTTTCTGACCTTTCCAGAAAAAGTTCCGAACCAAAGAAAGGATAGAAAGCTTCATTCGGAAGTCCAAAGTTCCGAACCAAGGTGTTTCATTCGGAAGTCCAAAGTTCCGAACCAAGGTGTTTCATTCGGAAGTCAAAACTTCCGAACCAAGTCTGTTCATTCGGAACTCAAAAAGTTCCGAATCAAGGAAACTCATTCGGAACTTCAAAAGTTCCGAATAAAGGAGCTTCATTCGGAAGTCAAAACTTCCGAACCAAAGAGCTTCATTCGGAACCTTCCGAACCAACTCCAAAAGTTCCGAATCAAGGAAACTCATTCGGAACTTCAAAAGTTCCGAATAAAGGAGCTTCATTCGGAAACTTCCGAATCAAGGGGTGACCAGAAACTTCCGAATCAAGGACGATTTTACAAGTTCCGAATCAGCAAGTTCCGAACGAAGCATTGTTTTGGATAAGTGACATATTCAGATCAATTTGTTCCGGATCAAGGATTTTGGTAATATTCCAAGTGAAGAAGAATCATTTCAACCAAAGGTGACATTTAGGACGAGTGATTGTTCCAAACGAAGGTTTATTCCGAATGAGCTGTATTCAGGTTCTTATTAGTTTTCGTCTTTGATTTTCAAGCTTTATTTTTCTTGTCGTTTATTTTATTGCACTTTTAGATTATTTGCCTTAGTTTTATTTTAGACTTGCCTTAGTTTTAGTCGCACTTTAAGTTTGCCTTAGATAGATTTAAGTTTACGTAATTTTACTTTAGTGCCCTTTAATTTTAGTCACGTTTTTAAATACTTGCACTTTACTTTAATTAGACTTAGATTTACTTAAAGAGCACTTTTACTTTATTTGTTCTGCACCTTTTATTTTAAACACTACAACGACACATCTTTGATTCCACCAAAATAAAACGAAGTCACATAGAGATCTAAGATCAATTCGATTAGACCGGAACACAACGAACTTAATCTTTCTTACAAGGTAGGCAAAAACTCAGTTATCAAATGGCGCCGCTGCCGGGGATAAGTGAGTAATCGGCCCACATGAGTTCGTGATAGTCTACTAACTTATAATAACAATGATCTCGTTTTTAAGCTTGGTTTGGAGAAAGTGAAAACTTGAGGATGATGATTATTCATAACATTTCCAAAACCCAAGGTATGCTTTTGATTTCTTTATTTTATATGATTTTTCTATCTCTTTAATAAAGGCCAACGTGGATTGATTATGATGAAAAGTGTAATCTTGCTTTGTAACTAATGCATTGCATGAGTACATTGCAATGGTCAAGTGTAGGGGATTTGATAGGTGTGTTAACACCCATCTTTTCTACCACTTAATTACAATAATAACCAGACCTAAACGTGTATTTTATGTCTTTTATGTCGGAATTATGCGTGGTTGGTGTTTTTGTTGTGATTTAGGATGAAAAGGTGAAAAGTGGAGAAAACACGGACATTCACGGGCATTTACGGGCTTTTATTGAAGAAAAGGATGAAAGACGAAGTCAAGAAGTCAAGAGTGCAAAAAGAACGGAAGTCCACGACCAATTCTGAAGATTTATCGAAGAAAAAGTCAAAAGACGGAAGTTTATCAAAAGCCGAAGAATTCAAGTCTATTTTATTGAAGAATTCAAACACGAGTTCGAAGAAATCCCGAAGCCAAAAGTCCCTTAAGTCCAAGTTTAAAGAAGATTAGAAGAAAAGGACTAATGACGCAATTAATGAAGATTAATAAAAGAAGGGACTTAAGCTTGCAATTAAGGGAAAAGGAAAGAGGGGAGGAAGCTTCCTAATCCTCCCCTATAAATAGTCATTAGATGTAAACATTTCATTTTGTTGGCTAGGGTGACACTAGTTCTTCCACCATTTTAAATACTTGTCATTTACTTTTCATGTCATTTAAATTCATGTTATGCACCTTAATTACCATTTAATTCCAAGTAAGTTTTCATTTTAATTCTTTTCAAATCTTTATTTTATCTTGTCAATCTCTTATCTACCTTTCTTATTCTTTGATTTGTTGTGTTTATGTTTAAGTTCATGCTTTTATTTTGATCAAAAGTGGTTTTTGATTATTGAGGTAAAAGTTGTTTGATTTCATGTTTTTGATTGCTTGTTGATGTTATTTCATTGATTCGTCACTGTTTTAATCTATCCGTATGTTTGATTTTGGTTAATTTATGTTTATATCTGCTACTGTTACTATCTTCCTTGTTCTTCGGAAGATTTTGCCGTGTTTCTGACCTTTCCAGAAAAAGTTCCGAACCAAAGAAAGGATAGAAAGCTTCATTCGGAAGTCCAAAGTTCCGAACCAAGGTGTTTCATTCGGAAGTCCAAAGTTCAGAACCAAGGTGTTTCATTCGGAAGTCAAAACTTCCGAACCAAGTCTGTTCATTCGGAACTCAAAAAGTTCCGAATCAAGGAAACTCATTCGGAACTTCAAAAGTTCCGAATAAAGGAGCTTCATTCGGAAGTCAAAACTTCCGAACCAAAGAGCTTCATTCGGAACCTTCCGAACCAACTCCAAAAGTTCTGAATCAAGGAAACTCATTTGGAACTTCAAAAGTTCCGAATAAAGGAGCTTCATTCGGAAACTTCCGAATCAAGGGGTGACCAGAAACTTCCGAATCAAGGACGATTTTACAAGTTCCGAATCAGCAAGTTCCGAACGAAGCATTGTTTTGGATAAGTGACATATTCAGATCAATTTGTTCCGGATCAAGGATTTTGGTAATATTCCAAGTGAAGAAGAATCATTTCAACCAAAGGTGACATTTAGGACGAGTGATTGTTCCAAACGAAGGTTTATTCCGAATGAGCTGTATTCAGGTTCTTATTTGTTTTCGTCTTTGATTTTCAAGCTTTATTTTTCTTGTCGTTTATTTTATTGCACTTTTAGATTATTTGCCTTAGTTTTATTTTAGACTTGCCTTAGTTTTAGTCGCACTTTAAGTTTGCCTTAGATAGATTTAAGTTTACGTAATTTTACTTTAGTGCCCTTTAATTTTAGTCACGTTTTTAAATACTTGCACTTTACTTTAATTAGACTTAGATTTACTTAAAGAGCACTTTTACTTTATTTGTTCTGCACCTTTTATTTTAAACACTACAACGACACATCTTTGATTCCACCAAAATAAAACGAAGTCACATAGAGAGCTAAGATCAATTCGATTAGACCGGAACACAACGAACTTAATCTTTCTTACAAGGTAGGCAAAAACTCAGTTATCAAATGGCGCCGCTGCCGGGGATAAGTGAGTAATCGGCCCACATGAGTTCGTGATAGTCTACTAACTTATAATAACAATGATCTCGTTTTTAAGCTTGGTTTGGAGAAAGTGAAAACTTGAGGATGATGATTATTCATAACATTTCCAAAACCCAAGGTATGCTTTTGATTTCTTTATTTTATATGATTTTTCTATCTCTTTAATAAAGGCCAACGTGGATTGATTATGATGAAAAGTGTAATCTTGCTTTGTAACTAATGCATTGCATGAGGACATTGCAATGGTCAAGTGTAGGGGATTTGATAGGTGTGTTAACACCCATCTTTTCTACCACTTAATTACAATAATAACCAGACCTAAACGTGTATTTTATGTCTTTTATGTCGGAATTATGCGTGGTTGGTGTTTTTGTTGTGATTTAGGATGAAAAGGTGAAAAGTGGAGAAAACACGGACATTCACGGGCATTTACGGGCTTTTATTGAAGAAAAGGATGAAAGACGAAGTCAAGAGTGCAAAAAGAACGGAAGTCCACGACCAATTCTGAAGATTTATCGAAGAAAAAGTCAAAAGACGGAAGTTTATCAAAAGCCGAAGAATTCAAGTCTATTTTATTGAAGAATTCAAAGACGAGTTCGAAGAAATCCCGAAGCCAAAATTCCCTTAAGTCCAAGTTTAAAGAAGATTAGAAGAAAAGGACTAATGACGCAATTAATGAAGATTAATAAAAGAAGGGACTTAAGCTTGCAATTAAGAGAAAAGGAAAGAGGGGAGGAAGCTTCCTAATCCTCCCCTATAAATAGTCATTAGATGTAAACATTTCATTTTGTTGGCTAGGGTGACACTAGTTCTTCCACCATTTTAAATACTTGTCATTTACTTTTCATGTCATTTAAATTCATGTTATGCACCTTAATTACCATTTAATTCCAAGTAAGTTTTCATTTTAATTCTTGTCAAATCTTTATTTTATCTTGTCAATCTCTTATCTACCTTTCTTATTCATTGATTTGTTGTGTTTATGTTTAAGTTCATGCTTTTATTTTGATCAAAAGTGGTTTTTGATTATTGAGGTAAAAGTTGTTTGATTTCATGTTTTTGATTGCTTGTTGATGTTATTTCATTGATTCGTCACTGTTTTAATCTATCCGTATGTTTGATTTTGGTTAATTTATGTTTATATCTGCTACTGTTACTATCTTCCTTGTTCTTCGGAAGATTTTGCCTTGTTTCTGACCTTTCCAGAAAAAGTTCCGAACCAAAGAAAGGATAGAAAGCTTCATTCGGAAGTCCAAAGTTCCGAACCAAGGTGTTTCATTCGGAAGTCCAAAGTTCCGAACCAAGGTGTTTCATTCGGAAGTCAAAACTTCCGAACCAAGTTTGTTCATTCGGAACTCAAAAAGTTCCGAATCAAGGAAACTCATTCGGAACTTCAAAAGTTCCGAATAAAGGAGCTTCATTCGGAAGTCAAAACTTCCGAACCAAAGAGCTTCATTCGGAACCTTCCGAACCAACTCCAAAAGTTCCGAATCAAGGAAACTCATTCGGAACTTCAAAAGTTCTGAATAAAGGAGCTTCATTCGGAAACTTCCGAATCAAGGGGTGACCAGAAACTTCCGAATCAAGGACGATTTTACAAGTTCCGAATCAGCAAGTTCCGAACGAAGCATTGTTTTGGATAAGTGACATATTCAGATCAATTTGTTCCGGATCAAGGATTTTGGTAATATTCCAAGTGAAGAAGAATCATTTCAACCAAAGGTGACATTTAGGACGAGTGATTGTTCCAAACGAAGGTTTATTCCGAATGAGCTGTATTCAGGTTCTTATTAGTTTTCGTCTTTGATTTTCAAGCTTTATTTTTCTTGTCGTTTATTTTATTGCACTTTTAGATTATTTGCCTTAGTTTTATTTTAGACTTGCCTTAGTTTTAGTCGCACTTTAAGTTTGCCTTAGATAGATTTAAGTTTACGTCATTTTACTTTAGTGCCCTTTAATTTTAGTCACGTTTTTAAATACTTGCACTTTACTTTAATTAGACTTAGATTTACTTAAAGAGCACTTTTACTTTATTTGTTCTGCACCTTTTATTTTAAACACTACAACGACACATCTTTGATTCCACCAAAATAAAACGAAGTCACATAGAGAGCTAAGATCAATTCGATTAGACCGGAACACAACGAACTTAATCTTTCTTACAAGGTAGGCAAAAACTCAGTTATCACTGGCCATGTCTAAGTGATCGAGAGGCTCGGGCTCTTGATAAGACGTGGATCGAGTGCGCATACACCTGCAAAAGAACTAACAAGGCAAAAACAATACAAAAATATTTTTGGTTTTTTAATTTTTTAATTTTTTTGTATTTTTAAAAATTTTATATTTTTAGGATTTTTGAAAATTTTTGTGAAAAAGTAACGTTCACGGGGAACGGATCCCAAAATCCAAGTTCTCACAAAAAACTTTTGATCTTAACGAGAAGAGCCGGCAGCGGCGCCATTTGATACAAGGATTTTCAATGTTTCTTAATATGATTCTCGGAATCCTCTCGAATTGATCTCGGTTCTAAGTGGAATGATTTGTTCTTGGTGACAAAAAAGGGGTTTGTTTTTCTAATCTACTAAACAGGGAAACAATCATCAATTAAAAAGTAACACTTGAAAAAGAAGTTAAATCAAACAGTACTGGAAAAATATCCTACTAGGAAATACCCTATGCGGAATAAATGCTCAATTCGGAATATCGTGCTCCAAACGGAAAATAACCCTATGCGGAAAATAGTCCTATTCGGAAAAATATTACTATTCGGAAAAACTAACCTATGCGGAAAAATAAGTCTATGCGGAAAATTGAGCTATGCGGAAAAACATGACCTATGCGGAAAGATGCCCTATTCGGAAAATAATGCTATTCGAAAAACATGTTCAATTCGGAAAAACCAACCTATGCGGAAAAATGACTCTAATCGGAAAATCTGGCCTATGCGGAAAGTATGGCCTACTCGGAATATGGAAAATATTCCGAATAGAGGTAAAATAAATGGACTATTCGGAATGTCTAAACATTCCGAATAAGAGATAGATGAACTTGCCTATACGGAAAGTCCAAAATTCCGAATAAAGAAAAAAAGAAAAGCTGCGATTCAGAAAGTCTGGAAATGAAGAACAGTAGCAGACGTTTAAACCGAAGACGAAGTTTAGATCCAAAATCAAGAGAAATACGCAAAAAGGTTTTACCAAATCAAACACAAATCATTTAAAGATCATAAGTAACAAATCCCACCAATAAAAACACTAAATCAACAACTTTTTAAGATCAAACTTGAATCAAATAAAAACTTAAGAACTTGCAATAAAAAGATGATGAAGAACAAGATGAATAGAAAGATTGGATTGAAAGATTAATGTAAGAGTAACAAGAGTAATGATTAAAACTCTTACAAGATTGAAGGAAAAATTAAAAATCACCAAACACCCTAATGGTGTTGGTGATGAACCGATCCTAAGAAACTGGGAAAAAGAAAAATGAAAGCTAACTCTCTAAAATGTGAAGGAAAACCCTATATATAGTCCTAGTGGTTGGTTGGTGAGTGGGCTTTCTCCCTTTCTTCTTGTCTTCTCGTCTTTTCAGAAAAGTTGACGTTTTTGATTCTGATTCGGGATTTGTCGACGATTAAATTCAACTCGTCTTTTAATTTCTTCGTTAAATAGACTTGAGTTTCTTTGACATATGTAAATCTTCCATCTTTGGTCCTTTTCTTCGATAAATCTTCAAATAGGCCCATTGACTTCAAATCTTTTGCATCTCTTGGACAATAGACTTCGTCTTTAGTCTTTTTCCTTGATAAAGCCCGTGTAATCCCATGTTTTCTTTAATATTCATCCGGTTATCTCTGAAAACACAATAAACACAAAAACTACGCATAATTCCAAACAAATGATATTAAATACGTGTTTTGGTCTTGTTTTAGCCCGAATTAAGTGGTAAAAGGATGGGTATTTACACACCTATCAATAATCTTCTGGATTTAAAAATTCTTGATTTTGAAAATCCTCATTAAACCCTTGATCATAATCGCTCGCGTATAGATGACAATTATTTTCACCATGAGGTCCTCCACAATTCGCACAAGGCCCATACACAGCTCGATATTGCTCGTCTTGTAATATCTCCAAAATAGGACGATTATCCATGTGTGTCAAAATGGTCGAATGTATATACAAGTAAAATGACGTCTAAAATCTTCCTCGGGGAAGGAAGTAATACACCAAAGGTGGTATGGTTACACGCGTGCGAGTACACGTGTAAGTAAACTCGAGGAGTGAGAGATAAGATCTCGGTCGACATTTGAAGGAGAAGAGATTATCTCCCTCGAGGTTCGATATGAAATATCCACAAGAAAGTATAATATATGTAATTACTACTTGGTTGCAAGACCCCCAATCAAGCCTTCCTTCTTAGAATACGTACTAGTGAACGGGGGGTTAGGTGGCGCGAAACACTTAAGTACCTATTGACCCTTAGATGACATTTTATAGCACATCGCCTTTCTATTCACTTTGTAGTTTGTATTCTTCGAATTATTGCCTATTGGAAGTATTTATCTATTCTTGCTTTATTGAATTTGATCGATACGCGTGTCAAGGACCGGAACGCCCCTTAACACGGTGTATTGCCTTGGCAATACTTATGGAGAATATGTGTATTGGTTGTTCTTATACGTATACGTATTAACATATAATAATATAGAAAAATATTTTTGTATTTAACGATGAAAACCGATATAATATATATTTTTGGGTGTAATCTTTTAGGAAAAAGATTACTTTTTGGATTTTTTATGTTTTTGGTTCAATTCTTTAGGAAAATAATTGATTTTATGATTTTTGTATTTTTTTGTATTTTTATCTTTTTTATTTTTTTATGTTTTTGATTTATAATACGTAAAAATAACGTTCACAAAGTGAACTGATCCCAAAATCCAATCGTCTCACTCGAAACCGTTAATCTTCACGAGTAGAACCGGCAGCAACGCCATTTAATATTCGTCTTTTTTATTTTTCGTTTTCTCTCGGTCTAATCGAATTGATTGCACGATTTTAAGCTTGACTTTATTGTTTTTGGTTAAAAATCGTAATTTTTGTATTTAAGCTACTTGACAAACAAAACACTTTATAATGTAAAAATAGCTATATTACGCTACACATACGTACTCTTCTGAAAAAACACATTGTAATTACCAAATTTAAATTCACAAAGTACAAGTATTCAAAATTACAAAATAAAAATCTTATTAAACTAAACTTTATAAAGCTAAAAATACTACTAAAATTAAATGGCCTAATAACTAAATGAACCACTAACGTTCCTAAAACTTAAATGTATATCAATTTCATTCTATTAAAGAATACACGAAATCAAAAACGCACATCCATTCCAATTTAGAAAAAATATACAACTAACCAGTTTCCATGACACGACCCAACTAAATTTATACTAGCCCACTAAGACTTATGACCCAATCTGTTATTAAATTCATCCAATTGTACTGACAGTTGTAATGAAAAATGAAGAAAAGGGCCTAACTGTAATTCAATGAAACTTAACCAATTGCATTCATACAAAAGAACATAGAGACAAACCTACACAATCTGAATATTAACCAAATTTTGACTCATGGTTGCTATGGTAAAACTCGATTAAGACTAGACTAACCTACTTGCACTCAAACTGTGACACAGAGTTACATTCATCAATATTGACAAATAAACCAAAATTACCACTGATCCAAACGCTGGCTGAAAAATGGTGCACTAATCTTAATGCAAGATGTAAAACCTTACAAGTTAAATAGGCTTAACAAGTTGTCCAATGAATTACAGCTAAGTAACAAACAGTTAAAGACACATTGCAAACAAAGATACACTACGATCCTAAATAGTAGCTAAAATGAAGAATTGTAGAAAATAGAAACGCGCTTAACCTGCACATCCGTCGTATAGTCCACTGATGTTGAAGCGGAGCGCTGAGCTCGCTTATCTATCACCAACTAAACTTTCTGATTATTGAACCGAACTATCACCTAAACGAAATCGACAAGGCGTCTAGTAAAATCTCTGAGATTCTACTGCTACCTGGCAAATCCAACAGTACCTTTGAACGAAATCCTACAAAACAAATAATACCTAACAGAACATTTGTACTACCTGATCTAATGTGAGCCAAACTTGCTATTACCGACTTTAATACTAAAGAGTTAAACTATAACCCTTCAAAATCCAAATAGCTTATTACAAATAAGCTGTCACAGCTAAATCAATTGAAACCTTGAATCCAATCCTGCATAAACTCAAAGTACTCTTGCAAAATCAAACTAAAACGAGAAACCAAACAAAAGCTTCGATTCTGGAACTATATGACTGATTTATATCGAATCTACAACCAAGCTAGTTTATCAAACTGATTACTCAAAACTGAATATTACTCGAACAAGAAACTTATGAAACTAAACTGATTATAACGAACTCCTCCCATAATCTTGCGTGAATAGTAACCCGATTTTAAAGAAGCAGTATTGAAAGAAAATTAAGAAAGCTTGAAAAGTTTTCATTAATAGAAGAACATTATATTCAGTTAGCTAAGTGACTAACTCGCTACAACTGATTACTGTTAAACGTGACAGCAGTAAGAA
Source organism: Glebionis coronaria (assembly GCA_025667525.1). NCBI lineage: Eukaryota > Viridiplantae > Streptophyta > Magnoliopsida > Asterales > Asteraceae > Glebionis > Glebionis coronaria. Next base: position 415,915 of record JANFOE010000290.1, on the reverse strand, counting down.
TAGAGAAAGAAAAAGATCGAGAGTTATTAAGAAAGCTATAAGAAAGAACTTTACTTCATTAATGGTGGAAAAAGTGATGGTTACAACTGATTTAACAGAATTGAAACTGAATCTCTAACTACTCCTACTTATCTAACTAACTAGGTGAAACTACACCTATGCTAACCCCTGAAAAATGAGGTATTGATCTTCTATTTATAGCCATCTAAAGAAGAGTGGTGACGTGGTTAAGCCAATGAGAAGATGCCACGTATTTAATACGAGGTTCTTGATGAATGACCCAAATTGGGGGTTTCTTCGTTACTTCATTTTGATCCAATTAATTGCCATCTTCTTGTAAAGGATGAAGAGCTGATCATTTTTGTAGTTTAAGTCTTCGTCTGAAACCGATTGTAGCTTTCTTGAATTGATCTTGAAGGTATATGGTGGAAAAAGATGGTGGTGACTGTTAATTTATTTTCTCTCTCTCTCTTCGTTGGAGAAGAAGAGACGTGTGTTTTGGTTTGACTGTGATATGAAGCTTTGACCAAGTTATATTGAAAGTTAAATAAAACTTTCATTTGTTTATTTTTTGGTCCTTTACTTTGTTTAACTTTTACAAAAGTGTTGAAAACTTTTTAAGCAAATCCTTTTTTCATCCTTCATCTTGTGAAAGTTACACTTTAAGCCCTCCATCTTTGAGATAATGGCAAGTAAGGTCCTTGAAGCTTCTATCGTCTTTTTCTTCGTATTTTGCACAATAAATCCTTGAAAACACGTGTTTGCTTCTAAATGTATCTTGTTTACCTGAAAACACATGAAACACAAATACCCACGTAATTCTGATATTTTTAGTTAAATATTACGTATTTGATTGTGTTTTGAGTGGTTTTTTGGATCATAATTGATGAGTGTTTTCACACTTATCAAAAACCATCATACGAATTCTCATTCTACAAATGGTTTTCTCTCAATCACAATATCATCCAAAAATCTCATTTGATGACGAAGTAATTTCAATTGTTCGTCAATTAGGAGCATTCGACCTAAATTTTAAGGGTATAAATTTTGATGTCAAAATCAATGTATGGAGAAGCATGTATACAATATCCATAGCAAAGTTTAATAAAACATTTAGTAAACTTTTCATGAGATTAAATTTCTTCATAAATTATGTTGCGGTATTGGTTAAACCAATTAAAGAATTTACCCACAACTCATCACATCGTACTTTGCTAGAACTCGGCTACGCACATAGCAATACCCTTATTCGTTGTTGTTCGGATGTGAATTTGTGGTAAATCACCCTTAAGGTACAATTAAATTAATAATCGTAGGTAATTTCAATTTGACGCACAGACGAGCCAGGAATTTGGTCAGCGACTAATGGCATAACACCTCCTTCCTTAACCGGGTACATGACCAGCGGTGCGTTAAACCCACTTTATAGTTTGTCTAAATTGAGTAGGCCGTTAGATTATTATTTCAATTCACCAATCGACGTAATCTTATGTAATTTAAAATCTCTTAACAAATCATTATTTTTACTATGATTTAGTCCATATTATTTCTTTTCAAAAAAATCCTTGTTTACAACAATTCAACAATTTTATATATAAACTAGTAAAAAAAACTAAATCATAAACACATAATAACAATTTATATGTACAACAAATAGAATAGCCACATGCATACGATTTATTCAATAATCATCAAATCTAGGTCTTTATATCTCTATATAAAAGTCTTCCCTAATTCTAGATTTATTGAATCAAAAAATCATGTAGCACATAAAATCATATAAACATATAATTTTACGATCCATGAAAACATGCACGTAATCATGGATTCCCCACAAATCTAACAATTAAATCTCTACGGATCGTAACCATACATGACATAACAATTACTCATGTAATATAATCTAAAATTATCCCACATGTAATTTAGGGATTCAAAAAAATCTTTTTATTTAATTAAAAATAGAGTAAAACCCTAATTTTTAAAAAACAAAACCCTAATTTTATGAAAAACCTAAAAAACATGTAGTTTTAACTCAAAACAATTATGGTTAAAAAAATTTCGATTTTCGATAATTATAACATGTTAAAATGGCTCTCGATGCCACTAAAGGTTTATAAGTATCATAACAATTATATAAAAACCTAAACGAGATCAGCACGTATGGCGGAAGCGATTTAACAAGATAATAATTAATAAAACAATTATACCTTTACGCTAAAGCAATTCCACAAGACGAAGAACAAATCACCGATCCGGATTTAAACCGTATATGCGAAGATATAGTCTAAAGTAAGACTATATTACGTTCTTGTACACACGTAATACAACGAGCTAACCGTGATTCTAGCATGTGAAAACCGAGCTACAACGCTTGTAAATAATCTACCCAACAACCCTAGAGAGGGGACTAGCTTACGTATACAATCGACCAACCAAGAAAAACCAACCGAAACCCTTCTTTGGTGGGGGGTGGCGATCGACCAAAGAGAAGAAGAGGGGAAAGATTATTGTTGATGTGAATTATGAGGAGTTAGGAGGTGTATTTATAGGCCTAAACCCTTATAGCCCAAGATAAGTAAAAGGCAACAATTGCCTCCCCCCTTGGAGCCCATAACCGACCGACCAGCACCCCTTAGGGGTGTTCCGGGATCTTCCAAACTTCTTTCCTTTAGTTTGTATATACTATATATTTATTTAACGTTCGTTATAACTTAACTATTAATTATTTAACGATCGTTAAATTCATATAGTTACTTGCTCGGTTAAATTAATAAATACATAAATATATTTATTAAATAAATTAATAAATACAATAAATATATTTATTAATTAAATTAACTGTTTACGTATTGTGTGCAATCCCGTAATCTCGAGTTCGATCCTATCACACGACTATTAAATATAAGTCCAGAAACTTACAGTTTGGGCACAACTGCTTGAGTAATCTGTTGCGCCGAATATGAAGACGGTTGGTTGCCACTTGCAACCCCTTTACGATGTCTAGGATTGGGATTGAGCAAATATACTACAAAATCATTATATGGAGAACGCCATTTAGTAGCATTAGTTTTAGTAGGAAAAAGATCCCCATAGACCCTTAGTTTAACATATACTCAACCAACCAATCACAACCATCCATTTTTATCATGTAACAAAAAAAAACTCATTTTTTAAAAATTAAATATCTCACAAACCGTTCATCGTTACGTAAAACAAAACATATCATCGCGATGAGAATTAAATCATCTATCTATCGAGAGGCACATGTATATACGTTCGACGAACTTTTTTCGACTTTTTTTCTTAAGTCACGTCTGGAGAGAATCATATATGATTCGTTCGAAACATATATGATTCTCAGAAAATCATATATGATTCATATCACGAATCATATATGATTTTCTGAAAATCATATATGATTCGTGACGAATCATATATGATTCGTGACGAAACATATATGATTCTTTCCAGACGTGACTTAAGAAAAAAAATTCGAAACAAATTTCGTCGAAAGTATATACATGTGCCCCTCGATAGATAGATGATTTAATTCTTGTCACAATTGTGTATTTTTTTTCGTTTGACGATTTACCATTTGTGAGATATATTTAATTTTTAAAAAAGTGGTGGAAAATGAGTTTTTTAAAAAGTGGGTGATTATGATTGGTTGAATATGTTTTTGCTAATTTAAGTGTCTATATAAATCTTAACTCAGTTTTAGTAAACAATATTGCATATAATCAGAATCCCCAACTTAGATTCAACAACAAACCAAAACTAACAAAAAAAAAATACTATGTTTGTCTATCATTGTGTTCGGAAAAGGCGTAAGCAGATAGGTGGTTTAATCAATGTATCTATTATATCTAAAGATTCAGTCCTATAATTGAATATGGAGTGATTATGCTTATTTGCATACACTGTTATATGTTTCAATCACATTACATTTAATCAAAGCAAACCAAAAGTTGCTGAAGTTAAACATTCAATTAAAACAAACCAATGAATCAATAGATCCAACAACAAATACTCATCAAACCAATCGGCTTATCAGTTACAACCTCTCGAATCCCCAGAGTTGATTATACTGTCCTTTCGTTTGCACAAGTTCCAACCTAATGAAACTTGAAATCTTTAAATAAATCATGTCACAGCAACAAAACTCCCACCACAACCTACCATTACAATTACAGCCATGACCTTAATGATCAAACACACAAATAAAAAATGTCATATATTTTATTGTGCATGGCTTACCCCATCTTTATATAAAGAGTTGTTTTATGACTGTTATGTTACAAACATCATTTGTTTTGATCCAATAAAAAGAAAATTGAACCTACCCGAGACCTGGATCTTTGATTTGAGCAGAAGATTCGGAGGGGTCGTTTGTGGGTACTCATTTATTTTCAGTTATGAGTATTCACACAAAAAAAGTGTTCATGGATTTATGTGATTACATAGTAATCTTGAAGCATCTTTAGATCTTGAAACATCTTGAAACATCTTTAGATCTGGAATCATTTTTATATCTTAAAGAAACAAAAAGGGTGTTTTGAGTTTGTAATTCGTTTAACAAAAAGAAATTAAGGGATTTTGTGGTTCGTAGATAAAAAGGAGATTTGTGCAATAAAAGAATTAATGATACAAGAACTCAAGCAGCAGTTTGGTGGGTTGATTTGTGAAACAACTGAAAGGAGTTGATGCTTTTTTTGGTACCTTATGGAAAGGAGATAAGTGCTTCTGACTACAGAAAGAAAAAAAATTTAGAGGCGTTTTTTTCTATGATGAAAGTTAAGAATGGAGAAATAATAGTAGAGGTAGTTATTTGTCTTGATGTGAGTTAATTAGTGTAGTTTCTTTATTTAAAAAAGTTGTTATTGAGTTATGTAAGGAAAAATGTTTATATAAATATTAAATGGTATGCACAGGATTTTCGAAATCATCGGGGTTTGGAGCAGGGGTTATGTTTAATTTAGGAAATTATTTAATTTTTTTGAACGGTAGGAAATTATTTATTGTATGGCAATCACTTTTATAAATTGAGAAAGTGTTATTAGTCAACATTTAAAAGAAATTTATTACTAGTATAATTGATTCATATTTATTTATTATTGTAATATTTCACATGGTTGGTTAGTGGTAACTAGGCAAGTTGTCAACAAGTCACGGTTGTTTAGTTGACATTTTGCAGTCATTACTACATTTATTTGATTTAAGAATACTCATATCCTTCATGTCTTATAATATAGTTTTTCTAATGTGTCGTAACATATGCATACCAATGTATATAAGTGGTTAAGTAATTTAAGAAAAGAGCGTGGTTTTTTCCTCCACATGTGAACGCTAGAATACTCCATGTTTGTAGCGGACGCAGAAAATTAAATAGTGGGGGTAAGACAAAATTTTGACAATAGCGAGGAATAAAAACTAGAATTTGAAAAAAAATCGAATATTTAAACTTAAAAATGGAAGATTTTTTGGTTATAGAGTTTCAAAAGTTGAATTTCAACGTGTGAATGGGAGGCAATTTGCATTTCGAATGAGAAACATTAAAAAAAACTGTCAAACTCGAAAAAAATACACTATAATTATGTTTTTTTGATCAAGTCATGAGGGTGCCGTCACCTTAAACCTAATACATAGGTCCGCCCCTGCTCCATGCTATAAGTGATGCCAATCACTAAACAAGTGCCGCGATAACTATGTCAGAAAAGTTTTGGCAAAGAAACCATAAACGTGTTTAGCACCGGCAATGTTAGGCATACAAAACTTCCAAAACAAATAAACAATTTAAGCAATATTCATGTAATATGAATGAAATCCTTCTATATGCGCAATAGTTATATTTGGAAGTGCATTTAACATCTAATTAGAGACATGTTTTTTTAACTTTTCTTTTTATTCAAAATTTTGTTTTAAAAATTACGTCTTACATTTGTTTATTACCTTCTCTTTTGCTATTTCGACACAAAAACACACAAAAATGAAGAAAGTAGAGATGAATAGAATTCGATCCAATAACAAAAAATACCCGATAAAATAAACACAAGATACATAATATCATGCGACTTTAGTGCAATTTATTCAAAATTAAAATCAAGACAATAATCAAGAACATTTTATAGATTATTCAACAATATACGAACACCAAATATCGACCACAAAGAGATTCTATAATTTCAATCTAACGACAAATAATAGTACAGTAAGTAAACATAAGAAGAGCAATACCATTCCCCCTTAGTGCAACGCACAGATACCCTAAAAGTACAAAATTTAATTTAAAAGTAAAAAATACGAAATATTCCAATTTGTTCAATATTACGTTCATAATGAAAAGAACCAAAAAACCCGGCATGTTAATTTTACTTTAACGAAAAATATTACAATAGTAAGAAAACACAAGAAGAGCAACCACATGCCCCCTTAGTGCAACACACGATTTGTACAAAATTAAGATAGTGGGAAACAATAATCAAGAACATTATACGTAAATTATACAATAATATATGAATAACAAATATCCACGCATAGATCCTAAATGAACCCGCCATGTTAATATCAATCTAACAACAAATAATACAACAGTAAGTAAACACAAGAGTAGTAGAAATACTAAATAATGCAATTTATTCAATAGTACGATCATAATAAACAACCAATAAACCCATCATATTAATTTCAATTATCGACAAATATCGTGCCCCAAGAAGAGCAATCCCATGCCCCCTTAGTGCAACGCACGGGTTCCAGAAGTCTCGTAACACGTAAAATGCACATACATGGTCCACTAAATGCTTAGGAGAAAAGTTACAAATTGACCTCTTTCAGCGTGATGCAATATTGTTTAGGCGTGTCTAATGCATATTCATCATGCTTAAAGAAAACTGCTAAATGTAATCCTAGGATTTTGTTGTTGTTACGTACGCTGAAATATAACAAAGTGTATTTGAACACACGTGAAAACACCAAAACCACATGCACACTCTCGATATCATTGTTGGCGCCAAGTAAGAAACCTAGGATGTAGCAAACACACCTTTATCCTGGTGTACATATATCGTCGGATTCAAACATCACGCTAGAAATGATTGTAGGACTAGTGACGTATATCATCTAGGTGGCCCAGATAGAAATTTTAGCTAGGGGTATATTGCAGGCATTTACAACAAAGGTAGCCTAGCCAAAACCAGACATCCCCTAATCTGAAATAAGTTAAATACAACTCCTCTTTTCAGAAAACACAATAGAATGTATGACCTATGTTATTATAGCCTTTAGCTTTCACAACTTATTTAGTTCGCCACAAATATTTGAACATTAGTTAAAGTGTTCCTTCGATACGGACCTATTAACAACAAAAGATAAAATATAAAAAAAGAGTAACGCTTTTGTTGTTTGGATACACATTTTGTGCATTAGAGGTTCCTATAGATATCGTGCTTGGCATCATTCAAGAAGAGGAGAACAACTTTGAACACCTTAACCTCTCCTTCACGAGCCAAAACAAATGCTAGACACATAATTAGATTGCCACGTATATTCACGATAGCAGTTTGTCTGGTATATGCTCATATATGGAAACATTCAGGAAAAATAGGGCACACTTGCCATGGCTACAACCCTGATAGGTTGCCCAGCCAAGGTATGGGTAATCTCATATTTAACCTGGCCGTTCAAACTCATCACAACCTAAAAATATGATGAATCAAAAGCTAGGTAAAAGTTCATACAACCTACAGAATAACTAATAGCATAAAAATAAATCCAAGAAAAGTATCAAGAAAAGCTAATATACGATCGGTGTAACTACTCACACCAACTCCTTTCTCCTGTTATATAACACGGATTTTAATGTGAGACACAAAATCAGATTGCCATGTATATTCATAATAGCAGTTTTTCTGGTATAGGCTCAGATATAAGGAAACATTAAGGAAAAATAGGACACACTCGCCATGGCTGCAACCCCGACAGGTTGCCCCGCCAAGGTACGGGTAATCTGCGATTTAACCTGGCTCATTCAAACTCATCACAACCTGAAATATGAGGCATCAAAAGCCAGGTAAAAGTTCCTACAACCCACATAATAGCTAATAGCATAAAAACAAATCCATGTAAAGTATAAAGAAAAAGTTGATATACGATCGGTGTAACCACTTATATCAACTCTTTTCTCATGCTTTATAACCCGGGTTTTATGGTTCTTTCCACTTCTGTTGAAACATTTAAAGATGTGCTACAGATATTCATAATAGCAGTTTCTTTGGTATAGTCTTAGATTGGGCAACATTTCGGAAAAATATGACACACTCGCCACGGTTGCAACCCTTATAGGTTGCCCCGCCAAGATACATGTAACTTAAGATTTAACCTGGCCCGTTCAAACTTATCACAACCTAAAAGTATGAGGTATCAAAAGCCAGGTAAAATTTCCTACAACCCCCACCTGGGTTTACTCACAGTATACTACCACTCCCTCTTTCAAACTTTCGCATGTACTCCACTTCCACCAAACTTTGGTTCTTGTTACATAACCCACATTTAGGTAAAACGTATCAACACCTTTTGGCAGCCCAGATTCCAAATGAGGCTCATATTTATGAATATCGTAACAGGACCAAACCCCCAACATGGCTGCAATCACACGGTCGATGTAAATGCCTAGCCAAGACTCAGGTATCAGTTAGCCACACATAAACAAAACACAATTATCATTTCCTATGAAACTTTATGTAATATTGTACGCAAAACTTGAAAACAACACGCAAGGATGCCGTTTCCGAACTCACACTGCGTATCTTATGCTTCAATCACCGACCATAAATAAAACATGAGATGACTCATATTTTTAGGTCAGGTTACCCCGCCTACTCAGCTCATAAACTATGTAAATGCAAACAATTAATACCAGTGCATTTCAAGTTCTCATAGATAAATTTATTTATTGCACGTACATACATTAGATGAAACAGATTCATAAATAGCGCGAAAACCAACGATCGGCCTTGGTTGCAACCATGATCCAGGTCAGACCACCCTGCCAAGATACCAGTGGACAATCTTTAACTGTAAATCCATGCAATTAATATAGAGAATGGCTCTGTCATGGTTGCAAACATAGTACACTTTCCCCACCAGTATTGTTAACCATTTAATTCCAGTAACAATCTGAGACATTAGCCAATAAGCATATCCAACTTATAATTTTTGTTATTTTGTTAAACTACGATCTAAAATAGACAACGTCATTAGTCGATTGCCAACGCCGCATACCATGGAGGACGGCATCGAATGGATCAACAAACATGCAATATTTAAAGAATTCACAAAGACGAAATGAAGCCAGGCTTAGCTGGATCTTAAAACTTTTCAAATGGAGTGGAAAGAACCAAAAACCCAAGTTATATAGCGGGAAAAAATGGTTGGTATAAGTGGAGTACATGTGGAAGGTTTAAGGAGCGAGTGAAGGAAGGTTGAAACAGATTCACAAACAGTTTTTCTGGTTCGATTTTATCGAGTAATGAAGAAATCAAAACAGTCAACCCTAAAGCTCATGATTGGTTATGAAATATAGCACAACCATGATGGTCTAGGTATTACTTTTTAGGTACATTATAATCATACCATATATTTCATGGAGTTATTTGAATTCTCAATCTGTAGGGTTTCGGTAGTCATCCACATGGCTCATAAAATATGCACAAAAAATTATAAACAGAAAGCCATAACCCTAATTAGTTAGATCTGCTAAATAAAGATATAAGCTAATAATATACCACGTATAAAAGGTATTTAGTACGCAGGGGTTGAATAGTTTCTATTCGGTTTATGTCCTAATTAAAATTCCTTTTAATTAGGTTTGTCTCAAAACTAAGCTAGTTGCATAATGATTAGGTTCAATTCTAATGCATTAACAATGACAAGTAATCGATGTGAATGATATGATAGTAAGAATAAGAAGACACCAAGATTTATAGTGGTTCAGAAACGAAGCTCTATCTTCGTTCCTACGCCACTCCTCGAGTACACCTTACTCGAGATTTCCATTATATCCACAAGCTCCCTTCTTGGCGGAGAAAACCTTACAACATCGCTTACATTATTTTCCGACACTAAGCTAAATGTCAAGACCTAATCTTAGCTAAGACTAATCTACACAACGTCGCCCACTTCACCATTTTATGACACAAGGCTAGATGTCGAGTTCTAATCAAAAGATAGAATCAATCTTCACAACATTGTCTACTTCACCATTTAACGACACAAGGCTAGATGTCGAGTTCTAATCGAAAGGTAGAACCAATCTTCACAATGTTGCCTACTTCACCATTTTACGACACAATGCTAGATGTCGAGTTCTAATCAAAAGGTAGAACCCAATCTTCACAGCTCTTCAGTTTGAAGCTAAGTGAGAACTTCACAAGACACAACTACAATCGCTTTATAGTTTAGTGAGAACTTACAAGACACAACCACATCACTTTATAGTATAGTGAGAACTCACAACTCACAACTATTACAACTTAATAAAACACATATCTAAGTACACACATGTAACTTAGATCTACATAACACAAATTCAAGTATACACATATACAATAGATTTACACAAGATTAGATCCATGTATTCATAATTACATTGGATCTACACAAGACTCAAATAAAACAAATGATGAACATGACTAGATCTTTAAAAGAGGATGATCTTCATCAAGGATTCATCTTTAATCACATCACAAGTGTGTGAGTGATCTTCTCTTTGGACATTAAAGAAGGAGATCAAGGAGATAATCATAAGTAAACATACTTAACACATTAAGTGATCATTTACAAATGATTGGGAATCAGAAAGGAAAAGGATAGCAGAAAGAGTGTCCAAAAAGGGTTGTGGAAAATGCAGATTTGATCCACTATTTATAGAAGACAAAGGCCAACGGCTCTCTAAGCGCGGTGCCTGTAACACCCTATCTTGATAAATGGAATAATACAGGATAATTATGACGTATCATCAAAGCATGCAAGGTAAATGTCTATAACATTAAATGACCATAAAAGAATCCAGAAACAAACATCGGATCCACATAAGCTCCACACACGAAATGCATAAGTAGAATGTAAAGGAAAGGACTAAACAATGTACAACAAAGCAAAAGTATGTAAATGCATTAAAGAATGAAAGAAGACCGACGCCTCATTCCATGCACGTACTCTTGAAATCTTAGATTTACCCTTTACTACCTACCGTATTGGGACATGGAAAGAGAAATACGGCTGAGCAATACGCTTAGTGTGCGGATATATAACATAGAATGTAAAGCATAAACATAAGAAAGAAATGAATGAAATGAATAGAAGCAGAATAAAAGTATATCCTGGAAAACCTGGTTTAAGTTCATAAGACTGGTTTATATTTTTGAAAAGACTTATGTTTAGTTTATTTTGAAAATCTACATTTTAAATATACCCGGAGCCCATCTAGGTCATGTTATATCAACGTGCATGAATACTTAGAGGGGTGACCTCGTCATGCAATTAGAGAGGCTGCCTCTAATTAATATATAAAATGAGTGGAGGAATCAGCTCTTGTAACGGATGCAAGGCGCACACTGCAGTTACCATGAAATCATACTAGTTGTCCTAGGATGCACCCATTGGCTCCACACGATAATAATAACATAGGCCAAATACTATAAAGGGACGCTGCGAGCAATCACTCTCACCGAAGAAGAGTCATAACACCGATGCCTCCAGTGATATGGTTATGGAAGCCCCATAACTAGGTGAAACTGGCATGCATGTATATAGCTCAGGCAATCTAAAATAATCATACATATACTGATGTGTTTAAGACACTTAAACTACGGGGGAGAACAGATGGCTGCAAACGGGGAGATCCTAAGTATAGGAAAGAAAGATGTCCTCACTGAAGGACGGAATATCCGTACCTTATGCCCAGTAAATGAAGACGAAAATGAACGTAGAAGATCACCCCGACTTCACAATAGCTACATAATGAAGGGAAATGAATAAGAGTCAGTCTTACTTATACATACTTGTTATTTAGTTTACTTGACGTGTTCATACTTACTAGATGAATACCTACGCATAGCGGCGGAATTGTTTGGCGACGAATAATTAACGATACTCTATATCATGGTAAGATCAAATTGTAATTGAAAAATTTCGTAATGTGCAATTGTTCAACTTTAGAAAAAATATCAAATAAACATTTATCAAAGAACATATTAAATCCACGTTACTCGTTGCGTAAAACTTATTATGCAAGATATTTGAGGTGTAGGCTTTTTCTTTATCGAACTCTTTGATCGGATTAACTAATATCTTGTATTTATACGCGATATTATGTTAAGTGTTTCATGTAACATTCAAAAGTAAACACGAAAAAATCAAAACGTAACTGCAAACGGTTGTCACATATGATGACTCGTTACTTGCTTAATATAAGTCAACTAACATTCGCGCCTTCGCCTTCGTATTAATAGGAAGTAACAAAGCCACCAAAGATGATCGGGGCATAAAATTTTTTGATCCTTTAAGATAATAGAGATCATTTTTTTAAGTATATTAGCTAAATAAGATAAGAAACACATTTTGATGTATCGGATGCATTTAAGATATATTAAGAAGAAATCTATGTTTTTTTTCAAAAATTAACATTAAATCAAAAAAATTAGTAGGTGTCACGAGCACTCACGAGAAACTGCACCCCTGTTAATCGGAGGTTTAGCCTTGAGTTATAAAAATCATTTTAAAAACTACAATTTCAATTTCCCGCATTGTTTCAATATCGAACCTTGACTTTCGGCAACGTTTAAGAAAGTAATTTACAATTTACTGTCGTGTGTTAATATTTAATTTCATTCCAGTAAAAATTATATAAAAAATAGTTATTGTGTACGGGTCATAACCAATGTAAATAGATTTTTGCTTATTCGGAGGATGTATAACCATCTTTAATATTAGTCTTTGTTTTGAATAGGGATGGCAAAAAAATCTGAATTGGGACGGGACGGGTACGTTTATCGGGTTACGGGGCGGGGTGGGGCTTGTTTGAGGCATAAACGAAGATTTTTAATCGGGTTTGAAGCGGAAGTGTAGAATTACATCCCAACCCGCCTTACCTGATTAATAAATTGTAATTTATCATAAGTATAAGAATAACGTTGAAAACTTAATAAGCCTTTCTTGTAATTGATATATAATTAAGTTTTAAAATTTTGAAATTATTGCTAACGTTATAAAAATAATAATAAATGTCAATGGTGCGACATTGGTCGATAATTGCACCTAAAAGTGATACCCTGATAAGATCCTTGATTAGTACGTTACGGGTTTGTACGAGTATCTCAACCCAACAAGGCGCCCCGAATAAATCCCCGACGGGGATTGAGACAGATTTAGAGATAACTTTAGTAATCGGGTTTGGGTATAGGGACACCCGCCCTGCTTCAAACCCGCCGGTTGCCGTCTCTAGTTTGGAATGGTCAAAAGGTATCCAAATATTTTTGAGTTGGAATTTAGAAATGATATTACTCGTAATTACAATGCTGTTTTCGTACCAATTTAAACGTTGAGTTTAACATTGCACACGATTAAAGAAAGTTAGACTTTTGCATTATTTTATATTCGACATAAAAATGTTTAGGGAGGAGTAACTTTATTTACGGGTAGACAATAAATTGATAAGGGAGTTAAGGTAGTAATTATCTATAGAAAAAGGTTAACAAAAGAAATTCAGAATTTTACTGTAATTAGAAAAAAAAACAAAATAAGCTTTGAACGTTAAAGGAGTTTCTCATTGATGTACATATTCTCCAAATTACAATCAAAAACAAAATTTATGGACTTTCAAACCTAATGCGTATATTTAAGAAAATCAAATATGGTTTATTTTTTATTGAAACAAATAATATTAAGATCTCACCTAAGCAACAGGAGATTTGTCCAGTCCAAATTTTATATAAAAAATCATTCATGCCACCATAGCCCCTGTTAAAAGTGTAATAGGAATGAATCACAAAGTTTGAACAATACTCAACCAAACGATAAATTATATTGAAATGGTCTTCATAGTGGATTCAATTAAACACATGGTCTTCATAGTGGATTCAACGTCTTCCTTTCGAGTTTGAAAAATCAGGTTTCTTTTGGCGCTTGACTATAAATCCTCCACCACAGAACCTCCTCCACGTTTCTTTGACCTTTCAAATGGTCAAACTTTTACCAACTTACACATAAGAAAGTAGGTCATTAAAAGTTTACATAGTTTAACAATAACAATATGCAAGATCATTTTGTGATACTATTATTATGGATTTATTCAAGATTGATGAGATTGCAAGTTACATTTTTTTCCTTTGTGTAATGTTTAAATCATAGATGGTTGTCGAATTGGCCTAGGGATTCAGTTTCACATTCCAATATTTGAAATACCATGAAAATATCCGCACTGATCAGTCAGTCTTGTTATTAAAGTTTAGACGCCTTCAGTTTAGCACAATGCAAAAATCAGGTTATAGGATCAGCAAAACTTTACTTGCCATTAAAGCTTAGGCTCCCTGTAAAATTTTAAAATAAACATATCAATTATCAATACATCATCATAATCAAATACTTCGATTTTTTTATAGAGTAGACATTTCAAATTCAATCACCAAGTTTTTACAGAATATAAATTCATAACAAAATGACGTATTGACATAAGTATATACCTTCTAATCGATTATCATCATCTTCACATCGATCACTTTGGGGCTGCCATGAAGGTGGCCTCACACTTTAATGAATCGTGGCTTTTCATTAACATATTGTCTCTTTCACATATCACTTCGGGGCTGCTGTGAATGTGGAGTCATGATTTAATGAATCATGTGCCTTTTATAAGCACTACTAACATAATTCTCCCTACATATATTAATAGAACGAATTCTAAAATTGTCAATCAAGAAATTTTTTTGATATGCGTTTCATATAATGAGTTTAGTATAACAAACCAAATAAGTGCACAATATATGACTACTTTTAATAATCTCCAATGTTAATAGTTTCCATATGTATTCCCATAATATAGTCGTGTATTATAGGCATTGTATTGCCTCTCAAAATAGATTGAAGACTTGCCAACGTAGATTGCAAAGTCAGTTTACAGCTTTTCAACATTTTAACATTAATATTAGATATTAAATGTTTCAAGATTTCCTAATTTAGTTGATTTTCTGTATGGTTCCTTTCAAGAGAAGTTTTGTTGAAATTGCTTTAACTATAGATAGAATTTGACACTGTCTTTCTACGATTTACTATAGATAGAATTTGAAATGTCAACTACAGAGTTTTTGTTATTAAACTTGCCTAATTTATTGATTATAGAAATTGATTATGTCAACTATAGAGTTTTTGTTATACTACTTGCCTAATTTAGTGTTTTTTCAACTTTTCAACATTCAAGTTTCAACATTTGATATAAACCCTTTATAGGGTACTAGACGATTACCCGCGCATAGCAGCGGAATTACCTAACTACATATAATTAATAATATGCTAATTGATTCGGTGGTCGAACTCGTGACCTAATAATTGCCTAGAGATAGATAGTGACTCATCGAGGTTGAATCGGTAGGCGAGTCCGTTCTCAGTGGTCGAACCCGTGTCCCGGTGGTTGAACCCGTGACTCAACAGTATTGACCCGGTGGTCGAAACCAGTGACTCCGTGGCTCGACAGGATTGACCCGGTTGTCGAACCCGTGACCCGGTGACTCGATCAGGTTAACCTGATGGTCGAACCCGTGACTCGAAAATATTGACACGATGGTGGAACCCGTTACCTGGTGACTCAATCGGGTTCGTCCGATGGTTGATCCGTGACCCGGTGACTCGACCGGGTTGACCCGTTGATCGAACTCGTTACCAAGTTACTCGACCGAATTAATCCGGTGGTCGAACCCGTGACCCGATAACTTATGCAATTGTTCATGGTTTAATTTTTCAACATTTCCTATTATATCCAATTGTATGCATTTAATTTTTCAACAATTCCATAATTAAGTTATTTTCAACATTCAAGGTTTTGGGGGTTTTCCTTTATATATAGTATAGATATAGATATAGATTATACTTGTTCTTGTCTTGTCTTAGTATTTCATGTCTTTATCATGTGTTTCTTATAGTTTCATGTGTTTTAGATTCATGTGTTTCATGTTTTAAGTGTTATAGTACTTGTTATAACATAATGGGTAACTTTCTAAAAATACTAGGTTTCTATATATATTAACTTTCCAAAAATAGCAAGTTTTCATATATAATAAATTCCCAAAAATTGTAAGTTTCCTTAAATAGTAAGTTTCTAAAATAGAAAGTTTCCATAATTAGTAAGTTTCAAAAATAGAAAGTTTCTATATTTAGCATGTTTCTATAAATAGCATGTTACCATATTTAATGTGTTACCATAAATAGCATGTTACCATATTTAATCATATGCTTATTTTATATAATGTATATTTATACTATAAAGTTTAATAATTAATAAATACTTAGCTTAACATATTATTATTAATTAATAATATCATTTCATGTTATTAAACTTTATTATAAAAGATACTAATTAATTAACCTAAGTTTTAATTATTTAAATATATGTTCATGAATAATTAAATAATTAATTATTATAACATAAGTTTATTTAAACAAATGTACATACATGTTATATCATAATTTTATTTGCATAACATAACCTAAGTTTTATTTTAATTAAAATTAATTAATACATATATTAATTAAACATAACATAAACTATTATTACATGTCGGTTACGTGCTTATGAAAAATGTCAAGTTCCCGAGCCCTAACCCGAGACCCGACAATCGAGCATCATAGCCCGAGGGCCGCGGCCTCGCTGCCCTGACTCATCCGAGCCACAAAAATCTCACCGAGAGCCAAAAGCTCTCGGCTTGTTGCTGTGCCCGAACCAAACGAACCCCCAACCACTGTTGGGGTTCCCCCTGCCTGCGTCTAGTACCCACCGAGCACCCACCATGGGTCTCGGTTCCCACCGCTAGGCCATGAACCCCGCTGTGGGTCTTGGTCCTTGCGGCTGCCAACCACAACACCACCACCGCCTGCGGCTGGTGGTTTAAATCCAACGCCGACCCCCATTGGGGTTACGGCTGTTGGTCACGCGAACAAACAAACATAAATCCAGATCCCCTTTGTTTAATCTTTTTTAATTTACATATTTTCATACTTGTTTATAAACGATCTATAGATAATAAAATAAAAAGATTAGAGAATCAAGGATACCGTATGCGTGAAAAGGTTATAGACACGAACACTATACCGTAGGAATAATGAACAAGATATCAAACGAATCGTCCTTGTGTTCTTTATGGTACCGCGACAAGGAGAGAGACAAAGAGAGTTAGGGTTTTGATTATTTTCTGTAAAAAGTGATTATGAAATCCCTTGATGTTTTATTAATTGTTTAGTAATAAGTTCATGGGTCGGGCGTGGCCCATCATGCCCCTCTCTTCTTTTCTTGTCAAAATCCACAACACCCCTTGATGTTTTCATAATTGTTTTTCTTGTTTAAATATTTACCGTGTGTGCTCGTGTTTAATTGTCGTGTTATATTTTTTGTTGTGTTCTTAAGCATTATTCGTAAACACTTCTCGTGTATTATTAATAAAATTAATATACGTAATACTTGTAGCAATTAATTAATAGATGTAATGTTCGTATTAAATATTCATGATTCGTGTCGTATATTAATTAATCTGAAAGTTTAAATTTGTTGGTGTATTCGTACATTTAATATTGTTAGGTATATTTTAAAGCGGGTTTTACCACTCTTCCCCTCTAAAAGAATAATTCATCCTCGAATTAGAGATACGGTAAGCTGATAAGATGCTAAACGCCAAAATGACATATAAGATAGAAAGACATGTAAGCTAAAATGACATACCTGAGTCAGAACTGGAAATGAGGGTAAGAAGTCCGGATAGACTCCTCCGTTTCCCAAGTAGCTTCCCGCTCGGAATGATCCCTCCAAAGGATTTTAACGAATGGAATCGTGTTTCTCCTCATGACTCGTTCTTGGCGATCGAGAACTTTCTCTGGTTCCTCGATATATGATAGATCCTCTCGAATCTGCTCGAATGGATACGTAACCTTATGCAATGGATGGTAGTTATAACCTCTGAGTAAGGATACATGGAATACATCATGCACATGAGATAGCTAGGGAGGTAGAGCTAGACGATATGATACTTCACCGACACGTTCAAGGATTTCAAACGGTCTGATGAAACGAGGACTGAGCTTGCCCTTGAGTCCAAAACGCTTGACACCACGTGCTGGTGATACTTTAAGGAAAACATGGTCGTCGATATTAAACGCTAGATTCCTACGAGGTTTATCAGCATAGCTCTTCTGTCGAGCACGAGCTTCTTGTAGTTTTGCCTTGGCGATGGCGACCTTTTCATTGGTCACCTCTATCATTTCTGGTCCTTCAAGGATTCGTTCTACAACTTGATCCCAACAGATTGGAGCACGACACTTCCTGTCATAGAGCATCTCGAAAGGTGCACACTTAATACTTGCATGCCAGCTGTTGTTGTAGGCAAACTCTACCAAACAAATGTAGTCGTCCCAACTCCCTGACCATTCCAATGCACAAGCCCGCAACATTTATTCTAAGGTCTGAATGGTACGCTCTGATTGACCATAGGTCTGAGGATGAAAAGCAGTGCCAAGCTTAAGTTTAGTGCCCCAAGCTTTCAGCATACTTTTTCCAGAATTTTAACGTGAAACGAGGATCTTGGTCTAATATGATGTCTGAAGGAGTTCCATGTAGTCGAATGATATCCTTAAGGAATATATATGCGAATTTGCTAATTGAGAAGTCCTTGCGAATTGGGAGAAAATGAGCTGACTTGGTTAAACGATCAACTATGACCCATATAGCATCATGTTTGATCTGAGTAAGCGGAAGTCCGATGACGAAATCCATGGATATTTTGTCCCACTTCCATGCGGGAATCTCTAACGGTTGCAGTAAACCACTAGCCCGCAAATGCTCAATCTTAACCTGCTGGCAGGTTAGACACTTGGATACGAAAGTAGCAACATCCTGCTTCATGCCACTCCACCAGAAATGTTGTTTAATGTCATGATACATTTTGGTAGATCCTGCATGAATAGAGAATGGAGAGCTGTGAGTTTCTGTCAATAAAGCTTTCCGGAGTGTCTGATCATCCGGAGCACATAGCTTAGTTCCTTGCCATACGATGCCTTCTTCATCCACATAAAATTCTGTCTGCCGGTCTAGATTCTGAATGTTAGCCCAAATCTCACCATCTTCTTTCTAAGCTGCCTTAATCCAAGAAATTTAGTCTGGCTTAATTCTCAGATTAGCCCAATACCCATGCTGTCCACGTACTAAGATTTCAATGTCTAATCGTTCCAAGTCACGTATGATTTCCTCCTGTATCTAGATTCCATTGATCATACCCAACTTCCTGCTAAGAGCATCTGCCACTACATTCGCCTTGCCGAGATGATACTAAAGATTGATGTCATAATCCTTGACTAGTTCCAACCATCTTCTCTGCCTCGTTAAGTTCCCTCTGAGTGAGTATGTACTTGAGACTTTTGTGACCAGTGAAGATACCGCATGATTTACCCTATAAGTAGTGTCTTTAGATTTTAAGTGCAAAGACTACTACTGCTAGCTCCAAGTCATGTGTAGGATAATTCTTCTCATAAGGCATTAACTGACGTGATGTGTATGCAATCACCTTCCCATGTTTCATAAGTACACAGCCTAATCCTTTACCTGAAGCATCACTGTAGATCTGAAATCCACATGTACGAGATGGGAGAATAAGATAGGTGCAGATACTAACCGCTTCTTGAGTTCTTTAAAGCTCTTCTCTCGCTCATCAGTCCAAACGAATTTCTCTCCTTTCCGTATCAACTTGGTCAAAGGTAAGGCTAGTCTTGAAAAATTCTCCATCAATCTGCGATAATAGCCAGCTAAGCCTAGAAAACTATGAACCTCAGTTGCAGATGTCGGTCTTGGCCATTTAGTGATCGCTTCAACCTTCATAGTAACCCATTCTGCAGAGACAATGTGGCCTAGAAATGCCGCCTTGTTTAGCCAAAATTCACACTTAGAAAATTTGCCATACAATTGTTTCTGACGAAGAATCTGTAGCACAATACGTAGATGTTCTTCTTTGGATTTAGAGAAGATAAGGATATCATCGATGAAGACGATAACAAATTTGTCTAAGTACTCGTGGAAGATGCGGTTCATAAGATCCATGAATACCACAGGAGCATTTGTGAGTCCGAAAGGCATGACAACGAACTCATAATGGCCATTTATGGTGCGAAAAGCAGTCTTGAGGATATCCTGCTCTTTCACTCGCAGCTGATGATAACCGGATCTTAGGTTAATCTTGGAGAAATGCTTGGCACCTTGTAGTTGGTCAAACAGATCATCTATTCTCGGTAATGGATAACAGTTCCTAATCGTGATCTTATTCAGCTCACGATAGTCAATGCGTAAACGCGTACCCCCATCCTTCTTCTTAACGAAAAGTACCGGTGCACCCCATGGTGATATACTCGGATGGATGAAACCTCGCTCTAGTAATTCCTGCACCAGATCTTGTAACTCCTTGAGCTCTACGGGAGCCATGCGATAAGGAGCCTTAGAGATTGGTTGAGCTCGTGGAATAAGCTCGACGTTAAACTCTATTTCTCGGGTAGGTGGTACACCTGAAAGTTCTTCTGGGAATACATCGGGGAATTCAGAAACAATTGGTTGATCTTAGATCGAAGGAACTTCGGCAGTGATATCCTGAATTGAAGCTAAGAAGCCCTCACAACCATGAGATAGGAAAGCACGAGATTTTAGCATCGAGATGATTTGTACAGACTTTCCTGGTATAAAACCATTGTGAATGTACTCTGGTGCTTGAACATCGCCGAAGATAACCCGATAAGTATGACAATCGATAGTAGCATGATGCTTGGATAACCAATACATGCCTAAGATGAGATCAAACTCGCACATATCCAAAGGAAGTGCGTCTACTGGACGAATCTTGTCATCAAATTCTAGTGGAAGATCTTTGTACACTTGGGTAATACATACAGAGTCTCGCATAGGCGTAGATATACATAAAATATTCTCTGATGGCGTAGGGATTTTATTAATACTAGTGGCATACGTAGTGTATATAACTGAATGAGTGGCACCAGTATCGAATAAAACACACGCAGCATGACCGTCCATAAAGAGGATGCCAGTGATAGTACCTGAAGACTTATTAGCTTGGTCCCTTATGGTAGTGTAGACACGCCCTGAAGCTCGTGCTTAGGGAGAGCAGCACTAGAAGTACCAGCAGTATCTCCCTTCTTGAAGTCCTTCAACATGTGTCCTGGTAGTCCACACTTGAAACAGACGCCGACTGACTTACGGCATGGTCCGGGATGTCTACGACTACAAGTCGTGCAGATGGGGTTGGTGTAACCTCTTGGAGGTACCCTTGCTACATAAGAGCCTTAATAACCTTTTTTAGTATATATCGTTTTTCCTCGACTCGACTCGAATTGATTCACAACTTATCACAAGATTAATTGTTTTTGGTTAGTAATACTTGATTGGTAATCTATGTCTATTTAAGCTAAAAATGGGGAAAATATGTAGGCTAAGGACTATAAAATAAAAGCGCAATTAATTCACGTAAATATTACTCTACAATACAATGTAAAATTAAACTATACATATAGATCTAGATGCAACAAAAATAAACTATAATTAAAAATAAATCTAAATGCAAAATTAATCTAAATGCAAGCACGTAATAGCAAATAAAAGTGACGAAAAATGAAATCACAAAGATAAACTTAAAAATTAAGCATAAAGCTTTAACCTTTTAAGCTTATTAATCTTTTTAGATGATAAAGCTACAAGCTTTATATACTAATAAGCTTAATAATCACAAAAAGGTATAAACTTTTTACTAATAATGAGCTTATCTAAATGAAATCTAACTTGAAAAACTTTTAAATTATTTTTTAACACAAGTAATAATAACTAAAACTAATTAAACCGATTTTTATAAAAAAAATATAACTTTTTTTAAAAACAATTTAAACTATAACGATCTAATTAATAAAATTAAATCGATTAAGCTAGAAAAATAAAAAGGAGAAAACTTTGGTACCCGTGGTCCGTAGATAACGCTCTAAACAAACAATCATCAACAACATCAACAAAATATGGCCCGTAAAGTACACGGCCTCCCAAATCAATACTAAAACTAAGCGTACCCCGGCCCGTAAAGTACACGGCCAACCAAATCAATCTCCAACCAAATTAATCAACCATATCAAACTTGAACCAACTCAATGAACCATAAGCTCTCTACAAAACTTGATGAATCGATTCGCCAATATCACAAAAACACAAGAGGTTAGAACAATAATAAGCAACAATTGATATTCTGTAAAGAGATTTAAGTAAAACTAATAGATCTAAAATATTTTTTTTATGTTTTATAAAAGTATTTTTAATTTTTAAAACTTAAAACTAATAGATCTAAAAAAAACTAATAAATAAAAATTAAAGGTACTTAAATAAAAAGCTAGCTTATAAATAAGTTGTAAGCCAAAGCTTAGAACTTATGAGATTTAAAAAGCTAAAAAGCTAATTAAATAATTCCTCCAACAATAAGCTAGATATAGGAATATAAGGCAACAATAAGCTTGAAATAAAACAAATTACTTCAAACTTGTATATAAATCTAACTTATTAGGAAAAAGTTATAAAAACTTATCCCAAATAATAAGCTAGATTATAAAGAAAAGTAAAAGAAAGGTAGAATGAGAATTAAAGTAAAGAGACAATCAATAAACTAAAAAACTTGAATTTTATTAAAATTGGAAGATTACAAAACTTGAATGAAAATTACATCTATTTTTAGAGAAAAACTAAACTATGTAAAAAAAAACTAGACAAATACAATGAGATGGGAGCTTTATATAAGTAGCTACAAGTGGGGGTATTTTAGTCATTTCCTTCATATTTTTGCTTGGAGGCTTCACATTTTGCTTGGAGACTACACCTTTTGCTTGGAGAGCACACATTTTGCTTGGACTAGTTTATTTTAAATAATAATATTAATAATAATTACAATGATAATATATAATAATAATAATACAAAAGTTTAACTTAAATTTTTAAGAAAAAAACTTTATTTTTTTATATTTATTAAATTTCGAAAATATTTATTTTTATATTATTTAATTATTAAAAACTAATTATTTAATTTTAAAACTTAATAAACTTTAAAAAATCATAGAAAATAAACTGTGAGGAGTTACGACGCGATGTCGGGACCGTTGGCTTCTTAATTTTGTGCTCTTCAATGTGGTTTATTAGTGGGTGACTTTGGAGGTTGGCAAAAATGGTCCTTGTTGTAAAATCTTCATCAAATCTTCATCTTTAGCCCTCAAAACTTCATTCTTTTGGCACTTTTTGGTCCTTTGACTTTATCTTTGACTTTTTCTTCGATAAATGACCATGAAATCCCGTGTTTTCTTTCCTTTTGATCTTTTGTACCTATTTCACAACAAAAACACAAACCACGCATAACTCCGACATTTATGATATTAATTACACGTTCTGGTCTCGTTTTTCATTGTTTTAAGTGGTAAAAGGATAAGTCTTTACACAGTTATTAAATCCTCTACACTTGACCATTGCAATGTCACCATGCAATGCACAATTTTAAAGCACAATTTTATATTTTTCATCATAGTTAACCCGCCTTGGCCTTTATTACGATATACTATTACTACTACAATAAAAAGAAACTAAAAAACGATGAAAAGATAAAAACTTTATTCAAGGAAGCAAAAGATATAACAATTTCATTCAATTTATTAACTTTGAAATTGTTTGATGGAAGAAATCATAAAGAAACCTAAGACTTAAATTAGGTCTTTTGGTGTCATGAATATTAATCACCCTCAAGTTTCACGTTCCCCATACCAAGCATAAAAAACGAGATCATTGTAATTACAAGTTAGTAAAACTAACACTTATTCATGTGGTTTAATTATTCACTTAGACCCCCTTATTCCTACGGTGTATCTCTTGTATTTTATTTTTGTCTTGAATGATCACGATGATGCATTTTTGACTTATTTCGATAATTTATTAATCACCCTCAAGTTTCACGTTCCCCATACCAAGCGTAAAAAACGAGATCATTGTAATTACAAGTTAGTAAAACTAACACTTACGCATGTGGTTTAATTATTCACTTAGACCCCCTTATTCTTACGGTGTATCTCTTGTATTTTATTTTTGTCTTGAATGATCACGAGGATGCATTTTTGACTTATTTTGATAATTTATTAAGGCCGAAAATAAAGTAGGACGATTTAATCAATAGTTAGCTAAAGGAAAAAATCTTTTAAAACAGCTTCTCGAAACCTCATAAAGTTCATATCTTGGCATAACTCGTTTCACGATTTGAGACCTTTCTCGGACCGATATTTGGCATTGACTTCAAACTTCAAATCTTGAGAGACGTTCTTGAAATTATGGTCTTCTCTTCATTTTGGTATACATCTTCATTTGGAGTGAGAGATGCTTCAAACATTGACCACGACTTCTTCATTTATCCTCTTGTTTATTCAGGATTTTGATATGCAACGATCCGCCTCCTTTTTGGACTTGGATCTATTTATCCTCATACCTTGTTAGGGTCTTTTTGGATAGACTTCTCCATGATCTTTAGGGGAGTATTTGCTTCTCGTCATGTGTCTTGATCCTTCATATTGATTTGGATTAATGATCTTCACATCATCTTAGGATCTTTAGCAAAAAAAAAATGAATCCTCATGCCTTGTGAGGGCCTTTTTGGACTCGGATATCCTCATGCCTTGTAAGGGCCTTTTTGTATACGTCAATCTTCGTGTCCCGCTTCAATAAGTTATGCCTTGGCTATGAACTCTAATTAATCCCGAGCAACTTTTAATCGATTTTGGGCTAGAAGCTAAGTAACTTTTCAAATCGTACGACCTTATTTATTGCAATTATTCATTTGACAAGTGATGGGAGAAAAAGCTCATAATTGACTCACATAGGCTCATGAAAGAATACAAAACTTATAATTGACTCTATCATTTCTCGTTCTCCACAATTTAAAATCTCAAGGAATGAGACTCGTGGATGCTTAGCCTAATAAACCAATTAAGGTCCATATGGTTAAGGATACTAGCTAGAGTAAACTTGGATAAGTAAACTCAGGTTGAGTCAAAATAGTCACGACGGGCCTAATATATCAAAGATATCTAAACTTGTTAAAACCATTTTATTTATTTATTTATTTTGACTTTATTCTTGAAATGGAGTAGATACATACGATGTGATGACAAATGGAAAGAAAATAAAAGAAAATAAATGGAAAATACTACTAGGCCAAAATAGATCAAAAATTTGAAAAAATGTTGAAAAATTAAATTTTCCGGTTAAATGAGGTCAATTCATGGAAAAGCCCACTAAACTTCGATAGAAGTCCCCCTACACTTAATATAAACATTGCCCTCAATGTTTAAGCATGTGAAGAATAAACTCCCCTACACTTAGGACATTGCGCACTTTGTTTAAATCTTGCTAAGGAAGAGACAACTAAAGTGATCAATTGCACGTTTTATTTATATACAAAATTGAATCACAATAGCAAAAACGAATCGAAGAAACCGGGTACACGGGGACACGGGATCACGGTTCTTCAAAGGTACCAAAAGTAGATCGTTAAAGCACACATCCCTGCACAACATCACAAAACACAAACAACCTACTTGGCTCCCCCTACACTTATTGGTGGAAATGGGTGAAGGTGAAAAAGGGTGGAAGGTGTGGAAAAGGTAAAAATCTAACCTAGTTAAATGATGCTTGAGTTAATCAAAAGAGTCTCTAGCTCGACTCGATTTCCCGAATTAAGCATTCAAAGGGAAGCCTCGAATATCGATACCGGGATCAAAAATCTTGTCCTCGTTCCCGGAGGAAAATAGTAAATGAGAGGCCGGGGGATAAGTCATGAAAGGTAAAAAGGTCCTCTCAACATACGATAAGTATGTGAAGTTATCATCCACGGGAGTATCAATATCACGAAACTCATCGATCTCAGGAATGAGAAAACCATCATCATCATTATAAGTGATATGTGGAAGAGAATCGATGGTAGAATCAAAAGTAATTGGTGAAGAGGCAAATGTGAATTTGTCAAAATCCGAGTTTTCAAAATCAATATCAAGATCAAGTTTTAAATCTCCATTTACCTTCTCATCAATACCATGATCAAAATTAAGCTCATGCGAGAAAACCAATAACACGGGATCATGAAAAGCATCCTCGTGATGGAATTTCTCAACACTAGGGGTATAAAAATCATCACTAAGGAGTAAAGAATCCGATAAATCATTAGTATCCTTATCATGTTTTTCAAAAGTCGGTTTTGGTAAAATAGGAGAGTCATCCTTATCCGATCCCGAGGAATAATTAAAAGTATAGTCGGAATCACAAGATAACTCATCCCTATCTACAAACTCCTTAGGTGTAGGACCAATTAAGGGTTCTTCTTCTATGCACTCATTATAAAGTTCTTCACACTCCTCAAAAATTGGTTTATCAAAACATGTCTCACTAAGAGGATTTGAAGAAAGCATAAAGTCATTTGAAGGAGTAGGTGAAGGAGTCTTAAAAGAAATGGGGTCATCAATGGGTAATGTAGGCTCAAGTATAATCTCGGGAATTTCCTCAAAAGGGGAGGAAGGAAGAGAGCTAAATGTAGCTATGGGTGTCAAAACCGGAGGGGGAGTAAAACTCATGATAATCTTCGGGCCTTGTCTCTCCTTTATTGGCGGAGAGATGGAAGGATCCACAGTGGGAACATCACTACTAGTAGTGGTGTTAGCCTCAACATCAACTCTCAAAGACAGCTCAATATTATCTTGAGCTTGATAGGTTTCTAAAATGAGCATGAATTTTCTATCGGTTTCCTCTTGCCATTCTCTTAGTAATCTATCATGTTCCTCAAGCTTTTGAAGAATTAAGTCCATTTGAGGTTGTGAAATATTCCCTTCATTATAGTTTTGAAAATTGCCTTCATTATGAAAACCTTCATGATTTGAAAACCCTTGATTTTGAAATTCCCCATACAACCCTTGATCATAATGTGATGGGTTACTAGTTGTAGGATACCTAGGGGAGCTAAAATAAGTATTAGTAGCATAGCACATACTTTCCTCATTAGTATAAACTTCCTCATAAGTTTTGTCACAATTAAAATAAGCATGAGGTCCACCACAAGTCATACACTCCTCGGACATAATCTTATAACGCTCTTCTTGCAATATTTCCCAAATCGGACGATTATCCATGATAGTGTCGAAAGCTCGATTCTCGTGATCGGCTTGAGAGACGTTTCTTTTTCGCCTTCTTTGAAGGACGAGATAAACCAATCGGTATTTGTGCACGCGACCGAGTGCACATGCAACTAACAACGAGGAATGAGGTAGCAGACCTCGGTCGACTTTGAGAGGAAAGGGATTATCCCTCTCGAGGTGCAATATGAAAAAGCTACAAAAAATATATACGTAATACCCTACTTGGGCGGCAAAACCCTCGATGAACCTTCCTTCTCAAAATACTCACAAGTGAACGGGGGGAATGAGGTGGCACGAAGCACTTAAGTACCTTTCTTCCCTTAGACGACCTTTGATAGCACGTCGCGTTTCTATTCACCTTAAAGTTCGTATTTTTTCGAATTATTGCTTAACGAAAGTATTTATCTATTTTTGCCTTTATTTTTGTTTGATCGATACACGTATAAGGAACAGGAATGCCTCCAAACACGGGGTATTGCAAGCAATACTTATGGAAATATTGTGTATTAAGGTTCTTATGCGTAATATCTTATTGTAAAAGAAATTTTTTTTTGTATTTTTTTAAGAAAAATATATATTCACAATAAAAAGCGAAAGAACTCGAAATAAGAAAAATAACAATAGTACTTAATATTTTTGGTGTAATACTTTAGGAAAAGTATTACTTTTGGATTTTTTAAAATTTTTGGTGCAAATCTTAGGAAAGAATTTGCTTTTGTGATATTTTTTTTTTTATTTTTATCTTTTTGATCTTTTTTTTATTTTTTTGATTTTTTTAACAAGAAAAATAACGTTAAAAAATGAACGGATCCCAAAATCCAAATCTTCTCACGAAAAATCGTCAATCGTAACGAGCGAAGCGGCTGCGGCGCCAATTTAATAACCTTTTTTTAGTATATATCGTTTTTCCTCGACTCGACTCGAGTTGATTCACAACTTATCACAAGATTAATTGTTTTTGGTTAATAATACTTGATTGGTAATCTATGTCTATTTAAGCTAAAAATGGGGAAAATATGTAGGCTAAGGACAATATAAAAATAAAAGCACAATTAATTCACGTAAATATTACTCTAAAATGCAATATAAAATTAAACTATAAATATAGATCTAGATGCAACAAAAATAAACTATAATTAAAAATAAATCTAAATGCGAAATTAATCTAAATGCAAGCACGTAATAGCAAATAAAAGTGACGAAAAATGAAATCACAAAGATAAACTTAAAAATTAAGCATAAAGCTTCAACCTTTTAAGCTTATTAATCTTTTTAGATGATAAACCTACAAGCTTTATATACTAATAAGCTTAATAATCACAAAAAGGTATAAACTTTTTACTAATAATGAGCTTATCTAAATGAAATCTAACTTTAAAAAATTTTAAATTATTTTTTAACACGAGTAATAATAACAAAAACTAATTAAACTGATTTTTATAAAAAAATATAACTTTTTAAAAACAATTTAAACTATAACGATCTAATTAATAAAATTAAAGCGATTAAGCTAGAAAAATTAAAAGGAGAGAACTTTGGTACCCGTGGTCTGTAGATAACGCTCTAAACAAACAATCATCAACAACATCAACAAAATATGGCCTGTAAAGTACACGGCCTCCCAAATCAATACTAAAACTAAGCGTACCCCGGCCCGTAAAGTACACGGCCAACCAAATCAATCTCCAACCAAATTAATCAACCATATCAAACTTGAACCAAATCGATCAACCATAAGCTCTCTACAAAACTTGATGAATCAATTCGCCAATATCACAAAAACACAAGAGGTTAGAACAATAATAAGCAACAATTGATATTCTGTAAAGAGATTTAAATAAAACTAATAGATCTGAAATATTTTTTTTATGTTTTATAAAAGTATTTTTAATTTTTAAAACTTAAAACTAATAGATCTAAAAAAAACTAATAAATAAAAATTAAAGGTACTTAAATAAAAAGCTAGCTTATAAATAAGTTGTAAGCCAAAGCTTAGAACTTATTAGATTAAAAAAGCTAAAAAGCTAATTAAATAATTCCTCCAACAATAAGCTAGATCTAGGAATATAAGGCAACAATAAGCTTGAAATAAAACAAATTACTTCAAACTTGTATATAAATCTAACTTATTAGGAAAAAATTATAAAAACTTATCCCAAATAATAAGATAGATTATAAAGAAAAGTAAAAGAAAGGTAGAATGAGAATTAAAGTAAAGAGACAATCAATAAACTAAAAAACTTGAATTTTATTAAAATTGGAAGATTATAAAACTTGAATGGAAATTACATCTATTTTTAGAGAAAAACTACACTATGTAAAAAAACTAGACAAATACAATGAGATGTGAGCTTTATATAAGTAGCTACAAGTGGGGGTATTTTAGTCTTTTCCTTCATATTATTGCTTGGAGGCTACACATTTTGCTTGGAGACTACACCTTTTGCTTGAAGACCACACCTTTTGCTTGGACTAGTTTATTTTAAATCATAATATTAATAATAATAATAATGATAATATATAATAATAATAATACAAAAAGTTTAATTTAATTTTTAAAGAAAAAACTTTATTTTATTTATATTTATTAAATTTCGAAAATATTTATTTTTATATTATTTAATTATTATAAACTATTTATTTAATTGTAAAACTTAATAAACCTTAAAAAAATCATAGAAAATAAACTGTGAGGAGTTACGACGCGAGGTCGGGACCGTTGGCTTCTTAATTTTGTGCTCTTCAATGTGATTTATTAGTGGATGACTTTGAAGGTTGGAAAAAATGGTCCTTGTTGTAAAATTTTCATCAAATCTTCATCTTTAGCCCTCCAAATTTCATTCTTTTGGCACTTTTTGGTCCTTTGACTTTATTGTTGGCTTTTTCTTTGATAAATGACCATGAAATCCCGTGTTTTCTTTCCTTTTGATCTTTTGTACCTATTTCACAACAAAAACACAAACCACTCATAATTCCGACATTTATGATATTAATTACACGTTTTGGTCTCGTTTTTCATTGTTTTAAGTTGTAAAAGGATAAGTGTTTACACACTTATTAATTCTGTTTAAAAAATATGCGTGAGACATGATTATTTGGCATAAGCATGACTGCACTGAAGTTTAAATGATAGTTTACTAGATGAAGACGAGTTGTTGGACTTCTAACCTTTAGCAGTTTGGTCACGTCCACCCACAGAGTTCCTGTTTATGATGCTGACATGTTAGTATGTAAAACATACAACAACTTAACATAGAAAAGTTTAAGAATTTAGGGACCTGTTGTTGTTGGACTGGCTGTTGTTGTTACGGTAATTGTTATTACCGTTCTTCCTTACAGATCTATAGCGGTCGTTAATTGACTGTGGCCCTTGTTGGCATTCTGCTGAGTGGCCGGTTGGGACCGGTCTCCACCCTTCTGCCTGAAGATACAGTTGGATAGGAAAAGGTATAAATGAACATAAAGATTGAAATGAAATGATAACGCTTGATGACTGAAGTTTATACCTCTTCTTAGGACGAGCTTGTTCCTCGTAGTCATCACGCTCATGTAGCATTTCCAAGCTACGTGCTGCATCATTAACTTGTGACACATTAGCATATGTGGCACTGAGTAAACGAGCTGCTATAGAGGCGTGCAGAGCCCAGCGAAAGTGCTTAGCTTGTTCTTCCGTGGTACCCACAACAGCGCCTAAGAATCCAGCCAACCTAAGAAACCTCTGCATGAACTCAGTGCTAGTCTCTCCAGATTTCTTAAGAATGGAGTGATAGTCCCTCTTGAGTCCCTCCTGCTCAAATATTGGAAAGAACTTCCCATAAAACAAAGTCTTGAACTAATCCCAAGTCAATGCAGCTAGCCAAACATCACCTCCATTTGCCAACTTGTATGCCCTCCACCAATGCAAGGCATCTCCTTCAAACTTATAGCAAGCCAGCCTTGCCTTGTAGACACCATCGCATCCCATAGCATCAAAACATTTCTCCATATGCGAAATCCAGTGTTCCGCATCAGATGAAGTCTCAGCTTTCTCAAAAGATCTAGGTTTGTGCTTGTTAAACCTCTCAAGCTAGGTGCGTAAAGTAACCGGGGGAGGAGGAGGATTGTTCCGATTAGGAATGTTCTAGTATTCATTCCGAATCTGGTTCCTGATTTGGGGAAGCATGGCTTGCAGAGCTGCTTGGACAACTGCTGCCAACTCTTGTTCGCGTGTCATGACCATTTGATAGTTTAAAAATGTAAAAAATGAAATGATTAATCTGATAAGAACATTTGATAAACATAATAAAATGATGCATGAAACTGTTTATGAAGGCATAGCCAAATGAAAATGACATGAGATTGGGTGAACGCCTATGGGTCGTTTCACCAAAACAAAATTAACATAACGAGGATGAATGCCTATGCGTCGGTTCATCAAAACAAAATGACATGACCTAATGTGAACGCCTATGGGTCGGTTGACTAAGCAAAATAATGCAAATAAAAGCACATGCGACTAAGTATGGCCAGTCCTGTACCAACCATTACTTAGTCAAAATTCCTGCAAGAATGATAAATGAAATGAATGCATGAAAACAAACTGTCAGTTCTAGGAACACTCTGATGACTACCTACTAGTCACAGGTCAATTTTAAGAGCCTACAGGTCAAAACCTTGGCTCTGATACCATAACTGTAACACCTCATTTTGATAAATAGAATATCAGATGATAATTATGGCGTATCATCAAAGCATGCAAGGTAAATGTCTAAAACATTAAACGACCATAAAAGAATCCAGAAACAAACATCGGATCCACATAAGCTCCAGACATGATGTTAGAAATACGTTTTTAACGTATATTTAGAAGTATCGGTCACTCCACAATATTATTAATGTTGTATAGCTCGTAGTTAATATTTGCTTATTTAGTTAAGTAAAAAACCGGCCCTTGGGCTTGTCATGGGTCGGCCCAAGCCCATTAGTGGCTTGGATATAAATACCCCTTTCCACCATGGAAAGGGGTTGGTTGTTGGTTGTTTCACTTTTGAGTTTAATAAGAAAACACATATTCTCTCTCACTTTCTCTCACTAGCTTTCTCTCTCTAGAAACCTTCAACCCACCTTATTGATTCATAAGATTATCTATATTCTTCAATTGGTATCAAGAGCCATGGGGTGATTTAAGGTAAGGATTAGTGTTGTTTTTTAGTTTTTGAATATATTAGTGATTTGTAGGAAAATCAACCTTGAATCTTGTAATTTTTGGTGTTTTTGTTGTTGGGATTAGTTGATAAGTATTGGGTTTAGCTTATTTTGGTAGAAATCATAAAACTTTTTGTGGGTTTTGATCAAAAATCGAGTTTTGTTTCGTTTAAAGAGCTCGTTCCTGGTCTCGAAGTGTATTTTCCAGATTTATTCTGAATAGCAGAACATTCTGAATAGCAGAACATTCCGAATAGCAGAACATTCCGAATAGCAGAACATTCCGATAGTAGAATATTCCGAATAGGGGTTATTCCGAATAGGGGTTATTCCGAATAGGGGTTATTCCGAATAGGGGTTATTCCGAATAGGGGTTATTCCGAATAGGGGTTATTCCGAATATGGGTTATTCCGAATAGGGGTTATTCCGAATAGGGGTTATTCCGAATAGGGGTTATTCCGAATAGGGGTTATTCCGTATAGGGGTTATTCTGAATATGAGGTTATTCCGAATAGGAGGTTATTCCGGATAAGCAAGATTATTCTGGATAAGCAAGTTATTCTGAATCAAGGTAGATATTCCACCAAGGTCTTTTTCACATTAAGGTATTTATTCCGAATCAACTTAATTATTCCGGATCAAGGGGTATTTTACGAGTTTTTTCGATGATTTTTAGTGGATTTAATCTTGGCTTCTTACACACTCTTTACTTCAACAACACAACACAATTCACAACCTTACTTCACTGCTTGATCAACCGATAATGTTTGATTCTTTAAAGTGATCAAAATGAATCCGAATTCATTAATGCCTCAAATGACATCACTTACGGACATTTCCGTCATTACGGGAACGGATAATCGCCCTCCAATGCTCATTAAAGAAGTCTTTGAAGCATGGCAAGGCCGTATGATGTCATACATTAAGCGAAAACCGACATATGGGAGGCTTATGGTCAAGTCAATTCTAAATGGTCCACTTGATTATGGTACCATCGTTGTTAACAATGTGACTCGACCACGGGAGTTTGAAGAACTTACACCAGCTCAACAACTTATTGTCGATGCAGACGAAAAGGCTCTTCAAACCATTCTCCAAGCTCTTCCACATGACATCTATCGAATCGTAAGTCAATATACGGTTGCAAAGGATTTATGGGAACGTCTAAAGGTTTTGCTACAAGGTACGTCTCTTACTAAACAGGAACGGGAATGTCAGTTGTATGATATGTTTGATAGATTCACGTACAGTCCAGGGGAAACGCTTCACGACTACTACTTCAGATTCACTACTCGCATGAATGATTTGAATGTATACAATCTCGTGATTGCTCCATTCCAGGTTAACACCAAGTTTTTGAATACTTTACCTCAAGCTGAATGGGGTGAGTATATTACTGATGTTAAGTTAACTAGGGATTTGCATAAGTGCAATTTGGATCAACTCTATGCTTTTCTCCAGCAGCATGAGAAGCACGTGATCATGCACCGTTCGCCTCGAGGTATGTACCCTGATTCTTTAGCCTTGATGGCAAATCAACCAAGCTTGTCATACAACAACACTCCTTATATCATGGGACACCAAGCCTATCATCCATCACCGTACATGACTCCAAGCTTCCCCCAATATTCGATTCTACCTCAACCACTCACCTCACATCAGCAACAATATCGGTTTAATGCACCTTCGTCTCAAAGAGAACCACAAGCATCACAATATGCCTCACAACCTCACCCATATTCACCAGCAAGCATTGCACCTTATGCTCAGTCATCATACTCTTCTTATCAAGAAAATGCAGCATATCCATCAAGTTATTCTGACCACATGAGTATCGACCAAGCATTGTATTGTGATAATGATGAAGTTCCCATTCCTGAATTCAAACAAGGAACTGACCCAGTTGAAGTGTTAGCCACTATGTCTGCTTATCTCACAAGGACATTGGGCAAACGAGGATTTAGAGGACCAGCTCCTACTAACAATCAGCTGAGGAATTCATCCAATTCTAGACAACAAGCTACCATTGAGAATGGCAGGGTAATGGTTCAACCTATTCAACCTTATCAGGGGAGACCCACTACATCAACCACCAATGCACGCATGGTCAATCCTGCTCCAATGGTCAACACTCCTCCACGGGCTAATTCCATAGGCAAGTTGAGAATGATTACATGCTACAACTGTAAGGAAGAAGGTCACATGTCCAAGGATTGCACAAAACCCAAGAGGAGAAGGGATGGTCAATGGTTTGCAGAGAAGATTTATTTGGTGAACGCTCAGGCACAAGGACAGGAACTTGATGAATATGAGCTTGCATTTCTTTCTGATCCAGGGATTGCGGAACAAGAAGTTGTCACTACACAGAATGCAGCATACCAAGCAGATGATCTGGATGCTTACGATTCAGAATG
This sequence comes from Glebionis coronaria, assembly GCA_025667525.1. Taxonomy (NCBI): domain Eukaryota; kingdom Viridiplantae; phylum Streptophyta; class Magnoliopsida; order Asterales; family Asteraceae; genus Glebionis; species Glebionis coronaria. Next base: position 380,821 of record JANFOE010000290.1, on the reverse strand, counting down.
TGATGATCTTCAATCTGCTCAGGCAGCTCTTATGGCAACTATCTCTAGCTTTGGGTCAGATAAAATATCTGAGGTACTTACTAATACCACTGATACTAGTATTCAACCACATCAAGTTGGGCGAGAGGGTGCTGATCCGAATGAGTCTTCGGTGGTGAGTCTTTCAAATGAGGAGACAATCAATGATAGTAATATCAATGTGAGTCCCCAGACTTTGAGTGAATCACAACCGGGAGCCATTTCGCATACGCATATTCCTGCTCAACAAGATTTGGTCATGGTTCCTGCAAAATTACTTAGCCAAATGAATACTGCACTATTAGAAACCCTAGCTAAGAATAAGAATTTGTCTGCTGAGCTTGCCTTGTGCAACGAAAAAGTTCAAACTTTGGAATTAGTTCCTTCATCCAATGTTCTAACAAATCCCGAATATGATCATTTTCGAAACAAACAAATGGGTCATTTGCAAGAAATTGAAACCTTAAGAGCAGATCTTTCCAACGAACTTAAAGAAAAAGAGTTAGTGGTCACTAATTTTCACAAACTTCACACGGATTTTGAATTACTCGAGTCTAAAAAGAATTGAAATGGAAATTAATGCGGCTAATAAGATTAGAAGTTTAGATTATTTGCTTTTAAGACAATACGCTGCCTCTCAACTAGTGCACTTATTTGACGCATCGTTTAGAGAATTTAACTTATCGCGACAAAAAGATCTTCCCCCTAACCCACGGTATGCAAGACAAGCTTTTATCCATAGTCCAAGACTTTATAATGCAACCCAATTAGGATTGGTCTTAGATCCGATTGTTATTTTCGAGGATCGCACAAATAAGGATCTAGTTGATGAGACTCGGTCATACAACTTTGCAAAATATCCCCAGTGTGATTATTTTAAAATGAATCAGGAGCTTGCAAAAACGGACTTTAGAATTCGTTTCCATATGGATAAAGATCTCATCACAGCACCAACCTACATGTTAAATGAAGAAAACCCTAGTACACTTCCTACACTTGTCAAAATGGAAGGACCTAAGGAAATTCCAAAGGATCTTCCACCTGTTAGCACTGTATGGATAAACTTGCAAGAGATTAATCAATACTTTGCTAGTTTTGACAAGGTCATCCGGGAATGTACGACTTCAAATGGCCTAAACGCCGGAGAATGGGCTTTCGAACACATGAACGAGGTGTTTAAGAATGAGATCAATCCGTTTGTCGAAAGTCTAAAAGGAAGTTTTGCATCTCTTTCGGAAAATCTCGAGTTTGAAATTAAAGAAGTTCAAAAAGTGTTTTATGAAATGGACACCGCTTACGAACTACAATTAATTGAAAAGGAAAAGATTTTATCCGAATATGACCGATTCTTGTCCCAAGTAATTTCATGTGATGTGCTTACTACTGAGAATGTTAATTATTCGAATGAGCTTACATCCGCTATGATTAAATGTGATGCTGTGAATATATGTGATGATGTGTGTGATCTCTCTGTAAATGTTGTTGATACTGTAAATGAGGTAGATAATCATTCTTGTCACGAGTCTAACGCTGAATTTTTAAAGCTTCAAGATTCTTACAATTTACTTACAAAACGCTTTAATCAACTTGAACAACATTGTATATCTTTAGAATTAAAACAACAAACTCAAAATGAGGATCTTTTGATAACAAATGGTTGTGAAAACAGTGTTGAGACGAGTGACAAGATGATTGAGATAGTTAAGGCATTAGAGGAAGAGATTATGAGATTAAAGAGAGATGTGTCATCGAATGAAACACTAAAATTGGAACTAGAGGCTGCAGAGTCTAAAAACCAGGACTTAGAAATTAGACTTTCGTCTATTCAAGGGGAGATGGATCGGGCAAGACAGGGACTATCCGCTCTTTATGTTTCAATAGAAGAACGCTTAGCTTTTAATGCAGCACATCAACAATCTTATGTTGAACAACTGAACCAAAAGTTTGAGGAAATCTCTGACTTAAATATCCAACTCATTGACAAAAACATGGTTTTGGCCGAGTTAAAGGAGACACTTCTTCTCACCCGACAAGAAGTTGTTAATAACTTAGCTACCAACTCTGCACCGTCCCCTAGTGCTCCATCAACCAATTCAGTAGTGCTCTATAAGAACCCGCGCCATAAGCAAAATCCGGATACTTACGATGTTTATATGATGAATGTAATTAAGCACGTGGACCTTGTTAGGGATATTTTAGATGATTTGTATGTGTTAGATCCCTCAAGAAGTTACTATTATTCAGCTCATGCATATATTCAGCGAGTTCAATATTGCTTAGCATATTTGCAATATATAGGTAGACCGGGTTCTATACTACTCACTAATCGACCCATTGCTGTAACTCCATTCAATAAGACCACAGGAGCAAAACCGTCATTGGCACCATCAACTAAGGCACCTTTAAAATCTGTTGCTAATGTTCCCACTTTGCCTTCTACAGGATTAAAAGAGTCTACTAAGGCTAAAGGATCGCCACTCAAGAAAGATAAGATCAAGCCCTCCACTAGTAGTACCATCAAGAAGAAAGTAGAAGCTCACCCTAGGAATGTTATGTCAGATTTAAATAAAAAGAATCATGTTGCTAAGACTAAAAGCTCTGCGCCTGTGCAGAAGCCTAAACCATTTGTGAATTCTAATTTGAAATGTTGGAATTGTAATGAATGCATGTTTTCCCAACGTCATGACTTGTGTCTTATTGATCATGTGAATGAAATGAATGCCATTAGGAATGATCTTGAATGGAAGCCAACTTGGAGAACTCGTACCCAAGTTGGATGGCAATGGCGTCCCACTGGTAGGACCTTTACATTAGATGGAAAAATGTGCCCTTTAACTAGGAATGCATCCATTGAGGTTAGGTCTCAGCGTCCTTTAATTAGGCACACTAGCACTAAAGTATGGAAACCGCGCCCTTTAATTAGGTCAGCCCCCACTATAGTGCCTATCAGTGAAGAAATACCTCAGGATTTAAGCCAACTTGAATCTACACCACCAACTAGGAAGAAGGCTAGGAAATCTAAGAAACCTAAGGTTAGCAAATCTAAGATCATTAAATATGTACTTGCTAATAACAAGGAACATTCAGATTCCGAAACCTATACATTGCCCTCGTCTGGTGATATTTTCAGGTGGTCCAAATCATCCTCTGGTATTTGGACTCCGGTTGCTCAAAGCATATGACCGGAGATCGCTCGATGCTCCGAAATTTCGTCAGCAAGTTTCTTGGAACGGTTAAATTCGGTAATGATCATATTGCAAAGATAATAGGGTATGGTGAATATCAGATTGGAAATGTTACGATTTCAAGGGTATACTATGTAGAAGGTCTTGGTCATAATTTATTTTTAGTAGGACAATTTTGTGATTCCAACCTAGAGGTTGCTTTTCGACAACATACTTGTTTCATCCGCAATTTGGAAGGAAAAGACTTGTTGAAGGGGTCTCGTGGTGCAAATCTTTATACTTTGTCCCTACAAGACATGATGGCCGCCTCTCCAGTATGTCTTCTCTCCAAAGCATCTAAGACCAAGTCATGGTTATGGCATCACAGATTATCTCATCTCAACTTTGATGCTATTAATCATTTGGCTAAAAACGAATTAGTGCGTGGTCTTCCAAAGCTCAAATTTCACAAGGAACATTTATGTTCCGCGTGCTCAAGGGGGAAAAGCACCAAGAAATCATACAAGTCCAAAGCTGAAGACACCAATCAAGAAAAACTTCATATTTTGCATATGGATCTTTGTGGGCCAATGCGAACCGAAAGTGTGAGCGGTAAGAAATTCATCCTTGTTATTGTGGATGATTTCTCCAGGTTTACATGGGTTAGATTTCTACGTACAAATGATGAAGCACCGAAGGCTATCATCACTTTTCTGAAATTCATCCAGGTACGTTTAAATACTACTGTCCGCCGTATTCGTACAGATAATGGAACAGAGTTCGTCAACCAGACTCTTCGTGATTACTATGAAGAAGTTGGTATTTCACATGAAACATCCGCTGCACGTACTCCACAACAAAACGGTGTCGTTGAAAGACGGAATCGTACGCTTATGGAAGCTGCTAGGACTATGCTGATTTATGCGAACGCCCCATTATTCTTGTGGGCAGAAGCTGTATCTACTGCATGTTTCACCCAAAACCGCTCTATCATTCGGAAACGCCATGGAAAAACACCTTACGAGCTTCTACATGATCGTAAACCCGATGTTTCATTCTTTCATGTGATTGGTGCTCTTTGTTATCCAAACATTAATAGTGAGAACTTGGGCTAACTTCAACCGAAAGCCGATATAGGTATTTTCATTGGTTACTCACCCTCCAAGAAAGCATACCGAATTTACAACCGTCGTCTTGGTAAGATAGTAGAAACTATGGACGCAGATTTTGATGAGCTGAAAGCGATGGCTTCTGAGCAACGCAGCTCTGAACCCGCGCTTCACGAGATGGGAACCGGTGCTATTAATTCTGGATTAGTTCCCAATAATCCTACTTCTACATCATTTATACCACCTACAAGGCCCGAGTGGGATAAACTATTTCAACCGTTGTTTGATGAATTCTTTGATCCCCCAAGTGATGAAGTTCCAGCACCTGTAGTGATAGCTCCAATCCCTGAAGTTGTTGCTCAAGCTAATGAAGCTTTATCAAATGCATCTTCAATTAACATTGAACCGGATGCACCTCTACCAAGTAATTCTCAAACTACACCTGAATCGTCACCCTTACTTATGCCTAATGATGTTGAAGAGGATTCTATTGATCACGATTTGGAATATGCTCACCTATAAAAGCTTCCATTCTTTGGTATACCGATACCTGAAAATCCTTCAGCCGCGTCTACTTCAGAAGAAGCTCCTACAATCGTTCACTCCAGACCACCTCGGATTGAAAATCACAGCACCGAATGGAGAAAAGATCACCCAATTAGGAATGTTATTGGAAGTCTCGATCGACCAGTCTCGACACGCCATCAATTACAAGAGAGTGCACTCTATTGCTATTTTGATGCATTTCTCTCCGAAGTTGAACCTAAAAACTGGCAACATGCTATGACTCAATCATCTTGGATTGAAGCCATGCAAGAGGAACTAAATGAATTCCAAAGACTTGAAGTATGGGAATTAGTTCCTCTCTCTGACAAGGTTAACATCCTTACTTTGTTGTGGGTTTATACGGTTAAACTCGATGAGATGGGTGGAGTTTTAAAAAATAAGGCTAGATTGGTTGCAAGAGGATACAAACAAGCCTTGGGTATCGACTTTGAAGAATCTTTTGCTCCGGTTGCACGATTGGAGGCTATTAGACTATTCCTTGCGTATGCTGCTCATATGAACATGATCGTCTATCAAATGGATGTGAAGACGGCATTTTTGAATGGTGAACTAAGGGAAGAAGTCTATGTTAGTCAGCCGGATGGGTTCGTTAGTACGGAGTTTCCTAATCATGTGTACAAGCTTAAGAAGGCTCTCTATGGGTTGAAACAAGCTCCACGTGCGTGGTATGATCTCCTTTCAACATACCTCATTTCGGAAGGCTTCTCCAAAGGCAAAGTGGACCCCACTCTATTCACTCTCAAGGAGGACAACGACATGATACTGGTACAAATTTATGTTGATGATATAATATTTGCTGCCTCTAACATAGAATTGTCAAACCGCTTTGAGAAGATAATGTCCACACGCTTTCAGATGTCAATGATGGGAAAAATTTCATTTTTCTTAGGATTACAAATTTCTCAGAATCCCAGAGGCATCTTTATTAATCAATCCAAATATGCTCTAGAATCTTTAAAGAAATATAACTTTGAAAATTGTGACCTCGTGGACACTCCAATGGTGGAGAAATCCAAGTTAGATGAAGATAGGAATGGGATTATTGTCGATCCGAAACTCTACCGTGGAATGATCGGCACCCTTCTCTATATGACTGCTAGCAGGCCTGATTTGCAATTTGCTGTATGCATGTGTGCCCGGTATCAGGCTCGGCCTACCGAAAAGCACCTACATGCTGTTAAAAGGATCTTTCGGTATCTCAAAGGAACACTTCATCGTGGTCTATGGTATCCGAAAGATTCCTCTATTGCTTTAATATCATACGCAGATGCCGATCATGTTGGGTGTCAAGACACGAGGCGTAGCACTTCTGGGTCTGTGCAACTCCTTGGAGACAGATTGATTAGTTGGTCTTCAAAAAGGCAGAAAAGCGCTGCAATTTCTAGCACGGAGGCTGAATACATTACCATGTCCGGTTGTTGTGCTCAAGTCCTTTGGATGAGATCACAACTAACTGACTACGGTTTGGGATTCAACAAAATCCCGATGTATTGTGACAACAAGAGCGCCATCGCCCTTTGCTGCAACTACGTTCAACACTCCCGGGCAAAGCACATCGACATTCGCTACCATTTCATTAAAGAGCAAGTGGAAAACAGAGTGATCGAGCTGTATTTTCTCACCACTGAGTATCAGCTGGCAGATATGTTCACCAAAGCCTTAGATCGAGGACGAATCGAGTTTTTGATCGACAAGCTTGGCATGAAATCATTCTCTCCAGCGACTCTCAAAGAATTGGCAGAAGAATCAGCTGAATAGTGGTGGTAAACTATTCATGCGTATCCTTTGTTCGTGATCATGTATATTATCGTATATATATAAACCACAAAAAGAAAAATACAAAAACATAAAACCTAGAAAAACTATAAAAAATATAAAACCAAGAAAAACCATAAAAATATAAAATCAAGAAAATCCAAAAATATTTTTTGTTTTTTAAATCGGGCATGTCTTTTAGTACGGTAATATTTACGGCTTTAGAAATGTCGATCAATATTGACACGGCGCCATAAATAGAGTCCGTATAAAAGTTGTACATTTTTAAAACATGGCCATAATGGCTTGTAGTTATTTCAGTCTGCAACCCGTTTTTCGCATTAAAGTCACGTATTTCCTTGGAAAACGTTGGCTCACAACGGGAATTAATTTTCTCGGGCATGATTTACAAGCCAAATCATGCAAAGGGATCAAGTTTACTTTACAACTTGGTCTAACACGAGTTAGTGTACGTTTCAGTGCATTAATTTGTCTAAATAAGAGAAATCTTATTGCCACCACGAATCAATCTTTTCGAGACATTAATTGGAAAATGTTTTCATCAACATGTGCCTCGTTAAACAATGACTACAGCTCTTTAAATAGAAAACGGGTCATCGTTTAAGGGGGAGAAAATATTAAATCGTCTTCGTCATCAAAACGGTCTTCAAAAGTTGTTGAGGAAAATTAATTGGCTAAATGGTTAATGACTGGAATTGCTTTAGTATTCGTCTTGTATCCGTTCGTGATTTGTCGTGAGTTTTAGGCCTCGGATATTTTGTTTAAGTGGTGTGAGGGCTAGAATTGTTAATTCAATGAGATAGGTCTTACGAATGTTTACCTAAAGTTGTTATTAACTAGAAAAGAAAAGGAAAACTAAAGAAAAATGAATAGTTAAGGGAATAAAACTGGAAGGGCTAAATGTGACAATTTTGAATCTTGTGAAAAGTTTGACCTAGTCAAATCCCCTCCCCCGTCTTCTTTTTTCTCTTTTCTCTTTTCTTCTTTCTGGTTTTCTTCTCTCCGCCATTATCACACAAACACACTCACACAAGCTCTCACATCCTTCGTCTAATCCGTCTCAGTCATCTCACAAGGTACAAACATCATTCAATTCGTCTAATGTATTCCTTTAATCCAATCAATTAAATCGTTTTAATTAAAATCAATCAAGATTAGGGCGTTTGATTTAATTAGGTCAAATTGAATTGGGGTTTAGCTGGGGTTCACGCGGAATAGGACTAGAATGAGTTTGGTGGCCTTTAGAATGCTTAAAACAATCATCTAAGCTTAGATTAATCGATCATAAGGTGCGTTTAGTTTATTCCGCATAGGCGTTTATTCCGCATAGGCGTTTATTCCGGATAGATGTTTATTCCGGATAGGTGTTTATTCCGCATAGACGTTTATTCCGCATAGGTGTTTATTCCGCTTAGACGTTTATTCCGCATAGACTTGTTATTCCGGATGGACGTTTATTCCGCATAGACGTTTATTCCGGATGGAAGTTTATTTCGCATAGACGTTTATTCCGGATAGATGTTTATTCCGGATAGATGTTTATTCCGGATAGATGTTTATTCCGGATAGATGTTTATTCCGGATAGATGTTTATTCCGAATAGATGTTTATTCCGGATAGATGTTTATTCCGGATAGATGTTTATTCCTGATAGACGTTTATTCCGGATAGACGTTTATTCCGGATAGACGTTTATTCCGGATAGACGTTTATTCCGGATAGACGTGTATTCCGGATAGACGTGTATTCCGGATAGACGTTTATTCCGGATAGACCAATTTATTTCGAATTAAACGTTTACTCCGAATAAAGGATGATTGAGAGTTTTAAAAGCTTAAGGGATTATGTCATTTGTATAATGCTTAGGTATAAATTCATAATGATATTCATATCTGTATGTATCAACTTTTATGTTTTATCTTAAACAGAAACAATGACTAACCCAACCGTGCAACAAATACAAGACTCTAGAGCAGCAACCATTGCCGAGGCCAAAACCCTCAAGTTCATTCCTAACAACTACCGGTTGAAGAGGTCTCTCATTCCACTCACAATGGATTCAAGGTAGGTTCAGCCATTCTTGACAATTCTCACTTCAAGAATGCGCTAAGGGATAGTGCTTCGGTGCCCTTCGACTACATGTACGAATTCTGGGCAACCAAAGAGAAAACGTCAAACAAGATCACATTCTTCCTAGACAACAAGCAACAGACTCTCACCGTGTCATACTTTCGCAAGATCTTTGGTTTTCGAGAGTCACCCAAAGGATTAACATTCTCAGCAAACCCGACCAAGAACGAGCTCATGGAGATGTTCTCTGCCATTGGATGTGCGGACATACGAATAGTGTCCGATTTTACCACAGCCAAAGTGGGTCAACCTTGGAGAGCAATTTTTGGTATTCTCAGCCGATGTCTCACACCCAAGACGACTGGGTATGATGATGTGCGTCCGCCAATCGTCAAGATGTTCTATGGTATTTTCAAAGGTATGGGTATTGATTATGCATCATTGTTGTGGGAAGAGTTTATTTTTCAACTCTTCACAAACATGAAGACTAAGGCTAAAGCTTACCAGTACCCTAGGTTCATAAAGCTAATCGTACATTATTTTATGGAAAACGATGCGTCTATTGATAAGAGTGCAGGTAGCCGTCACCACACAATGGATGCTGATGATCTGGTAGACTTAAGGCAAGAAACTTACTCCAATGTTGTTATCCCTGGTCCTATTCCCAGTCATCTCCTGACAGATAAGATTATCGCTTCTGTTGATTACAAGAACATGCTACAAGAAATCGATAATCAACGAGCAAGCATTCAAGCAGGAGAAGACTCGTCTACCACGGTTAAGAGTAAAGGTAAGCGCAAACAAACAGCTTTACCTGAACCCAAAACCAAAAAGACAAAGACCGTGGCTAAGAAGGGTAAGAGCACGGCTGGCAAGTTTGTTATTCGAGATGAAGACACTGATGACGATCCTACTCCCGAGCAAACTCAAAAGACTGAGAAAAAGTTAATGAAGATGGCTATTGAAAAGAGTAGGAGAGACACGGGCGGTAGTGGTTCGGGTGCACAAATGGATGTTCAAGAAGAATACGAGGAGCCAGATGATATTAATGAGTTTGGATCACCCGAACGTTACTCAGCATCGAAGGAGACATCCATTGCTGATACAACAAGTGTTGAGAAGGAGTCCGGTGCTACAACAATCATTGTGACTACTGATATGAGTGTTTTTACTCATATCATTTGTAGTTTAAAACAATGAAATATTGCACATTATCTATCAAATATGCCTTGGAAATGCTTGTTTCTTGTTTTCATGTGTGTAGGTACAAAGTTCACGAAAACCGGCAAGAACGACACGAGTTTGATGATAAAGATCAAAGAAGCCAAAACCGAGCTCGATTTAGAGGATTTAATATTAAATTAAGCCAAGTGGGTCCCACCATTGAGTAAATGGGCTTAAAAACCCATTTAAGTTTCAAGATAACTTTATGATCCAAAAGGCCCATTTTGCTAGTAAAACATACGAATGTGATTTTTCTTGGGCTTCAAGCCCAAATCACTCATGAACGGTTAAATGAAGACATTGAGATGGGCTTTAGGGTTTTTATTAACTTCACACGTTTTTATTGAACGTGTTTTCATTCCCACATAATAAAAACAAACGTCCCACTCACATCTCTCTCACTTACATTAAATAAATAAAAGTTGCGATATAAACAATGTTCTATCATCTTCCCCAATTATTTTCTCATCCCTAACCAGTAAAAACTACTGTTCTTTTAAAACCCTAGTAAGTAAAAAGTCTAATTTATTTAGGGCTTTTTACTTATTTGATTAATTCAAGAAAAGGGGATTAAAATCCCCCAGTTTATAGGAAGAGAGGGTATGGAGAAGAATGCTACGTGGCCGGATTCCATTTGTTAAAACACCTCATCCATCCATTCCAACCAATCAGAGGCTGCAAAAGAAACACAACTAGCACACGGATGCCACGTTGGCGATCCGTGTGCTATTGTGACTCATATCCACCCTTAGATTAAAGAGAGAGAAGAAGATTGGAGATCAAGGGCTACAAAATCAAGTGGAATATTCCTTGAATATTCGGATATTCGTCCTCAGCAAAGCCATTGGGGAGGCTATAAAAACCCCCATTTTCTTGTGTAAAATCATCCCTTTTTCTTTCTTTAAAGTTATAATGCTAGTTTAGATTAAACTTTGTAATTTTCCTTTTCAAAAGTTGTAATGTTTTTAGTGATTTAATAAAAATTCGATTCTCAGTTTAATCTTTTATATAATTTACGTTTTATGTTTGGTTGATTTTATAAATAGTTCTTGCAATTTAAATCTAAGAATATCATTATAATCAAGTGTTGTTTATATAAGCTGGATCAATAGCTTGTGTGAATGATTGAAGTTAGAATAAGGGAACAAGCTTAATCCCACTGGTTAAGCTAAAAACAGGATTGAATAAGCTGTTAGGATTCGTGATTGATGATATTTTTATGGCGAGGTTTTAGAGTCGAGGGTCGACAATAGGGTAGATTAAGTTGATATAATTTTTGGCGTATTAGCTCGTGGCTCGTCAGCTACGGGCAGAAAGAAAAGCTCTAAAGAGCATATATTATCGACTTTCGTTTTAGCAGAAAGTCAAAGGTACGCAAGATCTCGTTATAATTTTACTTTAGGTTAAAGTTTAGTCTAATCTCATAAATCTGCTGTTATTACTGATTGGCTTAAGTTTGAGTACTGATTGAATATTTCTGTTATTATTATTTAGATTATTCTGAATACTGCTTATGTTTGGGTATGATTTTTTCTGATGAAATATTGTTTTTAGTGTATTGTGTTATGAATCTGAATGAATTAGTTGCGATCTATAGCTTTTGAATGATTAGTTTCTTTTGATATCTAGTAACTGATAGATGCTTCATTTAGATTTGGATATGCCGATTTTTAGTTTAAAATGTTTCTGATTCTCTTGTCACTTTTTTTTAGTAATCAGATTTGAATGCGTGGTCCAGTTACTTGCCTGTTATGTTTTTACTCACTTAATTGTGTAATTGATAGGTTTTACTGAAGTTGTTTGGTGTTCAATATTAGATTGCTGCCCTGCCTTTGCTAGCTTGTTTTAGGTTCTAACGTGTGAAAGTTTATCTGCTTCATTAGTTTTGAATTAGCCTGAATGATTTACTGAGAAATGATAAATTCATTGAATAATACTTACCAGTTTATTGGATATATGCAAAGTAGTTTTGCTGATTAAAGAGTTAAGAAATTTTTGTTAAATTTAGATTTTGGTTTATATAAGTTTGATGTGGAATTATTTTGCTGGGTATCTCGTTTTATCAGATCATTACTTTGTTCAGCTGATTTCTTGATTAACTGGGATTTCTGTTTTGTCTGTTATATCTGTAATTTCGTTTGATTGGTCTGTTGGTATTTCTTTTTTGTCTTTTGATCAGTTATCAGCTTATCAGATCAACCTGATTTGATAAGTTCACAAGCTGTTGTCCTCTCAGCTTATCAAAATAAGTTTTAAAAGTCTTTCCTAAGACTTGGTTTTATGCACAATCTGTCAAAGAAAATAATTCAAAAAAAAAAATTGTCATCTGCAGGTCTCGAACTCGAGACCTGCCCTTCACCATTACATCGTGTTATCCAGCTGGGCTGCTGCCCTTTTTGATTTTAGTTTCCTTTATTTCATTAATAAAGTACTAGTATGTTAGGCTGTGTTTGTTTCAAGCGTTAATAAAGTGTAACGTTTTATTTTTTTTTATGTTAATTAAAGTATTGTTTTTAATAAAAAAAGGTAATTTAGAAATAAAATAAAAATATTAAAAATGTTTTTATTTAAAAAAGCTTAATTAGTTTAATTTTTATTAGTTTTATTAAATAGATTAGTTTTTAAAAAAGTAATTTTAATTAAGTTTAATTTGTTAAAAAAAAATAGTTTAATTAGATTGTTTAATAGATTAAAAGTTTTAATTTTTAAATAGATTTATTTTTATAGATTATTAAAATAGATTAATTTTTAATTAGTATTTTAATTTTAAGTAATTGATTTGATTTAAATTTTTAAATAGTGGGGTTTATGATTCATGCACTTTAGGTAGTTTTAAATAGCCTAAAATTGTAGATTTTAATTTTAGTTTAAAAACCAACGACACATTCAAATCGATTGTCCAAATCAAAACGAAACGTCTCAAATTCATAAGATCTTTGTGTACAACGAACTCGACTCACTCACGTGTTTAATCGTATCCGTCTTTGACTTATTTTTGGTTAATTACTTTTTCCTAAAGGTAATTACCTAAATTTGTCCTATAACGTATATGTGTTAATCCACGACACATCAAAAATTTTGGCGCCGCTGCCGGGGATCTTGTGTACGATTCGCTTTTGTTGAGATTTGTTGATCGTGGATTTGAAGACCCTTTCCGTCCTCGGAAAGTTTTGTTATTTTTCTATTAAGTAGTATGTATCGTTTTTCTCGTTTTTTGTGAATAATATATTGTATTACATAGAACAATAATTTTAAATACTTTTCAAATAAGCCTTAGTTGAGATTTCATCACCTAGCTATTGTATTCGAACCCAAAACAAAAATAAAGGCAAAATAGATAAATACTAATAAGAAGTTTGAACTCGATTTATACAAACTATAAGGTGGGTATAAGGCGACGTGCTATAAAAGGCCGTCTAAGGAAAAAGGTTTTTAAGTGCTTTGTGCCACCTCGTTTCCCCGCTTGCTTGTGCGTATATTGAGAGGGACAACCTATTATTGGTTTGCCGACTCAAGTAGTATTAAATCTTATTTTTGTTGTTTACTTATTGAACCTCAAAGTCGACCGAGGGTAATTTACTTCCATAGTAGTTATCCTTATTCCTTGTTTTTATCGATCATTTTTTATTGAGCAATACCAAATAAAAATTCCAAAAATAATCTTCTTTCTTGTCTAATTTCTTTTCTTCAATCCTCTAAATTCTCGTCTTTGTAGTGTATGCAATTACGTTCTTCTCGTCTTGTGATAGATTTTAATAGGCTTGAAAATATTCCTCGTAGAAATAGAAATCGTCAACAACGAATAGTGGAACCCGAGATTCCACCTATTGTTGTAGAGATGGCCGATAACCGAACAATGGAGGAATTGCTCCGTGCACCCACCGAAGGGTATGGGGAAGCAATCGTTGTGCCGGCTATTTTGGCGGATCATTTTGAGATTAAGACGGGTCTTTTATCGCTCATTCGTGCCGACCAATTTCGTGGCAATGAGACCGATAGCCCGCATTCTCACATTCGGAATTTTAATCGAATTACCTCGACTCTCAAGTTTAGAGATGTGCCGAATGACGTGATTAAGCTTATGCTTTTTCCGTACTCGCTCGAGGGTAATGCTAAGCTTTGGTATGAGAAAGAACCACCGGGTTCGATCTTAACTTGGGATGATTTAGTGTCAAAGTTCATGAATTATTTCTTTCCACCGTCCAAAACAACACATTTTAAGAATGAGATCACTAGATTTGAACAAAAAGTGCATGAATCGTTTGGGGTTGCTTGGGAAAGATTTAAAGATTTGTTAAGACAATGTCCACACCACGGTTTCTCGGAATTGCATCAGATAAATACTTTCTATAATGGGCTTAATATGATTGAACAAGATTCTTTAAATGCCGCCGCGGGTGGTAATCTTTTAAGAAAAACACCGAGAGACGCGTGGAGAATAATTGAGGATAAGTCTAGAGCACAATATTCACGAAACACACCGGTTGTTTCCAATGTAAATTCATCTAATCACGAGATTGCTAGATTGGACTCTAAGATTGACACGATTTTGAATGAGATTAGGAAGAATCCTCATGGATCGATTAATATGGTTGAGAATGTTTGTGTATCGTCTGGTGGAGCACATCCTAATTATGCTTGTTTAAACGCGGGGTTTGATCAAGCTAGTGCTTTTGCCGCGACGGGAACTTATGGCTCCAACGGTCAAGTTCCTCGTCAAAATCATGTTGCTCCACCGGGTTTTCCACCGGTTCAAAATAGGTACAACAATGGTAACAATGGGAATAATTTTAACCGTGGTAACCAAGGGAATTACAATCAAGGAAATGGATTTCAAAATAATCAAAACAATCAAGGTTTTCAAGGGAATAATCAAAATGATTTGTCAAGTTACATGAAATCAAATGAGGCAAACATGAAAGCTTTTCAAAATAACATCCAAGGGCAAATTAATACTTTGAGACTTGATTTTCAAAATACGATTAAAGGGCAAAATAATAAGATTGAGCTTAATCAACAAAGGTTAGAACAAAGTCAAAATCGTATGCACCAAAGTTTGGAACAAAGTCAAAATAAGTTGCTTTCAATGTTTGAGGGATTCATGTCTAAACCATCATCTTCTTCGGGTTGCTTACCTAGCAATACCATTCCAAACCCGAAGGGAGAGCTTAAGGTCGTAACCGTTTATGATGATTGTGAGGATTTAGATGAAGTGATTGAGTTTAAGCCTCCACCTAAGGAAACATTTCTAGAAGTCACCAAGGCTACTTTGAATGTGATTAGTACCTCGGTTTTCTTTGATTTCTTTCCCGAGAAATATAAAGATCCGGGTCAATTCTTGATACCTTGTGTTTTCAATGAGCTTGGGGTTTGCAAAGGCCTAGCCGATCTAGGAGCTAGCATAAACATCATGCCCCTAGCCCTTTGGAAGACAATTGATTATGCACCACTTAGTTCTACTCGTATGATCATTGAGCTTGCTAATGGAACCACCACTCGACCGGTTGGTATAGCGGAAAATGTCATTATGAAAGTGGGAAATTTCTTGTACTTAGCCGATTTTGCTATAGTCGATTATGAAACCAATCCTCGTGTGCCAATTATTTTAGGACGACCATTTTTGTACACGGCCAATGTTTTAGTTGATATGAGGAAAGAGGAAATTGAGTTGTTTTATGGAGATAAAAGCATTGTTTTTAAACCGGAAAGGATTCCACGATTTGTTGCTAAGAAAGTTGAAAGTGTTAAACTTGTTGAATCAATTGAAAATGATAAAAAAGCTATTTTTGATAAAGGTGTTTTTCCAATTTTAGAAACTTCTAATTGTGATAAAGGAAAGTCTAAGTCAAATGAAGAAGCTTGCTTTGTTGAAACTTGTTGTAACCTTTCCTCATCTACACTCACTCCACACGAGGATGAAAGTGCTAAGATTGAAAAACAAATTGATGAATACCTAAGTGAACCATTCGATGCTAGTGAGTTTGTTAGTGAGAATTTTGATCCCGAGAGTGACATTGCTTTGATTGAACAATCTTTGAAAATGGACTCATTTTCACTCTCTTCTAAAGATCATGTTGATGTTCTTAAGGCACAATCTTCATTCGAAGAGCCTTTGATTCCTAACTTCACACCGAGTGAGGTTAGTGACTATTCATGTGATAAGTTCATCGATGAACTTTTTGCAATCCTTGATCCACTTCCACGGGGAAGTGAAGACGTTTCTGATCTCGAGATCGAACGTGATTCTTGTGTTTTACCTACCATTCTCGAGGAATTCGCCGATGAATTGCCTTCAAATGAGAATGATGATCTAGTATCCGAATGTGACACACTCGATACTTTGTCGTATATGTCTTGTGATGACAAGGATGACGACACTTTTGTGACTTACTCAAATCCTCTCTTTGAAACTTCAATGAACAATAATCCATTGTTTCAAGAGGATTTTGAGAACATCATGCCTCCTACATCTCACAACCGTTGTGATGATGAGCTTTTCTTTAAGGAGGATGATGAGTTTCTTTATATAGACATTCCTTCGGAATTTGAGGAAGAGTCTAATGAAGGTGATGAAAACTCTTGGTTTGATCACCCGATTTATGATGATGACAATGTTGACCCGGATGGAGAAATTACTTTTGCTCCTATTATCCTTCCCACTCGCTTTGATCTTAATGTGCGGGTTTTTCATGCGACTCGTTTTGAGTACCATGACCCTTTTATTCACATTCATAAGAGTGAAAAGGTCAACAAAGTCATGCAAGTTGAAACCGCTATGGTTGAGACTTTTGTACCACCATTACCATGTGCTTCATATGACTTAGGATTAGCATGGGGGGACGACACCTTGTTGTCCATTCCTTTCTCCACCGTGGACGAGGTGTTCGACCCCGGAATCATTGATTTAGGGAAATCTCGGCCTTTCACCGATGTAATAATTGAAAGATTTTTCGATCATATTGGTGCGAGTTTATCTCGTGGAGCATGCTATATCCATACTTTTGTTTGTGACTACCATCTCTTTTTAGAGATTCGAGTTGGATTTTTATCCTTTCGTTTGTCATCCGACAACGAGGATGAGATCTTTGACCCCGACATCGCGCTTTATGTTGGATTTTATCCTATTATGCCGGTTTGCACCATCTTTCCCTAAGGACCAATGAATGCGGGGATCGAGTCGAGCTCATGACTCGGTGAACAAAAACGAGCTCATTCTATCTTCTTTCTATTTTCTAACACCTAATAAGGCTTGATCTTTCAAGCTCGTGCTCGTGTTTTGTTGTGTTGTAATCTTAGGTACGACCCTAATATTTGAAGACTCTCGTGTTCGGTTTTTGCCGGTCCACTTGATCTTCCATTCTTTGAATGCCAAAAGGGGCACACTTTCTACCCTTGATTATTATTGACTTACGTTTTATCTTAAGGCATAATTAATAAACGGCTTATAGATTTGCGTGCTCTTTCCATGCTAGGAATTTGCATTAGACTCTTCGTGTCTTAGCAAGGGGGTGTTACTCTTGAGCTAAGAAACATTGAGGACAATGTTTGGTTTTAGCATGGGGGAGTCAATCGATATAATCGCTTGCAATTGCTTTTGTCGTGTCCAAACGTGTAGTTTTTCTCATTTTTCATAAAATTTTAAAATTTTTTGTGTTATTTTTAATAAATAAAATAAGTGTTTTTGACACGAATGTAGCCTTTCAATAAGAATAGTTTTTGACTCGACTTGGTTTTTAACCTTAGCTTTTCCTTAACGTATTTGAATTAAGTTTTGCTAGGCTATTATATAGGGAGCTTTAAAACGCGAAGGTCTTAATTCATATGAGTTAAGGACAAGAACTTTTCGCAAGCTCCTATAATTGATCCTAGAAAGTCGTCTATCAAGGGAACTTTAAAACGCAAATTCTAAAACTTGCAAAAGTATAAGAAGTTGCAAGATCCTATAGATGACTTGAAAACCCAAAACTTTGATTTAATAGGCTAAGTATCCATTGATTTCATTCTTGGAATTTTACAATATGGAGAACAAGAGATGATAGAGCCAATTATAAGTTCGGTATTCTTTCGGGAATTTATGTGAGTTAATTATGAGCCTATTCTCCCATCACTTGTTAATAAATTTTAATTGCAATAAATAAAGTTGAACGATTTGAAAAGTTGCTTAGCTTCTAGCCCAAGATCGTTTAAAAGTTGCTCGGTATAGATTAGAGTTCATAGCCAAGGCATAACTTATTGAAGCGGGATGCGAAGATTGGCGAGTCCAAAAAGGTCCTAACAAGACATGAGGGCTATGTTTTATTGCTAAAGATCTCAAGTGATGTGAAGACTCATTTATCAAAAATCAATATGAAGGATCGAGACACACGACGAAAAGCAAAATACTCCCAAAAAGTCATGGAGAAGTCTATCCAAAAAGACCAAAAATAAGGTATGAGGATAAATGAAGCCAAGTCCAAAAAGGAGGCGGATCGCTGTTAATCAAAATCCCAAGTAAAGATTGGAGAAAAATGAAGTAGTCGTGGTCCAAGTATGAATCTCTCAAAACATCAAGTGAAGAAATATTATGAAGAGAAGACTATTATTTCGTGAACGTCTCTCAAGGTTGGAAGTATTAAGTCATTGCCAAATATCGATCCGAGAAAGGTCTCAAATCGCGAAACAAGTTATGCCAAGATATGAACTTTATGAGAGCCCGAGAAGCAGTTTTAAAAGATTTTGTCCTTTAGCTAACTATTGATTAAATCGTTCACTTTATTTTCGGCCTAATAAATTATCGAAATAAGTCAACAATGCATCTTCATGATCATTTAAGACAACAATAAAATATAAGAGATACAATTAGGAATAAGGGAGTCTAAGTGATTAATTGGCCCACATGAATTCGTGTTTGTCTACCAACTTATAATAACAATGATCTTGTTTTTGCACTTGGCATGGAAAAGTGAAAAGTCGAGGACGATGAATCTATTTGAGCTTTTAAGATCCTTAATGTTATTTTATGTCTTTACAAAATAAAGTGTCAAATGTTGAATAATGGTGTAGTTATAGTTTTATTTTATCATTGCGTGAGGACATGGCAATTGCTTAGCATGGGGGAATTTGATATGAGTGTTTTTACTCATATCATTTGTAGTTTAAAACAATGAAATATTGCACATTATCTATCAAATATGCCTTGGAAATGCTTGTTTCTTGTTTTCATATGTGTAGGTACAAAGTTCACGAAAACCGGCAAGAACGACACGAGTTTGATGATAAAGATCAAAGAAGCCAAAACCAAGCTCGATTTAGAGGATTTAATATTAAATTAAGCCAAGTGGGTCCCACCATTGAGTAAATGGGCGTAAAAACCCATTTAAGTTTCAAGATAACTTTATGATCCAAAAGGCCCATTTTGCTAGTAAAACATACGAATGTGATTTTACTTGGGCTTCAAGCCCAAATCACTCATGAACGGTTAAATGAAGACATTGAGATGGGCTTTAGGGTTTTTATTAACTTCACACGTTTTTATTGAACGTGTTTTCATTCCCACATAATAAAAACAAACGTCCCACTCACATCTCTCTCACTTACATTAAATAAATAAAAGTTGCGATATAAACAATGTTCTATCATCTTCCCCAATTATTTTCTCATCCCTAACCAGTAAAAACTATTGTTCTTTTAAAACCCTAGTAAGTAAAAAGTCTAATTTATTTAGGGGTTTTTACTTATTTGATTAATTCAAGAAAAGGGGATTAAAATCCCCCAGTTTATAGGAAGAGAGGGTATGGAGAAGAATGCTACGTGGCCGGATTCCATTTGTTAAAACACCTCATCCATCCATTCCAACCAATCAGAGGCTGCAAAAGAAACACAACTAGCACACGGATGCCATGTTGGCGATCCGTGTGCTATTGTGACTCATATCCACCCTTAGATTAAAGAGAGAGAAGAAGATTGGAGATCAAGGGCTACAAAATCAAGTGGAATATTCCTTGAATATTCGGATATTCGTCCTCAGCAAAGCCATTGGGGAGGCTATAAAAACCCCCATTTTCTTGTGTAAAATCATCCCTTTTTCTTTCTTTAAAGTTATAATGCTAGTTTAGATTAAACTTTGTAATTTTCCTTTTCAAAAGTTGTAATGTTTTTAGTGATTTAATAAAAATTCGATTCTCAGTTTAATCTTTTATATAATTTACGTTTTATGTTTGGTTGATTTTATAAATAGTTCTTGCAATTTAAATCTAAGAATATCATTATAATCAAGTGTTGTTTATATAAGCTGGATCAATAGCTTGTGTGAATGATTGAAGTTAGAATAAGGGAACAAGCTTAATCCCACTGGTTAAGCTAAAAACAGGATTGAATAAGCTGTTAGGATTCATGATTGATGATGTTTTTATGGCGAGGTTTTAGAGTCGAGGGTCGACAATAGGGTAGATTAAGTTGATATAATTTTTGGCGTGTTAGCTCGTGGCTCGTCAGCTACGGGCAGAAAGAAAAGCTCTAAAGAGCATATATTATCGACTTTCGTTTTAGCAGAAAGTCAAAGGTACGCAAGATCTCGTTATAATTTTACTTTAGGTTAAAGTTTAGTCTAATCTCATAAATCTGCTGTTATTACTGATTGGCTTAAGTTTGAGTACTGATTGAATATTTCTGTTATTATTATTTAGATTATTCTGAATACTGCTTATGTTTGGGTATGATTTTTTCTGATGAAATATTGTTTTTAGTGTATTGTGTTATGAATCTGAATGAATTAGTTGCGATCTATAGCTTTTGAATGATTAGTTTCTTTTTATATCTAGTAACTGATAGATGCTTCATTTAGATTTGGATATGCCGATTTTTAGTTTAAAATGTTTCTGATTCTCTTGTCACTTTTTTTTAGTAATCAGATTTGAATTTGTGGTCCAGTTACTTGCCTGTTATGTTTTTACTCACTTAATTGTGTAATTGATAGGTTTTACTGAAGTTGTTTGGTGTTCAATATTAGATTGCTGCCCTGCCTTTGCTAGCTTGTTTTAGGTTCTAACGTGTGAAAGTTTATCTGCTTCATTAGTTTTGAATTAGCCTGAATGATTTACTGAGAAATGATAAATTCATTGAATAATACTTACCAGTTTATTGGATATATGCAAAGTAGTTTTGCTGATTAAAGAGTTAAGAAATTTTTGTTAAATTTAGATTTTGGTTTATATAAGTTTGATGTGGAATTATTTTGCTGGGTATCTCGTTTTATCAGATCATTACTTTGTTCAGCTGATTTCTTGATTAACTGGGATTTCTGTTTTGTCTGTTATATCTGTAATTTTGTTTGATTGGTCTGTTGGTATTTCTTTTTTGTCTTTTGATCAGTTATCAGCTTACCAGATCAACCTGATTTGATAAGTTCACAAGCTGTTGTCCTCTCAGCTTATCAAAATAAGTTTTAAAAGTCTTTCCTAAGACTTGGTTTTATGCACAATCTGTCAAAGAAAATAATTCAAAAAAAAAAATTGTCATCTGCAGGTCTCGAACTCGAGACCTGCCCTTCACCATTACATCGTGTTATCCAGCTGGGCTGCTGCCCTTTTTGATTTTAGTTTCCTTTATTTCATTAATAAAGTACTATTATGTTAGGCTGTGTTTGTTTCAAGCGTTAATAAAGTGTAACGTTTTAATTTTTTTTATGTTAATTAAAGTATTGTTTTTAATAAAAAAAGGTAATTTAGAAATAAAATAAAAATATTAAAAATGTTTTTATTTAAAAAAACTTAATTAGTTTAATTTTTATTAGTTTTATTAAATATATTAGTTTTTAAAAAAGTAATTTTAATTAAGTTTAATTTGTTAAAAAAAAATAGTTTAATTAGATTGTTTAATAGATTAAAAGTTTTAATTTTTAAATAGATTTATTTTTATAGATTATTAAAATAGATTAATTTTTAATTAGTATTTTAATTTTAAGTAATTGATTTGATTTAAATTTTTAAATAGTGGGGTTTATGATTCATGCACTTTAGGTAGTTTTAAATAGCCTAAAATTGTAGATTTTAATTTTAGTTTAAAAACCAACGACACATTCAAATCGATTGTCCAAATCAAAACGAAACGTCTCAAATTCATAAGATCTTTGTGTACAACGAACTCGACTCACTCACGTGTTTAATCGTATCCGTCTTTGACTTATTTTTGGTTAATTACTTTTTCCTAAAAGTAATTACTTAAATTTGTCCTATAACGTATATGTGTTAATCCACGACACATCAACTACACAGCCTCTCGTAACTCAACCTCCACCAATCCAACCCTTACCAACACGACCGGTGTCAACAACACTACCTTTCCTTCCACCTCCAACAACTTCCATCCTCAGTACTGTAATCACAACCGAGCCTCTTCAACCTTCCCAGAGTAGCTCTGGACCATCTTCAATGGCTGCATTCATAATGGTAGAAATGTTGGATAAACACACGGACAGTCAAAGAAAAGAGATGGATAAACTTCGAGAAGAGCTATTTCGACGAATGCAAAGTGAAGAGGCATCCAAGAAAGCCCAAGAAGAGATGATAGCTAAGTTCACTGCAGAGATGGAATTGACACGTAAAGCTCACGCAGAAGAACTTGCTCAGGTCAAACAGGCTGAAGCTGAAAAGAGTGAAGCACGACTTACGAGACTACGAGTTATAAAGGATAAATATAAGGAGTAGAAAGAATTACTTGAAGCTTCTATCTTAGAGAGAGTGAATGAATCTGTTGAGGCCCTTATGCCAAAGATGCGTGATGAGATGAGGAAACTTGCGGTTGATAACTTGATGATCAAGTCGTCCAACCCTTCCGAATCTGCCTACAAAATTGCATATGACTTAACGGATTTTGAATTAAAGAAGATCCTCAAAGCTCGCATGAAGGAAGTTGGATCTTTTGACAAGTCTAAAGTTCATCGGACACTCTACAAAGCACTCAGTGAAGCTATCTTGGAGGATGATCGGTTGTTTAAGATGTTTGGAAGTGTGGTACCTTACCACATTCTGCCTGAGGAGGAAAAGGAAGATCGTGAACAATAGGAGGATGATGTTGAAGAAGAAGAAGATGATGATGATGATGGTGATGACAATGATGATGATGGTGATGATGATGATGGTGATGATGATGACGATGGTGATGGTGGTGATCAAAATGAGAAGAGTGATAAGGGTAGCAACAGAGATGATGATGAGGATGATGGTGATAAACATGATCAGCCTGAAACGGGGGACAAGGTTGCCAGCAAAAAGAAACCATCCAAGTCTGGTACCAAGTCTCAGAAAGATGTTGCCCAAAAGGAAAAGTCCACCTCTACGGAATTAGGACGAACCAAGTGGCGCCATGATGTGAATGCTGCTATTGCGTCATCGATTCCCGGTACATCTGTTTCTGTGTCTATACCTGTTACCACTAATCCTGTTCGTTCTTTTGTTGCTCCTGTGATTGCAGAATCAGTAACTGAACCTGAATCTGCACAACACTCGCATATTCATGATACCACCGAAATGCCTGAATTAGAACAATCAAGTGTTCATGTTTCTACTCCTCTGCAAAAAGAACCACAATCTACTGTTCCCGAGTCAAGCACACGGGACTGGGCGGATACATTAGAGATTGATGAAACTACACTGCCACAAGCTTGGATCACGGCAGCTGCTAAATATGATCCAATCACAGATGCTGATAGAGATGTTCTATATCTCCATATTCGTAGTCTGATAGACTTGTGTGCATTTTTGGCTCATGAGTTCAAATCTTCGGTCACTCCGTCTTTGGTAAAGAGAGCGCTAAAGGACAAGAGAATTCACGCCAAAACCAGGTTAAGCCGCATGGAGTACGAGTATTATGCTGACGAGGTCCTGAAAGCTCTTAATACCGTTCAAAGGCCAGGCCTTCATGAGTCAGAAAGAGCTCCACATCCAATTGATCCTTCTCAAGATAATCAAATTGCTCTTGACTTCTTTGTCACCTATGATCTTGATTATCTCCTCAAGGGATCATCCAAGTACGCAACCTCCCTTACCTTGTTGAAAGCTGCTAATTGGGGGACATAACCCTGGATCGAGGAAAAGATAAACCGACTCTGGGTCCCAAAGGTAAATCGTAATTATGATATGTATGCTGTTATAGGTGCATCACATTGGACGAGCGAGTCCGAAGGGCGTACAGAGGTTGCTGCTTAGCCAATTCAGGAAGTATCGTTAGATTCGATATTCGCATATCAAGTATTTTGGGACTGAAAACTGAAGCCATGAATGGCTATCATCATGTGACGGAGAGTCGTCTAAAAAGGGAGGATGACAGAGAATACACAATACAGCAGGGAGATTTTTCTATCATTCGCCTTGAAGATATCGAAGACATGTTGCTTATGATGACCCGTGATCAACTTACCCATCTTACTCGTGAAGAAATCATTGCCTTGAATACAGAAATTCGTATGTTCACACGAAGCGTTGTTATCAAGAAACGAGTTGAAGATCTTCAATTGGGAGTTGAAAGCTACCAAAGGAAGCTTAACCTGACCCGTCCAATGAATCAAGTTCTACCTCAACATGTCAACAGATGTCCCTATACCGGCATTATCGTTCCGAGTTACGGGATTTTCTACATGAACAGTCGTGGGATCATGAAGTTTATGAGGGTAGGTGAGCTTTATAAATATAGTGATGGGACTCTCATATACGTCAGAGGAAAATTGGAGCATCTTAATTCTGGTGGGTCATTACCAGAAATGATTGAGGATTGGCATCCGGGTTATCGGAAAATGGCGACATATGTGATCAAGAAGATTGATGAAAAGCTCCGGGAACGTAGATTGATGAGGAGCTTAGAAAGGTTCGTTGGTGGTAGACCATATGGAGTGCACCACAAGTTACTGCAACGATCCATCCAATGGGTCGTACATCTCAGGTCCACTCTATATTGGTTTTTAATTGTGAATATGTAAATTTTGTGAATATTGTGCTTTTATGGCTTGATGTAGTGTTAAGGTATGATAATTTTTCAAGAACTTCTCACGAGATTCTAAATCTTTCAAAATATATCATACTAAAGCACTACAATTAACCCTTATTAATTTAAGGGGGAGCATTAATATGTTCTATGGCCAAACATTGATTTCATTTTTTACCCAAAGACCGGTTAATCCATTAAATATCCCAAATATTAATGGTTAACATTTTGGATAAGGGGAGAAAATGGGATTAAGGAGACTTAAATGATACTTGGCTAAACGATGAAAAAGACTTAATGATAATCCAACTTAATATGTGTAAAGCACGTGTTAAGGGGGAGAGTTTTTGATGAACAAAACACTTAAGGTACAAAACTCTTGATTTCAATATCACAAGTACCTTAAGTGATTTTCAAGGATTTTTCATGGTGACTATAATTTCCCAAAACACGCTTTATTCACGACGGATGTGGTGACAAAAGGGTGGTAGGAATAGGTATTAGTCCAATGATTCATCAGAGCCGATGGAATCTTCCCAAGGACAATTCCCTAGATAGAATTAGAAGTCCTAGGAAAGATGGAGAAAGATTGTGAACGTAGCAGAGTACCGACTAATTACTGATGCTAGCACTGGAACAATCACAACAAGGTGCTAGTAATGATGTATTGGTAAGTACTGAAGGGGTTGAAGAATGAAAAAGAAATGTAAAGATAAAGGGTGTAAAGAAAGAAGCCCTCCTTACAACCTTAGGCAGAAACCGGGTCAATACATATGCTATTGAGATCATTTGTTAATGATTCTCTATATTGAAGAAAGACATCATGGACCCAGTGATGCAATGCACAACCCTTCCCAGCTAACTCAAATATCTCTCAAAAGGTATTTGTTTTAATCACACGGAGATCAACACGTTATCTATTGGTTTATTCACTCCGAATAGACTGATATTGAAAAGGTGGCACTCCTCTCCAGCCATCGCTCATTAAATCAAAACGCACTATCGAGTCTAGAGCCACGAGATCATCAAAAGTCTCATTAGGACACTTTCCATTTATTCCTTGCTTTCTCACACACTGTGAAAAGTAAGAGATTTTTATGAGTCCTACGCAGTATTCTTGTAATATTGCCAGAACATCCGAGTAATACGCAAGTATTACAATAAAGATGGAAATCCTGCTTGAGCCAACATCAAACAAGCTCATGGTAGGTTACACGTGCGGTTCTTTAAGAACCAATCTTGTGAAAAACTGGAAAGAAACAGTAGTTTAATTCTTAATTGAACTTAAACTCGTTCCAGGCCTCTACGCATTATCATATGATCTTGCCAGAACACTTAGAGTGACACTCTTTAGTGTTCACAGTGACGAGTGGAAATCCTTCTAGTGTTAACATCAAACATCACTTGGTAGGTGACGTGCAAGATTCTTTATGAATTAAGCTCGTGATAACTGGAAAGCAACGATGGTGAAAATCTTAATTGAAATCACTTGTTCCAGGTTTCATGAATTGACGGCTTCAATCACAAGGATAATTTATCCAAGTGATTCACTCTTTATGTTCGCAGTCAAGCTTAGTGATCGTCGAATAAAGAGAACGGGTTTACCCGCGAAATCCTGTCAGGAAGGTACTTAATTGAAACTATCCGTCACAGGTACGATATCTAATATCGTCCAACGGTCTTCACCGACCGGAGGTAAAACGCTACCGATTTAGAATGAAATGTTCTAAGCCATTTCATTCGTGTCTTATCATGTTGCTGCGAAGACGGTGGCGTTGCGGTGTACCAGCTGAAGTCGTTCCCACGTGCTTATGTTTTTTCTACATCAAAGTTCAACACAATTCAAGAAAGTACAAAATGAAGTCTTCCGCTGTACCAAACTTTGAAGCTTTCAAGAATTCAACAAAATACATAAGTGTGTGGAACATGGAGTCACGAGAAGGCAAGATTCACAAGAAGGCAAAGATCGCACGTGATTGGTCAAAAGAACAATGCTCTCAAGCCAAATCCTAAAAGATCAAATCAACATATTCACAACAAAAAGAAAAGAAGAAAAAACTACGAGCTGAAGAACGAAGACTTAGTATAGTATGCTAGGTTTAGAACTGTGTAACATGAAGTGACCTCCCTTAGGGGGAGATTGTTAGAAATACGTTTTTAACGTATATTTAGAAGTATCACTCACTCCACAATATTATTAATGTTGTATAGCTCGTAGTTAATATTTGCTTATTTAGTTAAGTAAAAAACTGGCCCATGGGCTTGTCATGGGTCGGCTCAAGCCCATTAGTGGCTTGGATATAAATACCCCTTTCCACCATGGAAAGGGGTTGGTTGTTGGTTGTTTCACTTTTGAGTTTAATAAGAAAATACATATTCTCTCTCACTTTCTCTCACTAGCTTTCTCTCTCTAGAAACCTTCAACCCACCTTATTGATTCATAAGATTATCTATATTATTCACATGAAATGTATAAGTAGAATGTAAAGGAAAGGACTAAACAATGTCCAGCAAAGCAAAAGTATGTAAATGCATTAAAGAATGAAAGAAGACTGGAGCCTCATTCCATGCACGTACTCTTGAAATCCTAGCTTTTGCCTTTAGTACCTGCCGTATTGGGACATGGAAAGAGAAATACGGCTGAGCAATACGCTCAGTGTGCGGATATATAACATAGAATGTAAAGCGTAAACATAAGCAAGAAATGAATGAAATGAATAGTAGTGGAATAAAAGTATGTCCTGGAAAACTTTGTTTAAGTTCATAAGACTGGTTTATATTTCTGAATAGACTTATGTTTAGTTTATCTTGAAAATCTGTATTTTAAATATGCCCGGATCCCATATAGGTCATGTTATATCAATGTGCATGAATACTTAGAGCGATGACCTCGTCATACAATTAGAGGGGCTGCCTCTAATTAATATATAAAATGAGTAGAGGGATCAGCTCCTGTAACAGATGCAAGGCACACACAACAGTTACCATGAAATCATACTACTTATCATAGGATGCACCCATTCGCCCCACATGATAATAATAACATAGGCCAAATACTGTAAGGGACACTGCGAGCAATCACTCTCACCACAAAAGAGTCATAACACCGGTGCCTCTAGTGCTATGGTTATGAAACCCCCATAACTAGGTGAAACTGGCATGCATGTATATAGCTCAGGCAATCTAAAATAATCATACATATACTAATGTGTTTAAGACACTTAAGCTACTCGGGAGAACAGATGGCTGCAAACGGGGAAATCCTAAGTATAGGAAAGAAAGATGTCCTTACTGAAGGACGGAATATCCTTACGTTATGTCTAATAAATGAAGACGAAAACGAACGTAGAAGATCACTCCGACTTCACAATAGCTACATAATGAAGGGACATGAATAAGAGTCGGTCTTACTTATACATACTTGTTATTTAGTTTACTTGACGTGTTCATACTTATTATACTTGTTCTTGTCTTGTCTTAGTATTTCATGTCTTTATCATGTGTTTCTTATAGTTTCATGTGTTTTAGATTCACGTGTTTCATGTTTTAAGTGTTATAGTACTTGTTATAACATAATGGGTAACTTTTTAAAAATAGCAGGTTTCTATATATAGTAACTTTTCAAAAATAGCAGGTTTTCATATATAGTAACTTTCCAAAAACTTTAAGTTTCCTTAAATAATAAGTTTCTAAAATTTGAAAGTTTACATAATTAGTAAGTTTCCAAAAATAGAAAGTTTCCATATTTATCATGTTCATATAAATAGCATGTTACCGTATTTAATGTATTACCATAAATAGCATGTTACCATATTTAATCATATGCTTATTTTATATCATGTATAATTATACTATAAAGTTTAATAATTAATAAATACTTAGCTTAACATATAATTATTAATTAATAATGTCATGTCATGTTATTAAACTTTACTATAAAAGATATTAATTAATTAACCTAAGTTTTAATTAATTAAATTTATGTTCATGAATAATTAAATAATTAGTTATTATAACATAAGTTTATTTAAATAAATGTACATACATGTTATATCATGATTTTATTTAAATAACATAACCTAAGTTTTCTTTTAATTAAACCAAAATTAATTAATACAATTAATTAATTAAACATAACATAAACTGTTATTACATGTCGGTTTAATTACGTGCTTCTAGAAAATGTCAAGTTCCCGAGCCCCAACCCGAGACCCGACAACCGAGCACCACAGCCTCAGGGTCGCGGCCTCGCTGCCGTAACTCATCCGAGCCACAAACATCTCACCGAGAGCCAAAGGCTCTCGGCTCGCTGTTGTGCCCGAACCAAACGAACCCCCAACCATTGCTAGGGTTCCCCCTGACTGCGTCTAGTACGCACCGAGCACCTACCATGGGTCTCGGTTCCCACCGCTAGGGCAAGAACCCCGCTGTGGGTCTTGGTCCTTGCGGCTGCCAACTACAACACCACCACCGCCAGCCAAAGCTTACGGTTGGTGGTTTAAATCCAACGCCGACCCTCATTGGGGTTGCGGAGGTTGGTCACGCGACACCACCGAGACCAATCTTGGTCTCGGTTTGCGTGTAACCCGAACAAACAAACATAAATCCCGATCCCCCATGTTTAATCTCTTTAATTTACATGTTTTCATACTTGTTTTAAACGATCTATTGATATAGATAAATAAATAAAAAAGATTAGAGAATCAAGGATATTGTATGTGTGAAACGGTTATAGACACGAACACTATACCGTAGGAATAATGAACAAGAAATCAAACGAATCGTCCTTGTGTTCTTTAGGGTGCCGCAGCAAGGAGAGATACAAAGAGAGTTAGGGTTTTGATTATTTTCTGTAAAAAATGATTATGAAATCCCCTGATGTTTTATTAATTGTTTAGTAAAAAGTTCATGGGCCGGGCTTGGCCCATGCCACTCTCTTCTCTTCTTGCCGAAATCCACAACACCCCTTGGTGTTTTCATAATTGTTTTTCTTGTTTAAATATTTATCATGTGTGCTCGTGTTTAATTATCGTGTTATATTTCTTGTTGCGTTCTTAAGCATTATTCGTAAACACTTCTCGTCTTAATAATAATATTAGTATAGGTAATACTTGCAGTAATTAATTAATACACGTAATGTTCTTATTAAATATTCATGATTCGTGTCGTATCTTAATTAATATGAAAGTTTAAATTTGTCAGTGTTTTCATGTATTTAATACTGTTAGGTATATTTTAAAGCGGGTTTTACAACTCTTACCCTCTAAAAGAATAATTAGGTATATTTTAGGTTCAATTTTAATAAAATTGAAGTTGATTAGTGTGAGCACATAGGTTAAAACACACAAATACTAAACCCATAACACATCTTCATGAAAACTCATGAAGGAAAGGAAATACAATAAATGAAATACAAACTAACTATTACAAAGTTATCTAAACTACTTCTTGATAGATAGTCTTCCTTGGCTTAATTTTCTTTTAAAAACATTCATTTTTAGAAAATAATCATTCATCTCCTAGGAGGTGGAGGATTAGCAAATAAGTTCAACAAGAAGCTTTGTAACTTTATGTGAGCCCCAATCATCTCTAACCTAAGGATATCAATGAGGTTGAAGTTGTTTAAGCAACAAGGACAATTGGTTCCATTTTGCATGAAAAAGTGAAACAAGCGTGGATCACCCAAGAAGCGGGAAATAGGAACACAAAAAATTGGAGAGTTTGTTGGAGGAGGAGGAGGAGGCATGGTGTCCAAAGGTGAGATGGGTGAATTTGGTGGGTTCAAAGGTGAGGACAACTAATTCATCCTTGATTGGAATGAAGATGAAGTAGAACATTATGAATGGTTAGTACCAAGAGTTAAGCATGTCTTGCATGGTGCAAGAGGTGGTGAGGGTGATAAAGATATGATAATAGGATAAATTTCACTCTTGGGTTTGTGAGAAGATGGAGAACCAAGTTTAGGAAACTTGAATTTGATCTTAAGGTTTCTTTTGGATGAGGATTGTTTGGAAGAATTTGATGATCTTGAGGACACCATGGTTGTGTGTCAAGGATTAGAAGAAGGTTTGAAGGATGGAGAAGAAGATTAATCAAGGGAGGTTTAAGAAGGGAAGGAGGTGATCCAAACAAGTAATTAGTTAAAAATCATTTTGGTGAACAATGAATTTAGGTAGGCTAATTTATGAAAAAGCTGGTGTAACGCCCCATTTGGTAAAATAAAATATCACAGTAATTTAGGGCGTGTCATCAAAGCATGCAAGATAAATGTCTAAACATTCATGACCATAAAAGGAAATACCGGAAACAAACATCGGTAGTCCAAGTAACTCAAACACAAGCAAATATAAGTACTGTAAAGGAAAGGACTAAACAATGTCCAACATGAAATAAAGTAAGATAAAATATGATAAATACATAAGATATAGAAGGTTGGATAGCTTCCATCCGAATGCACATACTCTTGAGATCCTACTTGTGACCTTGGGTACCTGCCGTTTGGGAACATGGATAATGGAAAATGGCTGAGCATAACGCCCAGTGAACGGATATATAGCATAAAATGAAGACATAAATAACGAAAGCATATAAAGAGCATATAAAGCATGAATGGAAGCAGAAATGAGTAAGTCCTGGGGAAAACCTAGGCGTATAACATGTTAATTGATTTTAGTTCTGAAAACATAGCTTATGTTTTACTTATGAAAATCTGTATTGGTTTAATATACCAAAAGCCAATATAGGTCACGAGGTCAACAACGTGCATGAATACTTGGAGGGGTGACCTCGTTATGTAATTAGAGGGGATGCATCTAATTAATATGGTCTGGGTAGGAGGCATCAGCTTCTTGTGAAGGATGCAAGGCACACATCACATTTACCATGAAAATCCTGAATGAAATTGTAACTAGGATGCACCCATACACCCCACATGATAACATAATAATAAATAAAAGCCAAATAAACTGAAGGGATGCCACGAGCTATCACTCCGCCGTGGTGAAGTCATAACACTGGTGCCTCCAGTGTTATGATTATGGTACCTCCATAACTAGGTGAAACAGGCATGCATGTATATGGCTAAGGTAACTAATAAAACATAAGCATTCAAATTTGTAACTATTAGGAAAAAGTTGGCTGCATACGGGAAATCCTAATAAAGGAAGAGATTGTCCTTACTGAAGGACGAAAATACGTACCATGTGTCCAGTAGAAGCTAACGGAAACGCTGAAGAACCTACTCCGCCTTGACGGATAATACTACATAAGAATAGGGACGTCTATGAGTTGTCTAAGATACGTATATTTTAATGGTTCTGTGTGTTCTTAGTTTATTATTCATGCTCTGTCATGTTTTACTGTTTAATGTGTTATCTGTAGTTATTTCATGTATTCTGTTGTTTATTATTCATGTATTAAGGTATTACTATACTTGTATTGGAATACCAAGTGACTTTCTAAAAATAGCAGGTTTCATAAAATAGAAAGTTTCCAAAAATAGTAAGTTTCTAAAAATAGTATAAGTTGATTATTAAGTCCAGAATATAATTTTAAGCTTATTAGTAAAAATACAAGTCTGGATTAAATGTTATAGCTTATTAAATAATTAACATGGTTGATTTAATAAACTATAGATTATATGAATTTAATTAAAATAACATGTTTAATTAAATTAGGCTAATTAAATACTTAGGTTAAATCATAAAATATTAATTTTAATATTCAAAACCTAAGTCTTGTCAAATAAATAAAATAAACTGATTTTTATAAATTTCCGAGCCCGAATCCGTGTTCTAAAATAACCCCGAGCCCGAAACGTACCTAGCTGATACGACTCAGCCCACGGCTGGTGGTTGTCAGCCGGCGGCTAACCCACGGCCAGTGGCTACCCGGCTAGCTGGTTGCCACTGCCTGGCCATAGTTCCCCCTGTTCTTGCTGTCGGCTACCCACTGCCGAGCCAAAGTACACCCCGGCTTAAGCCGGGTTCTCACTATTGCGAACTAAGTCCCACCGAGACCCTATAGGTCTCAGTAGACACTCAAACCAAGACAAACACATACCCCGACGTGAGTCGGGGTTCCTTTTTCCTTGCGTTCGACCCAAACCAAACCAGGCCGAGACCTTGAGGTCTCGGTGTTAGTGCGATTAGCCAAGCCGAGAGCTTGGTGGCTCTCGGTGGTGCGTCGGCCGAACCAAACAACAAACCAAAACCCCAAATCTTGTTTTCTTGGATTTGATAACATGTTTTAATTATGTTTTTAATATAAAATTAACATGAACATAATTAAATAAAAGAATGATAAAAGATTAAGGTTTTAAGGTTACCGAATGCGTGAATGAAAAAGGTTGATGAACACAAACACGTACACGCCAAAATTGAAGATCAAAATCAACAAACACCACTCTTGGTGTTCTAGCTGGCCGGCGACAAGAGAGAGAAAAAGAACTAGGGTTTCTTGATTTTTAATAAAACTATATTATGTTTTATTTCCCTGGTGTTTTACTTAGTTAAGGATTAAACTTGGGCTAATGGGCCAAAGGCCCTTTTCTTTCCTTTTTTCCTTGTCTATGCCGCGATCAACATAAACCCATAGGGCAATTCATAATTTTTATAATTTAACTAATATAGTCGTGTACGTTCGTGTTTAATTGTCATGTTTTAAATGTCGTGTTCATGTTACATTTATAATATAGATAAATACTTGTTATTTAATGTCGTGACACGTGTAATATATTATAAATGGAAAGTTTTAATTTATATGTAATTTCGTGTATTTACTGTTCATGTTTACTGTTCATGGTATTTTAATACGGGTTTTACAACTCTTCCCCTCTAAAAGAATAATTCGTTCTCGAATTAGAGAAAACGTAAACTAAAAGAAAACATACCCGAATCAGAACTGGAAATGAGGGTAAGAAGTCCGTATAGACTCCTCCGTCTCCCAAGTGGCTTCCCGCTCAGGATGATCCCTCCAGAGGATTTTGACGAATGGGATCGTCTTCTTCCGCATGACACGATCTTGTCGTTCTAGAACTCTCATAGGTTCTTCGACATATGACAGATCCTCTCGAATCTGATCAAGCGGATAGTGAACAACATGAAGGGGATGATAGTTGTATCCTCCGAGTAAGGACACATTAAACACGTTGTGAACGAGTGATAGCTGAGGCGGTAATGCTAAACGATATGACACTTCACCAACGCGTTCTATGATGTCGAACGGTCCGATGAAGCGAGGAATGAGCTTTCCCTTGATTCCAAAACGCTTGACTCCGCGTGCTAGTGATACCTTGAGGAAAACATGATCACCCACGTTGAAGAATAGATCTCTATGATGCTTATCAACATAGCTCTTCTGGTTAGCACGAGATTCCTGCAGCTTCGCCTTGGCGACGACGACCTTCTCATTAGTCACCTCAATCATCTCTGGACCCTCAATCAGTCGTTCGGCACCTGATCCCAGCAGATTGGGGCACGACACTTCCTACCATACAACATTTCAAATGGTGCACACTTGATGCTAGCGTGCCAACTGTCGTTGTATGCAAACTTCGCTAGATAGATATACCCATCCCAGCTTCTTGTCCATTCTAGAGAACACGCCCGTAGCATGTCCTTCAATGTCTGAATGGTACGTTCCGACTGTCCGTTGGTCTGAGGATGAAAGGTAGTGCTAAGCTTAAGCCTGGTGCCCCAAGCTTTATGTAGACTCTGCCAAAAACGTAATGTGAAATGAGGATCTCTGTCTGAGATGATTTCTGATGGAGTACCATGCAGTCTCATGATCTCCTTTTGAAAAGTGTCTACCAATTTGCTGACCCGATGCTCCTTGCGGATTGGCAGGAAATGAGCAGATTTGGTCAATCTATCAACAATAACCTAGATGGCGTCGTGTTTCTTTTGAGTCACCGGAAGACCAGTAACAAAATCCATGGAGATCTTGTCCCACTTCCATTCTGGAATATCTAATGGTTGTAGTAAACCACTAGCTCTGTTGTGTTCGATCTTAACCTTCTGGCAGATCATACATTTGGAAACGAAGGTGGCAACATCCTGCTTCATAGCACTCCACCAGAAGTGCTGCTTGATGTCATGGTACATCTTGGTGGAACCAGGATGTATGGTAAACGGAGATTTGTGAGCTTTAGTCAACACAGCTTCCCTGACTATAGAGTCATCAGGAACAACTTGTCTAGTGCCCTGCCATAAGATACCGTCATCATCAACACGAAACTTCGTCAGCTGATCAAGGTTCTGAATGATAGCACAAATCTTACCATCATCTTTCTAAGCTTCCTTGATCCTAGAATGTAAGTCTGGTTCCACTATAAGATTTGCCCAGTAACCATGTTGTCCTTGTACGCAAAACTCAATGTCGGTCATCTCCAGCTCACGGATGATCTCCTTTGCAATCCATATGCCAGCAATCATACCCGACCTTCTGCTTAGCGCATCTGCCACCACATTCGCCTTACCAGGATGGTACTGAATGTTGGTGTCAATCCTTCAGCAGCTCTAACCATCTTATTTGTCTCATGTTTAGTTCCTTCTGGGTAAAGATGTACTTGAGACTATTGTGATCTATGAAGATGTCACATGATTTACCATACAAGTAATGCCTCCAGATCTTCAATGCGAAAACAATTGCTGCAAGTTCCAAGTCGTGCGTATGGTAGTTCTCTTCATAAGGTTTATGCTGTCGTGATGCTTATGCAATAACCTTTCCATGTTGCATGAGAACACAACTTAGACCCTTTCCTGAAGCATCACTATAGATCTGAAATCCACCAATACCAGATAGGAGAGGAAGAATAGGTGCATATACTAAATTCTGCTTAAGGTCTTCAAAGCTCTTCTCTCGTTCTTCAGTCCAGACGAATTTCTCTCCTTTTCTCATCAGTTTAGTCAAAGGTAAGGCTAACCGTGAAAAGTTATCTACAAACCTGCGGTAGTAGCCAGCTAAACCCAAAAAACTTTTGACCTCTATTGCAGATGTAGGTCTCATCAATTTAGTGATGGCTTCAACCTTCGCAGGATCCATGGTGATCCCCTCTTCAGATACAATATGGCCCATAAATGCCACCTTGCTTGACCAGAACTCACACTTGGAGAACTTGGCATACAACTGCTTCTGACGAAGGATTTGCAAAACTATACGAAGGTGTTCTTCATGTTCCTCCTTGGATTTGGAGAACATCAGGATATCATCAATGAAAACAATAACGAACTTGTCTAGAAACTCATAGAAGACACGGTTCATCTGATCCATGAAGACTGCTAGAGCATTTATGAGTCCGAATGGCATGACTACGAACTCGTAGTCCCCATAGCGTGTACAGAAAGAAGTCAAATATCCTGCTCTTTAACCCGTAACTGATGGTAGCCGGACCTCAGATCGATCTTTGAGAAATACTTGGCGCCCTGAAGTTGATCGAAAAGTTCATCAATACGCGGCAAAGGATAACTGTTCCTGATCGTGATCTTGTTCAGCTCACGATAGTCTATACATAAACGCATGCTGTCGTATTTCTTCTTCACGAATAACACCGGTGTACCTTATGGCGATGCACTAGGACATATGAAACCTCGCTCCAGAAGTTCCTGTAGCTGATCTTTTAACTCCTTAAGCTCAATGGGAGCCATGCGGTAAGGAGCCTTGGGAATTGGCTCTGCTCCTGGAATGAGCTCAATTCCAAACTCGACTTCACGAAAAAGTGGTATGCACGGAAGTTAATCAGGAAATACATCCGGAAATTCTGGCACAATAGGCTGATCTTTAATCGTTGGATACTCAGCAGTAATGTCATGAATGTTAGCTATGAAGCCCTGGTAGCCGTGTGATAGTAATGTACGCGCCTGCATGGATGAAATAATTTGTACATACATACCTGGTAGAAAACCATGGTGTATGTACTCTAGAGATTTGACATCACAAAAAATAACCCGATAAGTGTGGTAGTCTATCGTAGCCTGGTGTTTGGATAACCAGTCCATGCCCAATGTCATGTCAAAATCACACATGTCTAATGGGAAGTGCGTCAACTCTACGGATTCTATCATCAAAATCTAGGGAAAGATATCTGTACACCTGGGTGATTCGCACAGAGTCTCTAAGTGGCGTGGAAATGCTTAAGGTATTTTCTAATGGCATAGGGGAAATCCTAACATGTGTAGCAAAAGAAGTGTATATGACTGAATGAGTCGCTCCAATATCAAACAAAACGCATGCTGCCTGACCATTCATAAAGAGATTTCCAATTATGGTACCTGAAGTCTTGTTCGCCTGCTCCTTGGTAGTAGTGAACACACGGCCAGAAGTAGGAGGTGGCTTAGAGTCAGCATGTCCAGAGGTTCCTTCTATCTCACCCTTGCGACAATCCTTCTGCTGATGGCCTTGCTGGCCACATTTGAAACAACCACCATTACCTCGGCGGCAAACACCAAAATGTCTGCGCGAACAAGTAGGGCAAATAGGATGCGTGAACCCTCCAACAGGCGTCCTAACTAGATGCGAGTCTGTTTCAGGAGTACATGCATGAGACATGATCATGGAACATAATCATGATTACATAGAAGTTTTAATTAGTTACCAGATGAAGCAGAACGGTTAGGCTGCGAATCTTTGTGGTCCTGATCCCTGCCATTGCCAATGCTCCTGAATATGAATTGCTGGAGTGTCAGAATACCATAACCTAAGACAATTTAACATGAAAGAAGGTAAATGTAGGGACCTGCTGTTGTTAGAGTGATTGGCATTGTTACGGTAATTGTCATTACCGCCACGCCTATCTGAAGCAGAACGGTCATGGGACTGACCGTTTCCCTTGGATGATTGTTGCTGAGCGACCGCAGGTTTCAGGTCGTCAGTCTTCTGTCTAAAATATAAAGTTGAACAAAGGATGATATAAGAATGAAATTACTGAAAGAAATGAATGATTAACATTTGGTGATTGAAGATACCTCGTCACTGACCGGTCATCACCAAACTCCTCTCGTTCCAGAAGCATCTCAAGCTTACGGGCTGCATCGGCCACCTGTGCCACTGTAGTGAACGTAGCACACACCAAACTATTGGCAACCGATGTACGAAGAGCTCAACGAAACTTCTCAGCTTGTTCCTCAACAGTACCAGCTGATGCGCCCAGAAATCCAGCCAAACGAAGAAACCTCTACATGAATTCATTGTTGTTCTCCCCAACAACTTGTTAGATATTATGATAATCCCTCTCGAGTTTCTCCTGTTCAGCATGTGGAAATTACTGATTAAGGAAGATCTCCTTAAACTGGTCCCACGTCAACAGTGCAACCCAATCATCACCACCGTTAGACTACTTGACTGATTTCCACCAATGCAGCACATCACCTTCAAACTCGTAGCAAGCCAGCCGTGCCTTGAATACACCGTCACAACCCATCGCATCAAATATCTTCTCAATGTGAGATATCTAAGCTTCAGCCTCAGAAGGGCTGGCAGTCTGCTCGAATGAACGGGGTCTCTGCTTGTTGAAACGCTCCAACCAAGTCATAAGGGTACCAGGCGGTAGATGTGGAGGATTGTTGTCGTTCTGCGGATGGGATCCGTGCTGATTTCCATGAGCCTGGACTTCAGCATGGACTTCGTCCCTGATTTCATTGCGAAGTTGGGGAAGGAGGGCTTGCAAAACTGCATTGACAGTTGCAACCAATTCTTGAGCATTGCGTGTGTTCACCATCTGACAGTTTAAAACAAAAATGCAACATAAATAATGAGTCTGATAAAATATGACATGATTATAAAAATGCATGAACAGTGTATAAAACATGAATTAATTTATGATGCACAAAACATTTTTAAAATGCATGATCATTAAATATGATGATATGTCCATGAGTGAACGCCTATGGGTCAGTTCACAAAACAAAAAGGCAAGTGTGGACGCCTATGGGTCGATCCACTAAACAAATAAAATGTTTCGATAAAACACATACGACTAAATAGGGCCAGTCCTATACCAACCATTACTTAGTCAAAATTCCTTCGACAATGAGATGAATGCTTAAAATGATTACATGAAATGAAAATGAAATGGATGCATGAAAACCAACTGTCAATTCTAGGAAGACGCTGGTGACTACCCGTAAGTCACAGGTCATGTTTTATAGAGCTACAGGTCGACACCTTGGGACCTGATACCATAATTGTAACACCCCATTTGGTAAAATGAAATATCACAGTAATTTATGGTGTGTCATCAAAGCATGCAAGGTAAATGTCTAAACATTCATGACCATAAAAGGAAATACCAGAAACAAACATCGGTAGTCCAAGTAACTCAAACACAAGCAAATATAAGTACTGTAAAGGAAAGGACTAAACAATGTCCAACATGAAATAAAGTAAGATAAAGTATGATAAATGCATAAGATATAGAAGGCTGGATAGCTTCCATCATAATGCACATACTCTTGAGATCCTACTTGTGACCTTGGGTACATGCTGTTTGGGAACATGGAAAATGGAAAATGGCTGAGCATAACGCCCAGTGAACGGATATATAGCATAACATGAAGATATAAATAACGAAAGCATATAAAGAGCATATAAAGCATGAATGGCAACAGAAATGAATGAGTCCTGGGAAAAACCTAGGCGTATAACATGCTAACTAACTTTAGTTCTGAAAACATAGCTTATGTTTACTTATGAAAATTTGTATAGTTTAATATACCAAAAGCCAATATAGGTCATGAGGTCAACAACGTGCATGAATACTTAGAGGGGTGATAATAAGTGTGAAAACACTTATCTTTTTACCACTTATTTCCAATAATAACAAGACCAAAACGTGTGATTTATGTCGTAAAAGTCGGAATTATGCGTGGTTTGTGTTTTTATTGTGTTTTAGGACCAAAATATGAAAAAGGAAGAAAACACGGGTTTTCACGGGCTTTTATCGGAGAAAACGGGAGAAGACGAAGTCAAAAGATCAAGAGTGCAAAAAGAACGGAAGTCCAAGGCCTATTCTGATGATTTATCGAAGAAAGAGTCTAAAGACGGAAGTTAACGAAGTCGAAGAACTTAAGTCTAATAGAAGAAGAAAATTAAAAGACAAGCTCGAATCCCGAGACGACAAAGACAAAGAATTAAAGTCGAGTCGAGAAAACGTGAAGAAAGCAAGAAAGAAGATGCAACACATGCACTCCTTCCACCTTCCCTATAAATACCCTCCTAATAGTCATTAGGAGGGTGGTTAGATTTTTTAGTTAATTTTCACTTTTTCTTAGTTTTCTCTAGTTTTTAGAGAGAGAAAGTCTTAAACTTTCTCTCACTAAATTTCATCTTCTTTCTTTTAATCTTTTAAGATTAAACACCTTTGTATTGCTTATTTCATTAATCAAAGTTCCATTTTTATCTTTTATTCCTTAATCTCATTCTACTTTTCTTTGATTTAAGATTAATTTTGGTGCGATTATCAATAGATCCGTGTTGTTCTTAATGATTTCGTGCTTAAAAGTTAATCTTTTGATCATTTTATAAGTTTTCATTTGATTAAGCTTTAAGACTTTTGTGCTTATTGGCTTATTTTTATGATCAGCTTATTTACTTTATAAAAATATCCCTTAAAAAGTTTATGTTTTTATTGTTTGATCTAAAAAGTTGATTATTTTCGAGTCAAATAAGTTGTGATAAGTGCTTATTTGATTCGGATTTGTCATTGATTCGGGTTGGTTTGGTGAAAAGCTTATCATATAGCTTATTTCATTAGCTTAACCGAATTCCACAATTTTAGGAAGGGGTACAACTCCCCTTTCCGATTGCCCCATTCCGAGCAGACCACCCTTTCCGATTGACCAATCGGAAAAGGGTTTATCCATCTTTCCGATCTGCCCCCTCAAGTATTCCGATCGAGTGATCGGATTAGGTAGTTGCGTATTCTGATTGGGACTTTGAGTTTATATTCCGATTGCCCTATTACTTGCTTTTCCGATTGGTTTCATTCCCCTACATTCCGATTGACATCATTTTTTGTGCACATTCCGATCTTACACATTACCATATTCCGATTGTGTGCTTTCCTCCCTATTCCGACCACCAGATCGGAATACATTCCGATCTGGGTTCCTTTTTGCTTATTCCAATTGAATTGCTTTGGTTTATTCCGATCTTACTTTCTTATAGTACTTTTTAACTAAGTTCTTATTTTTAGAAAGTTTTCCTAGTGTTAATTCTTATTTAGTGAACTAGTACTTTTCCATTGTCATCTCTAAGTTTACAAGCTTTTATGTTTACTCGTCATTTTAGTATTTATCCTTATTCTTCCATTTTACTCAACGACACTTTTATTACTTGCTAATAGTTTAAAATAGACAACAAACCAAACCATTCTCTTGATTTACCAAAAGACGATTGAGTCGCACTTAAGACCGGTTTTCAATTCGAAAGGATTCGGACGATAAAATTTTATACCTAGCCAAAAGCGAAGTATTAAATGGCGCCGCTGCCGGCTCTTTTTGTTACGATAAACG
Organism: Glebionis coronaria; assembly: GCA_025667525.1. NCBI lineage: Eukaryota > Viridiplantae > Streptophyta > Magnoliopsida > Asterales > Asteraceae > Glebionis > Glebionis coronaria. The sequence continues at coordinate 339,430 of JANFOE010000290.1, read as the reverse complement.
GTTTCTAGTGAGAGACGCATTGAATTTTTGGATCCGTTCTTTGAACGTTATTTTCCTTGCTTTAAAAATTTTCAAAAATCTATAAAAAAATAAAACTCTTCAAAAATACAAAAACATTGAAAAATCATTAAAAGCAATTCTTTTTCAAAAGGTTTTGCACCAAAAAGATTATATAGATATTCTTTGTGTATATTTTTCTTCTGCAGGTGTATGCGTACTAGATCTTCGAACTATTCTGAGCCCGAGACTCGTGAAGATTTAGATATGGCTGGTGTTAATAACAAAAATAATCACCCACCTCAACACAATTTGAATAACAACAACAACAACAACAACAACAATGTCCTCTTACCTGATTTACGAACCATGGAGGAATTGTGCCAACCCACCATGAACGGACGCGGAGGCCCGATTGCGCCAATGTACGTCACGGCTCAGGAGTTTTCGTTGAAGCATCACATGATCCAACAAGTGCAAACGAACCCATTTCGTGGAATTCGGATGATAATGCCACAAACACCTCGACAAATTCATTACCATGACCCAAAGCATGAAGTGCTCCGGTGTTTCTATGGATGACCTTCGCCTTCAACTTTTTCTACACTCGCTTTCTCACCATGCCGAAAAATGGTTTGACCGTCTTCCTAAGAATTCTATTCATACATGGAATGACATGACTCAACGCTTTTTATCGCGCTACTTTCCCCCATCCATGGTCACTAGCCTTCGTAACCAAATCAGTGGATTTATGCAAGAGAATGATGAATCACTTTTCGATGCTTGGGAACGATACAATGATTTGATCGACCGCTGTCCTAATCATAATATGCTCCCCGTCACTCTCATTGACACCTTCTACAATGGTCTCACTTTTCGTGATCGTGACACGATCAATGCCGCCGCCGGTGGTACTTTTATGAAAAGGAGACCAGAGGAGTGTCGAGAGTTGATCGAAAACATGACTACTCACCACAAGAATTGGGATTCATCCGCATCCTCAAGATCTAATCAGAGAGTCAATGTTTCTTCTACTACCTCCAATCCCGAGATATCCGAACTTACCCGACAAATCGCAATGATGCACAAAGATTTCATGTCCATAGCCACAAACAATTTTCAACAAGCTAAAGCCGTTGCTATTTCTTGTGACACATGTGGTGGTCCTCACTCTTATAATGATTGTCCTTCTACCCAAGGCAACTATTCTGAAAACGTTAACGCAGCTTACGGCACTTATCCCACTGGAGGCTATCAAGCCCGCCCTCAAGGAGACCGTGGTTTGCAAAGTTATCGTTCCAACAATTATCTTGCTCCTCCCGGTTTCCCTCCTGCAAACCAAAACCAACAATAAAGCTATAACTGAAACAATCAATCTCAACCTCGTGCTAACAATCAATATCAATCCCAAAGAAACCCATACCCAACTCAAGGAAATTCTCAAGCTTACCAAGCTCCACCTCTCAATCAACCGATGGCAGTAAACCAAGACGTCGAGACATTCATGAAGACTAATCGGGAGTTGGTGACGAATCTTCAGAGTCAATTTGTCAACTTGAAGAATGACATGGTGAAGCAAGGGAGCGATATTCGAGCCGAGCTCAGGAACGATATGGCCAAACACAGCAATGAAATTAATGCCAACATGCAAAACTCTTTTAATAATCAAGCTGTTTACCTTCGTGATATGATTGGTTCGCTCATCCAAAGTAATCAAACCTCTTCTTCGGGTACTCTTCCGAGTAATACCGTTGCAAATCCAAGAGGGGAGATGAAAGCAATCACCACTCGTAGTGGAAAAGGTTATATGGAACCCGAGCTTCCTACACCTCCACCCGTGATTGTGAACAAGGAAAAAGAGCAACTTTCCTCACCTCCTTCACCTTCTATCCCCATTTCCCCACCACCCGTGGTTGTGAGTGATCCTATTCCCTTAAAGCCTTCTTCTTCATCTAATATACCCTACCCTTCAAGGTTGAGGAAAGAGAAGCAAAAGAGCAAGGATGATATTCAGGTTTCAAACTTTCTAAAAATGTTTAAACAATTGAATTTTAACATCTCCTTTGCCGAGGCTCTCGCTCACATGCCCAAATACGCTAAGATGTTTAAAGATCTTCTAAGTGATAAGGAAAAGCTTTTTGACATCGCTCAGACCCAACTTAACGAGAACTGCTCCGCGGTGCTCTTAAGGAAATTGCCCACCAAACTTGGTGATCCGGGTCGCTTCTTGATTCCTTGCAACTTCCCGGGAGTAGAGAATTGCATGGCCCTAGCCGATCTAGGTGCCAGTATAAACTTAATTCCTTTAAGTGTTTGGAAGCAATTATCTCTCCCCGAGCTAGTCCCCACCAAAATGACTTTGGAATTAGCCAACCGTACGGTTGCTTATCCAGTGAGGATAGTCGAAGATGTCTTTGTTGGCGTCGATAAATTCACCTTCCCGGCGGATTTTGTCGTCGTTGACTACGAGATGGATCCCCGTGTTCCATTAATCGTTGGACGTCCATTCTTGAGGACCGGTCACACTCTCATTGATGTAGCCGCGGGTGAAATAATCATGAGAGTTGGTAACGATAAAATTGTCTTCAACATGGGTAAGATTTCTAAGCAACCTTATTCATATGAGAGTGTTAATGCTATTGATGTTGTCGATGAGGCTTGTGAAGAACATTTTCATGATGCTTGCAAAAGTACTCTTTCTTCTCTACCCAATGTTGAGACCGTTGCCTCAATTGCTCCAGCATTGACTCCTTTTGGAGAAAGTGACTTGGATGACTTCGAAGCTAGCTTGGGTCCTCTCGATATTAAGTATGATAATTTGTCCACCAATTGGGATGAAGATATTAGTACTATTGAGAGACTTCTCAATGAGGACCCGTTGTCTCCTCCTGCTCCTAAAGAGGTGACTAATGATGATCCATCGTTAGTTTCACCATCTATTGAGGATCCTCCTACTCTTGAGATTAAAGACCTTCCTCCTCATCTTGAGTACATTTTCCTGGAAGACGACGAGAAGCTACCGGTCATCATCGCAAAGGATCTGAAAGAAAACGAAAAAGCCCGACTTGTCGCCGTGTTGAAGAAGCATAAACGCGCTATCGCTTGGAAAATCTCCGACATCCGTGGAATTGATCCTCACTTCTGCACACATAAAATTCTCATGGAGGACGACTTTAAGCCCACAATTCAAAGTCAACGAAGGGTGAATCCTAAAATCCATGAAGTCATTAAAAAAGAGGTTATCAAACTTCTTGATGTGGGTATGATTTACCCTATTTCGGATTCACCATGGGTTAGTCCAGTCCATTGTGTGCCTAAGAAAGGCGGTATCACCGTTGTGCCCAATGCAAACAACGAGTTGATTCCTACCCGTCTTGTTACTGGGTGGAGAGTTTGTATAGACTACCGCAGACTCAATGATGCCATGAGAAAGGATCATTTCCCTCTACCTTTTATGGACCAAATGCTTGAACGTTTAGCGGGTAATGAATATTACTGCTTTCTTGATGGTTTCTCGGGTTATTTTCAAATACCCATCGATCCCCAAGATCAAGAGAAGACAACATTCACTTGTCCCTATGGCACCTTTGCTTACAAACGAATGCCTTTTGGCTTATGCAATGCCCCCGGGACTTTCCAAAGGTGCATGTTGGCTATCTTCCATGACATGGTTGAGCAAACCATGGAAGTCTTCATGGATGATTTCTCGGTCTTTGGGGATTCCTTCTCTTCTTGCCTTGCCAATTTGGAACGTATGCTTCAGCGGTGCGAAGACACTCGCCTTGTTCTGAATTGGGAAAAATGCCATTTTATGGTAAAAGAAGGCATTGTGCTAGGACACAAAATCTCTAAAGCCGGTCTTGAAGTTGATCGTGCTAAAGTAGATGTCATAGCCAAATTACCTCCACCTTCAACCGTGAAGGGTGTGAGAAGTTTTCTGGATCATGCGGGCTTCTATCGTCGATTCATTCAAGATTTCTCTAAAATCGCTCGCCCGATGACCCACCTCTTGGAAAAAGATACTCCTTTTATCTTTTCTAAAGAGTGTCTCGAAGCCTTCAATCTTCTTAAGGATAAGCTAACTAACGCACCGGTCTTGGTTACACCAAATTGGGAGCTGCCTTTTGAATTGATGTGCGATGCTAGCGACTTTGCTATTGGTGCGGTTTTGGGCCAAAGAGTGAATAAACACTTCCAACCAATCCACTATGCTAGCAAAACAATGACGGGGGCTCAATTGCATTATTCGACAACCGAAAAAGAGCTTTTATCTGTTGTCTATGCTTTTGAGAAACTTCGCCCCTATCTTGTTTTATCCACCACCATCGTATACACGGACCATTCCGCGTTGAAGTACTTGATGACTAAGAACGATTCTAAGCCAAGACTTCTTCGCTGGGTGTTGCTCCTTCAAGAATTCAACATTGAAATTCGCGACAAAAAGGGAGCCGAAAACCTGGCCGCGGATCATCTGAGCAGACTTGAGGATCCATATCAAGGGGATCATCCGAAAAAAGAGATCAATGACTCTTTCCCCCTTGAGACCTTAATGTCTATAAATCTCAATCTTGATGGCACCCCGTGGTTTGCAGATATTGCAAACTACTTAGCGGGTGGTATTCTCATCCAAGGGTTAACATCCCAACAAAAGAAGAAGTTCTTGAATGATGTTAAGACTTACTTTTGGGATGACCCTTATCTATTCAAACAGTGTGCTGATCTGATTATTCGTCGATGTGTTGACGGACCGGCAGCTTTTGACATCCTCCAAGCTTGCCACAAAGGACCCACCGGTGGTCACTTTGGTCCCAACTACACCGCTAAGAAAGTGTTTGATTCTGGATTCTATTGGCCCACCATTTATCGTGATGCTCACGAAATGGTTAAGCATTGTGATGCTTGCCAACGCCAAGGCAAGATCACACATAAGGATGAGATGCCTCAAAATTTCATACATGAATGTGAAATATTTGATGTATGGGGCATCGACTTTATGGGGCCATTTCCATCCTCCAAAGGGAACACGTACATCCTCGTCGCCGTCGACTACGTCTCTAAATGGGTTGAAGCTAAGGCTCTTCCTACGAATGATGCGAGGGTGGTTGTGAACTTTTTGAAGCAGCTTTTCGCTCGATTTGGCGTTCCTCGTGCTATCATCAGTGACCGCGGGACTCATTTTTGCAACGATCAATTTGCAAGAGTCATGGCAAAGTATGGTGTCAATCACCGTCTTTCCACCGCCTATCATCCCCAAACCAATGGGCAAGCCGAAATTTCCAACCGTGGCTTGAAGAGAATTTTGGAGCGTACTGTGGGAGAGCATCGCGCCGCGTGGGCCGATAAGTTAGACGATGCTCTGTGGGCTTTTCGTACTGCTTACAAGACTCCGATCGGTTGTACACCTTATCGTCTTGTGTACGGGAAAGCCTGCCACCTACCCATCGAGCTGGAACATAAGGCGCACTGGGCCTTGAAGTGGGCTAACTTCGACATCAACAAAGCCGTTGATCATCGTAAGATTCAACTCAACGAGCTCAATGAACTGCGGAATGAAGCTTATGAGAACTCGTTGATCTACAAGGAGAAGACGAAGATCATTCATGACGCTAAAATAAAGAACCGAGAGTTCCATGTCGGTGATCAAGTCTTACTCTTTAACTCTCGGTTGAAGATCTTCTCTGGCAAGTTGAAGAGCCGCTGGTCTGGTCCATTCACCGTCGCCAAAGTCTTTCCTTATGGGACCATTGAGCTTTCTCAGCCAAATGGGCCCAATTTCAAGGTGAATGGCCAGCGTCTGAAGCTGTACTTTGGTGAGGACATCTCTCAAGAGATGATTCCATCCCTCACCACGTTCCCCATGAACTAAAATTGGGTTGAGTCAGGCTCACGACTCGGTGAACACAAACAAGCGCTTCTTGGGAGGCAACCCGTGTTCTATCCTTTACTGCTTTCATAATAATTTTAGGGGAGCCCTGCATATGTTTGTTGTCTTGTTTCTTGTGCTGTGCAGGGATTAAAGCTTCAAAGATCCATCTTGATGACTTTTGACGAACCGTGATACCGTGTTCCCATCTTCCCGGTTCTATCCTAAACTCTTGTGATTCAATATTTCATATTTTATATGTTCACATTGAATTCACTTTAGTTGTCCTTCCCTTAGCAAGATTTAAACAACGTGCACAATGTCATAACTGTAGGGGAGTTTACTCCCACATGCTCAAACATTAAGGACAATGTTTATCTCAAGTGTAGGGGGGACTTCTATCGAAGTAAGTGGTCTTTTCCATGAATTTGCCCTCATTTTAACCGGAAAATTTGATTTTTTGACATTTTTCAAAATTTTTAATCTATTTTGGCCTAGTTGTATAGTCGTACTTTCCTTTATCATGTTTAAGTTCCTTTCCGTTGCTAGAATAAATTTTTAGTAAAGTGGTTTTAGATTTTTCTAGTCGTGAACATTTTGACTCAACCCGAGTTTACTTACCTAAGTTTACTCTAGCTAGTATCCTTAACGTGTTTAAGTCAAGTTTTGCTAGGCTTTTATATAGGGAGCTATAAAACGCGAAAGTCTTAACTCTCACGGGTTAAGAACAAGAACTTTTCGCAAGTTTCTATAATTGATCCTAGAGAGTCGTTTATCAAGGGAACTTTAAAATGCGATTTCTAAACTTGAAAAAGTCTAAGAATTTGCAAGATCCTATAGGCGACTCGAAAACCCAAAACTTTGATTTAATAGGCTTAGCATCCACGAGTCTCATTCCTTGAGATTTTAAATTGTGGAGAACGAGAGATGATAGAGCCAATTATAAGTTCGGTATTCTTTCGTGAATTTATGTGAGTTAATTATAAGCCTATTCTCCCTCCGCTTGTTAATAAATTTATCTGCAATAAATAAGGTTGTACGATTTAAAAGGTTACCTAGCTTCTAGCTCCAGATCGTTTAAAAGTTGCTCGGTACGGATTAGAGTTCATAGCCAAGGCATAACTTATTGAAGCGGGATGCGAAAATTGGCGAGTCCGAAAAGGCCCTAACAAGGCATGAGGGCTACATTTTGTTGCTAAAGATCCAAAAGTGATGTGAAGAATCATTTATCGAAAATCAATATGAAGGATCGAGACACACGACGAAAAGCAAGAACTCCCCAAAAGTCATGGAGAAATCTACCCGAAAAGACCCTAACAAGGTATGAGGATAAATAGATCCAAGTCCTAAAAGGAGGCGGATCGTTGTATATCAAAGTCCAAAATAAAGATTGGAGAAAAATGAAGAAGTCGTGGTCCAAAGATGAAGAATCTCTCAAAACTTCAAGTGAAGAAATTCCCATTATGAAGAGAAGGCCATTATTTCATGAACGTCTCTCAAAGATTCGAAGTATGAAGTCGCTGCCAAATATCAGTCCGAGAAAGGTCTCAAATCGTGAAGCGAGTTATGCCAAGATATGAACTTTATGAGGTCCCGAGAAGCAGTTTTAAAAGATTTGGTCCTTTAGCTAACTATTGATTAAATCGTTCACCTTATTTTCGGACTAAATAACTATCGAAATAAGTCAAACAATGCATCCTCGTGATCATTCAAGACAAAAATAAAATATAAGAGATACACCTAGGAATAAGGGAGTCTAAGTGAGTAATTGGCCCACATGAGTTCGTGATGGTTTACTAACTTATAATAACAATGATCTCGTTTCTAAGCTTGGTATGGGGAACGTGAAACTTGAGGATGATAAATGTTCATGGCTGCGAAAACCCAATGTAAGTTTTTAATTTCTTTACTCATTTCTATCTTTTATGTTTAGTATTTAATAAAGGCCAAGGTGGGTTATTTATGATGGAAAATGAAAACCGTGCTTTAAAATTAATGCATTGCATGAGGGCATTGCAATGGTCAAGTGTAGGGGATTTAATAAGTGTGAAAACACTTATCTTTTTACCACTTATTTCCAATAATAACAAGACCAAAACGTGTGATTTATGTCGTAAAAGTCGGAATTATGCGTGGTTTGTGTTTTTATTGTGTTTTAGGACCAAAATATGAAAAAGGAAGAAAACACGGGTTTTCACGGGCTTTTATCGGAGAAAACGGGAGAAGACGAAGTCAAAAGATCAAGAGTGCAAAAAGAACGGAAGTCCAAGGCCTATTCTGAAGATTTATCGAAGAAAAAGTCTAAAGACGGAAGTTAACGAAGTCGAAGAACTTAAGTCTAATAGAAGAAGAAAATTAAAAGACAAGCTCGAATCCCGATACGACAAAGACAAAGAATTAAAGTCGAGTCGAGAAAACGTGAAGAAAGCAAGAAAGAAGATGCAACACATGCACTCCTTCCACCTTCCCTATAAATACCCTCCTAATAGTCATTAGGAGGGTGGTTAGATTTTTTAGTTAATTTTCACTTTTTCTTAGTTTTCTCTAGTTTTTAGAGAGAGAAAGTCTTAAACTTTCTCTCACTAAATTTCATCTTCTTTCTTTTAATCTTTTAAGATTAAACACCTTTGTATGGCTTATTTCATTAATCAAAGTTCCATTTTTAGCTTTTATTCCTTAATCTCATTCTACTTTTCTTTGATTTAAGATTAATTTTGGTGCGATTATCAATAGATCCGTGTTGTTCTTAATGATTTCGTGCTTAAAAAGTTAATCTTTTGATCATTTTATAAGTTTTCATTTGATTAAGCTTTAAGACTTTTGTGCTTATTAGCTTATTTTTATGATTAGCTTATTTACTTTATAAAAATCTCCCTTAAAACGTTTATGTTTTTATTGTTTGATCTAAAAAGTTGATTATTTTCGAGTCAAATAAGTTGTGATAAGTGCTTATTTGATTCGGATTTGTCATTGATTCGGGTTGGTTTGGTGAAAACCTTATCATATAGCTAATTTCATTAGCTTAACCGAATTCCACAATTTTAGGAAGGGGTACAACTCCCCTTTCCGATTGCCCCATTCCGAGCAGACCACCCTTTCCGATTGACCAATCGGAAAAGGGTTTATCCATCTTTCCGATCTGCCCCCTCAAGTATTCCGATCGAGTGATCGGATTAGGTAGTTGTGTATTCCGATTGGGACTTTGAGTTTATATTCCGATTGCCCTATTACATGCTTTTCCGATTGGTTTCATTCCCCTACATTCCGATTGACATCATTTTTTGTGCACATTCCGATTTTATACATTACCATATTCCGATTGTGTGCTTTCCTCCCTATTCCGACCACCAGATCGGAATACATTCCGATCTGGGTTCCTTTTGGCTTATTTCGATTGAATTGCTTTGGTTTATTCCGATCTTACTTTCTTATAGTACTTTTTAACTAAGTTCTTATTTTTAGAAAGTTTTCCTAGTGTTAATTCTTATTTAGTGAACTAGTACTTTTCCATTGTCATCTCTAAGTTTACTAGCTTTTATGTTTACTCGTCATTTTAGTATTTATCCTTATTCTTCCATTTTACTCAACGACACTTTTATTACTTGCTAATAGTTTAAAATAGACAACAAACCAAACCATTCTCTTGATTTACCAAAAGACGATTGAGTCGCACTTAAGACCGGTTTTCAATTCGAAAGGATTCAGACGATAAAATTTTATACTTGGTTGCAAAACCAAGAAGTATTAGGTGACCTCGTCATGCAATTAGAGGGGATGCCTCTAATTTATATTGTCTGGGTAGGAGGGATCAGCTCCTTTTGAAGGACGCAAGGCACACACCACATTCACCATGAAAATCCTGACTGAAACTGTAACTAGGATGCACCCATACGCCCCACATGATAACATAATAATAAATAAAGGCCAAATAAACTGAAGGGACGCTACGAGCTATCACTCCACCGTGGTGAAGTCATAACACTGGTGCCTCCATTGTTATGGTTATGGTACCTCCATAACTAGGTGAAACTGGCATGCATGTATATGTCTAAGGTAACTAATAATACATAAGCATTTAAATTTGTAACTACTGGGAAAACAGTTGGCTGCATAGGGGAAACCCTAATAAAGGAAGAGATTGTCCTTACTGAAGGACAGAAATCGGTACCTTGTGTCCAGTAGAAGCTAACGGAAACACTAAAGAACCTACTCCGCCTTGACGGATAATACTACATAAGACTAGAGACGTGTATGAGTTGTATGAGATACGTATATTTTACTGGTTCTATGTGTTCTTAGTTTATTATTCATGTTATTTCATGTTTTACTGTTTAATGTGTTATCTGTAGTTATTTCATGTATTATGTTGTTTATTATTCATGTATTAAGGTATTACTCTAATTTTATTGTAATACCAAGTGACTTTCTAAAAATAGCAGGTTTCCTAAAATAGAAAGTTTCTAAAAATAGTAAGTTTCTAAAAATAGTATAAGGTGATAATTAAGTCCAAAATATAAGTTTAAGCTTATTAGTAAAAATACAAGTCATAGGTTAAATGTTATAGCTTATTAAATAATTAACATGGTTGATTTAATAAACTATAGATTATATGAATTTAATTAAAATAACATGTTTAATTAAATTAGGCTAATTAAATACTTAGGTTAAATCATGAAATATTAATTTTAATATTAAAAACCTAAGTCTTGTCAAATAAATAAAATAAACTGATTTTATTAATTCCTGAGACCGAACCCGTGTTCTAAAATAATCCCGAGCCCGAAACGTACCTAGCCGACATCACTCAGTCCGTGGTTGGTGGTTATCAGCCGAAGGCTAACCCACGACCAGGCTACCCGGCTAGCCGGTTTCCATTGTCTGGCCATAGTTCCCCCTGTTCTTGCTGTCGGCTACCCACTGCCGAGCCAAAGTACACCCTGGCTTAAGTCGGGTTCCCACTGTTGCGAACTAAGTCCCACTGAGACTCTATAGGTCTCGGTTGACACTCAAACCAAGCCAAACACACACCCTGACGCGAGTCGGGGTTCCCTTTCCTTGCGTTCGACCCAAACCAAACCAAGCCGAGACCTTGAGGTCTCGGTGGTGGTGCGATTAGCCAAGGCGAGAGCTTGGTGGCTCTCGGTGGTGCGTCGGCCGAACCAAACAACAAGCCAAAACTCCAAATCTTGTTTTCTTGGATTTGATAATATGTTTTAATTATGTTTTTAATATAAAATTAACATGAACATAATTAAATAAAAGAATGCTAAAAGATTAAGGTTTTAAGGTTACCGAATGCGTGAATGAAAAAGGTTGATGAACACGAACACGTACACACCAAAATTGAAGATCAAAATCAACAAACACCACTCTTGGTGTTCTAGGTGGCCGGCGGTAAGAGAGAGAACAAGAACTAGGGTTTCTTGATTTTTAATAAAACTGTATTATATTTTATTTCCCTGGTGTTTTACTTAGTTAAGGATTAAACTTGGGCTAATGGGCCAAAGACCCTTTTCTTTCCTTTTTTCCTTGTCTATGTCGCGGCCAACATAAACTCATAGGGCAATTCATAGTTTTTCTAAGTTAACTAATATAGTTGTGTACGTTTGTGTTTAATTTTCGTGTTTTAAATGTCGTGTTCATGTTACATTTATAATATACACAAATACTTGTTATTTAATGTCGTGACACGTGTAATATATTATAAATGGAAAGTTTTAATTTATATGTATTTTCGTGTATTTACTGTTCATGTTTACAGTTCATGGTATTTTAGTACGGTTTTACACCTGGTATTTTAGTAAAAACTTCATCAACGTTTACAAAGATTTAGGGAAAACAATGTAAAGCAAAGATTCTGTCGAGACCAGAGCATGCGGTTCCTTAAATAGGAATGCGGTTCTTTATCACTAAGGAACGGCCAGTCTTTACGGGACCGTGGACAGTGGCCTTATAAAAAGGATTTTCCAATAAATTTCAAAAGCCCAGATTTTTTTACAATGATTTGTCAAGCCAAAGTAGACTATTAACCAAAATCTGGAAAGCTAACAAACATATAAATGCACAAAGTCATTCATATCGAAAGATCGATAGCATGAACGAATAAGGATTAAAAATATCTAGCAATCCAAACACAAAGTATTAGAAAGTGAACACCGAATCCTAAACAAGAAACATAGATAAGTCCAGGAACCACACGTGGTAACAACCATGAACAATTCTTTAACATACTTTCATTCACGAACATTTCTTCATTGTCTTGATCCACTCCTTAGATCTCCTAGAAGACGATGCTTGAGATAGGATTCAAAGTCGGGATCAATTTCTAGAGAATACAATTGAGAGATGGTAGATGACAAAGTGTCACTAGAGTTGTGAGAATTTTCTTGAAGGACAATTCCAACTTCATTTGAATCATGCTTGGGTTCAAGTGAGAGGTTCCCTTCAACGGGAAGCATAACTCGATCCACAAAGTGAAATGATGAAGCATTTAAAGGTGGACAGTTAAGGAGAGTTTTTCTAAGAAGGCGTGGGAGAATTATATCAAAAGGGAGACTAGAGTGAGACCCGACGAGAACAAATTTAATTCTTCTAGCTATGAAAAATACAAGGTTGTATGGGGTGGAAGTTGCAACACAATATAACATATGTGCAAGACAAGCATGCACATGGTTGTGATCACCACCGAGACACATTGCATTTTCCCTAATGATTTCGGCCCAAGGGATCATAAAATCATTAAGATCTCTAGTGAGTAATTCCCAAGGAGTGAGAGCACGAACTTCTCCTTCAAGTTTACCAAGAATAGGATGTTCACGAGGTTTAGCAATGGCACAAGAAATGGCCGAAGCCGAGGGTAGCTCGGTCACGTAATGCACATCAGTAAGGACTGATTCTAAAGAGTTTATACTCCAAGCATCGGTGAACCTACATTAACCTTTCTATGGAACATTTAGAATTTCACCAAATTCTTCAAGACTATATACAAAGGTTTTCCCCTTGATGTAAAATCTTATCGATAAGTGATAACGCCAAAATCGAACATGTTTTATTGAGCGTTATCCATATATTTTGCATGGTTTTTGGTTATACTAACGGGCTTTATAGCTCATATATGTGTAAAGTTGTGTTTTGTGTTGTTAGTTAGCTAGGATCAAGGAAAGACAAGGAAAGACAAGGAAAGAAAGAATAAACAATGATTCATGCATATACGAAGGAATCCCGATAAGTACAAGTCACTCAGCATGGAAGTTGCCACCAACATTTCTAAAAGTTGCCACCCACTACTTTCATGTTGGAAGATTTTGACTACAACATACATGCATTCTTGAAGCTTCTATGGAGAGTTCTAGAAAACCTTTGGGACCAAGTAAATTTCTTTGACTCCAAGCATACACCTTTGGCTCCAGGTATATTTCTTTGGCTCCAAGACAAACATTGATGATCAAGGTTTGAATTCAATTATAAATAAGACCCTTGGGGTCATTGTAACATATCACTTGAACACAATTCATTATCATCATCATTATTCACCAAGGAAACTCTCTCATCCTTGTTGAAAAACCCAATTCCTGGATTTGATATAGGTATGCCAAAAGTCATAGTTTTGAAGCTCAAATCATCAAAATATCATTGAAAAACTCTAAGGGATCTTTACCCTTATCATTGGTAGTGTTTCTTGAAGCCTAAATCACCACCAATCTTCACCAAACCTCTCCAAAACCTGCCTCAATTCTCAAATACGAATTTCTAAATACATAACCCGAAAGACCACAAAGAAACTTGTAGTCAGTTGGAGGCTTAAGGATTGCTCTAAATTCTTCCATTCCATTTTCTTATTGTATTTATACTTTGGGTAAACTTTGTTACTTTCATGATGTTGAACTCTATATCATATGTCGAATGTTTGTTCTTGATTAATATGATTATGGAGTAGTTTTCTTATACTTGTTTGGAATAATGTAAACATGGATATGGAGTGTTTATTATTTTGCAATGTTGAATTATGATTTTGTTTATAAGTTTGTTTAAATCAATATGAGTCTTGATAACTTGTTGGTAAACCATAACCGTGTCTAAAGGTCGAAAGGATTCCTAGTTATGTTTTGTTCCAAATGCTAGCGCGCGTATGTGTTTGGTGTCTCATAATTGACAACTATGAATATGCAAGTTAAAAGGATTTATAAAGGTTTAATCTAGAGTATAGGTCGAAAGGGCTCTAATGAAAAAGTTGGCTAAAATCATATTTCTCACAAAAGGCTTTTAATTACCGGTTTGTAATATTGATCATAGGTCGAAAGGGTTATTTATTCTAAACTGTGTCATGTGCAATTCCATGATATTACCCATTGACTTGGAATTGTATATTTATAATTTGTGTGTTATTGCATAAATATCTACCCGATAATCCATTCACTCCATCGAAATGAATACTTTGTTCCAAGCAAGTATCTTTATTATTATTGTTATCTCATCTTATTATCTTAGTCCTCATCTCAAGTGTTACTTGTTCCTATTTGCTTAATTGTTACTTACGTGGTAATTTTGGGAGTGACAGCCATTTTTACTACTAACGTTACATTGTTACAAAGACTCGTTACAACCGAAAACACCCAAATCCCAGTGAACGACCACGGCTTACCATAACAAGCTAGCTACAAACGAAAGGGTCATACTTGCCCGTGTGTTATTAGCTTAACTGGAAATCCGTGTTATATATTTAAAACTTGTGTAATCACAAGATAACACATCAAGTTTTTGGCACCGCTGCCGGGGATTTGTGTTTTGTGCTTTTCATGTTTTGAATCTTTGTATTATATTGTGTATCGTTTTTTCCCCATTGTGCTTATTTTGGTTAGTGCTTATTCCGTTTTAAGTGTTTTAAAGTATTTTAAGATTAAGCTCCACAACCCAACAAGAGTGTTCTTTTTTTAAATTGTTAATTTTAAGTTTTTAAATAAACAAAAAAAATCATTATTTTGCTCATCAGAAGCAAAGTTGCCGCCCGACAGAAGCAAGTTGCCGCCGGCAACTGCTTAACAGTTTCGATTTTGCCGCCCGACACTCCTAAGTTGCCGCCGGCAACTTCTGTTCTCTTGTCCACAGAACCCGAGAAGCCGCCCGACAGTCTCATATTGCCGCCGGCAACTCCTGAAACTTAAAAAAAACTTTAATTTTTATTTTATTTTGTTTCTTTATTTGTTTTCTTTAGCTAAAATATATATAAAATATATAAATAAATAAATAAAATGCAAAAATATTTTTTGTTTGAGTTTATTTATATTCTATTTATCTTTTCATTTTTATTTTTAGCTTTTAATAAATTTTTCGAATTATTTCGATTTTCCGTAAACTCACGCCTTAGAGGTAAATACCTCGTTAATAAATTCTATGAACTTAAACGTAAGTTCAAGAAGAAGACTCGTGAGCCCGATAAAACCATATTTGATATCGAGTCACCGGAACCATCCACCAAGGAACGTGTTGTCATAATCGACATACTTGAATCGAAATTTGAAAATCCATTCCATACCGAAGGAATCTTCTCTCATGAAACCAAATCTGATTCCTCAACCATTGTTACCATTGATTCAGATGACTAACCAATGTGGTCAAACACTAGGATCGTTGCTCCAACGCCTAGTTCCTCAATTGTTCATTTCCCTATTTTGAACAATTTCACTATCACGAGTATCCACATTCAAATGATTCGGGAAAACCAATTCAATGGACAAGTCCTATCTGATCCTTACCGACACGTGGCTGATTTTCTTGAGATTAGTAGCCTTTTCCAATATGATTAACTTGAGGACGTTCCCATTCTCATTAACCGGAGAAGCTAAGATTTGGTTGAATGAACTGAACGAAGAAACAATTACCTCGTGGAACGAATTAAGAGAAACTTTCATAAGCCAATTCTTTTCACCCGCAAAGTTTAAATGTCTCCTAAACGACATTCATGACTTTCACCAACTCGATAACGAAAATCTCGTTGAAGCGTGGTTCCAAATCAAAGAAATGCTTCGTGCTTGTTATGGACATGATCTAACCAAGAGAATGATAATTGAATCATTTTATCATGGTTTAGACTATCCAACTCAAGTACCTCTCGACACCGGAGGAATCTTCCTTTACAATACTCCTAACGTAGCTTTTCAAATCCTCGAGGACAAGGTCCTTATCAAGTTCGATTTTTCGAAGGATTCTCATATCCATCCCAAACCGAAAACCGTTGTTCCGCCGGTGGAAATAACCTCATCTCCGATCACACCGTGTTGATAGAGAAATTCAAAGTTCTCGCTAGGCTTATCGATTCCCAATTCCTAATCATAAGGAATGAACTAAAAGATATGCGAGAAGATCGTAGTTACGATCACGATCCAAAAACCACCATGAAGGATGACACGCCGATGTGTGAACCTCATGAAGCGAATTATGTCGAAGAATATCACGAAGGATATCACGACCAAAATTCGAGGAATTCACATTCTTATCGTACCCTAAACTCGAACCATCCCCTTCCTTAATCTCGACCGCGAGATGTGACACCATACTCATCATAATATCACCAAAAACCCGAAGCCTCAACGGAGGAGATGACGAGAGAATTCATGGCTTGGCAAACGGAAGAAAATGAACGTGTTATGAAAAATTTGGTTGACTTCGAGTTTCAAATCAATCTATGGTTCCGAAACCACACAACCATGATCTATGACTTGGAGAGAATATTCAATCGTCTCGAAAAGCAAATCCAACGTACAAAGTCCCTTCCTCAAATCACCAAAACCAAAATGAGAGATAAAATACCTTCTATCCGAAATGACAATGATAAGGGTGATGTTGCAATTATTGAGGAAGAAGAAGTTGAACCTATTCTAACCATGCCAAAACCAAAACCCATCATTTCTAACTCAATTTTTTCCAAGGATTGCGCCACGCATATCTCATACAAAAAGGAGAAGACGTTTGAACATGATGTAATGTTAATCCAGGACATAGAGTTGAATCAATGAATGGCGTTGGAAGTAGAAGAGTGACAAGAAGGACGCCAATGATGTGCCGAAGAAGCCTTTCAAAGTTTGGACTATAAATGGAGAATTCCTTTGATTCAATGTTGATAATTATCAAAATCAATGGCACCCAACCAAAGTTCCCCATCTTAACCGTAGCATCAAAGAATCCTAACACTGAGGGAAAGAGTCTAGCTAACGACTCAATAATAAATTAAACGTTCTCGGGAGGCAACCCGTGCTTTAATTGGTTGTGTGTCTAATTTTATGTGTTTCAAATAAATATGTACACCCTAAAAATATTTTTCAAACTTGGAAAATCGTAAGTGTGAGGGGGTGTACTTGCTTGTAGTGTGTTATATATATATATCTATGTTTGCTTGTTTGTTTGTTTGTTTTGTTTGTTTTGTTTTGTTTGAATAAATGCAGCAATAGGTAATGGAGTATGATGCATACATGGAGAGGATGGAAGTGTACGAAAACGATTGGTCTTCCTAATTTGACATCTTATCACATGGAGATCAATTGCAATTTCTATGCCCGGGAAGTTTCGTTTCTCTTGGACTATTTATTTATTTTTCTCACTTTTCATGCTTTGAGGTTTATTTTTCATATTGAGTCTAATCCAAACTTAAGTGTGAAGGGAAATAAATGGGAAAACGAAACCAATTTTTGGTATAAAATGAAGTGAGAGTTTGTATACTTGTTTGCCCTTAGGATTTAAATGTTTTCACACGTTTGTATGTAAATATATTTCAATAATCGTCCACATGATAAAAATATATATATAAAAAAATAAAAATAAAAATATTTTTTTAATTGAGATCACACTTGTGTGATATAAGTGTATATGCGTGATAAAAAGGCAACCTTAGGAATAAAACCCAAATAGCCTTTTCCATTTTCTTTTTAGCTAGTTGCATCGATTAGCTAACCACCTATATTAACCCTTTTGTTAGCACTCTCGTCTAGTGCTAGATATCCTTAGAACACCCGTTGAGGCATTCTTCTCACTTCTATTAAATCCACTAAATAGAAAAAAAATATTTAACCTTAAACCTTAGCCTAACCCTTGTCAAAGTCTAAAGGGTGGGTTGCTAGTTGCATGGCATGGTGGATCGTTTTTGATGATTAATAGTTGCCACACTTTGCTATGTGTGTGTGCCATTCCAACAAAGACGAAGGAGACGTCTTTCTTATTTGTATTTTTGTGGTGTGTGATTAAGCGAAGTGTGAGGGGAGCATGTGATGTATGTTGAAAAAAAATGAAAGAAAAAAAGGAGGAGGATGAGAAAAAGAAAGAAAAAGAAAATAAGTCATCGAAAAAAACTAAAAAAATGATGACAAAAATAGCCAATGAGCTATATTATGAAGATGAAGGAAGAAGAAGTATGTTTAGATATCGATTAGCCAATGTGCTAAGACGTGATATATATGTGTTGATCGATATGTGTTGAATAAAGCTCGTAGCTATGATCATTTTTTGGGCTTGTGATTTGTTAGGTAACTAGCAACATGAGACTTAGACTTTTAACTTGTATATTCGTGATACACCTATCATAAAATACCCCATGTCTTACCCATACCCATTAACCCAAACCCTTAACCTTATAACCAGAATAAAAGTCCTCTTTATATGTGTACACTTGGTTCTCATGCCATTTGGTTTAATCTTGTTTGTACTTTGTAGATTTTAATCTTAATTTTCTAAGCCATTTTCATGCACCATGTGGAAATTAATTTTTTTTATTTGCTTGAGGACAAACAACCTCTTAAGTGTGATGGGGTTTGCACATTTAGCAATTTCGTATATATAAAAAAAACCCAAAATTTTTTTTTTTTACTTGCTTGAGGACAAGCAACCTCTTAAGTGTGAGGGGGGTTTGTACCTTTAGCCGATTTTTGTAAAAATCAAAATATTTTCAATTTTTCATAGAATCTTCAATTTTTCATAAAATTTTAAAAATTTTCTTTTCTTTTAGAACCTAGTTATTTTGTTTAAATTTTATTTTTCTTTTATTTGCTTGAGGGCAAGCAAAGTTTTTCTTTTCCTTGCTCGAGGACGAGCAAAACCTAAGTGTGAGAGGATTTGATAACGCCAAAATCCAACATGTTTTATTGAGCGTTATCCGTATATTTTGCATGGTTTTTGGTTATACTAACGGGCTTTATAGCTCATATATGTGTAAAGTTGTGTTTTGTGTTGTTAGTTAGCCAAGATCAAGGAAAGACAAGGAAAGACAGAATAAAAAATGATTCATGCATATACGAAGGAATCCCGACAAGTATAATCACTCAGCATGGAAGTTGCCACCAACATTTCTGAAAGTTGCCACCCACTACTTTCATGTTGTAAGATTTTGACTACAACATACATGCATTATTAAAGCTTCTAGAGAGTTCTAGAATACCTTTGGGACCAAGTAAATGTCTTTGACTCCAAGCATACACCTTTGGCTCCAAGTATATTTCTTTGGCTACAAGACAAATATTGATGACCAACGCTTGAATTCAACTATAAATAAGGCACTTGGGGTCATTGTAACATATCAATTGAACACAATTCATTACCATCATCATTATTCACCAAGAAAACTCTCTCATCCTTGGTGAAAAACTCAATTCCCGAATTTGATATAGGTGTGCCAAAAAGTCAGAGTTTTGAAGCTCAAATCATCAAAATAACATTGCCAAACTCTAAGAGATATTTACCCTTATCATTGGTAGTATTTCTTGAAGCCTAAGTCACCACCAATCTTCACCAAACCTCTCCAAAACCTGCCTCAATTCTCAAATACGAATTTCCAAATACATAACCCGTAAGACCACAAAGAAACTTGCAGTCAATTGGAGGCTTAAGGATTGCTCTAAATTCTTCCATTCCATTTACTTATTGTATTCATACTTTGGGTAAACTTTTGTTACTTTCATGATGTTGGACTCTATATCATATTTCGAATGTTTGTTCTTGATTAATATGATTATGGAGTAGCTTTCTTATACTTGTTTGGAATAATGTAAACATGGATATGGAGTGTTTATTATTTTGCAATGTTGAATTATGATTTTGTTTATAAGTTTGTTTAAATCAATATGAGTCTTGATAACTTGTTGGTAAACCATAACCGGGTCTAAAGATCAAAAGGATTCCTAGTTATGTTTTGTTCCAAATGCTAGCGCGCGTATGTGTTTGGTGTCTCATAATTGAAAAATATGAATATGCAAGTTAAAAGGACTTATAAATGTTTAATCTAGAGTATAGGTCGAAAGGGCTCTAATGAACAAGTTGGCTAAAATCATATTTCTCACAAATGGCTTCTAATTACCGGTTTGTAATATTGATCATAGGTCGAAAGGGTTCTTTATTCTAAACCGTGTCATGTGCAATTCCATGATATTACCCATTGACTTGGAATTGTATATATACAATTTGTGTGCTATTGCTTAAATATTTACCCAATAATCTATTCACTCCATTAAAATGAATACTAGTTCCAAGCAAGTATCTTTATTATTATTGTTATCTCATCTTATTAGCTTAATCATCATCTCAAGTGTTACTTGTTCCTATTTGCTTAATTGTTACTTACATGGTAATTTTGGGAGTGATAACCATTTTTACCACTAACGTTACATTGTTACAAAGACTGCTTACAATCGAAAACACACAAATCCCAGTGAACGATCTCAGCTTACCACAATAAGCTAGCTACAAAAGAAAGGGTCATACTTGCCCGTGTGTTCTTAGCTTAATTGGAAATCCGTGTTATAAATTTAAAACTTGTGTAATCGCAAGATAATGCATCAATAAGCCATTATTGATGCACATTAATGTGTATTAGCTAAAGAATTCCAAAAGGAAGGAAGGAAAGATTGGCTCATCAATATCAAGCAATCAATTAAAACCAATGGATTTGAACATGAATCGAATAAAGTCAAGTCAAAGAAAGTTAGAAGGAACAATGCGTCCTTCATGAAAACTACGAGTGTAACACCCCATTTTGGTAAATAGAATGTCACGCGTAATTATGGCGTGTCATCAAAGCATGCAAGGTAAATGTCTAAAAACATTAAATGACCATGAATGGAAATACCGGAAACAAACATCGGTAGTACAAGTATAAGCTCATCACACATAAACATAAGTACTGAAATGGAAAAGGACTAAACAATGTCCAAAGAAATAAGTAGCATAATGTATGGAAAAATGCATAAAGTGATGAAGGATAGATAGCTTCCAATCCGTATGCACATACTCTTAAAGTCTACGAGCGCCCTTGAGTACCTGCCGTTTGGGAACATGAAAGGAAAACGACTGAGCATAACACCCAGTGAACGGATATTCAAGTATAGCATGGAATGACATAGCATAAAAGACTACTAGCAGCGAAAATGTATAAGTCCTAGATAACCTGGAACATGTTCATAAATCTGGTTTTATAGTTTGAAAAGACTTACGTTTTTATATGAAATCTGTACTAATTAGCCAATAGCCCATATAGGTCATGAGGTTCCACCGTGCATGAATACTTGGAGGGAGACCTCGTCATGCTATTAGAGGGGTTGCCTCTAATTAAATAGTCTGGGTAGGAGGGATCAACTCCTTGTGAAGGATGCAAGGCACACATCGCATTCACCATGAAAATCCTGTAAAACATGTAACTAGGATACACCCATACGCCCCACATGATAATATAATACAATGGCCAAAACTGAAAAGGGACGCCACGAGCAATCACTCCGCCTTGTGGAAGTCATAACACTGGTGCCTCAAGTGTTATGGTTATGGTACCTCCATAACTAGGTGACACTGGTCATGCATGTATTTGGTTTAGGCATTTAAACTAACATAAGTATCAAACACATAAAACAATACTGGAAAAATAGTTGGCTGCAAACGGGGAATCCTAATAAGGAAAGAATGTCCATACTGAAGGACGGGAAATCCGTACCTTGTGTCTAGTGAATGAGGAAAGACGAAAGGATGAAAGTCCTACTCCGACCTCACAAATGCTACATAATAAGGTACATGTATAAGTATTCTGATTACTGAGTACGTAATTGATTATAACATGTTTTAGCTTGTTTTATATGTTCTTGTCTTGTTTTACTGATTTAAATGTTATACTGTGTTTATCATGTATTTCATGTATTATGATTAAGTATTAACTTGTATTCTTGTATTATTATACTTGTTGTGTAATAATAAGTAACTTTCTAAAAATAGAAAGTTTCCTAAAATAGAAAGTTTCAAAAAATAGAAAGTTTTAAAAAATAGGAAGTTTCCAAAATAAGTTCAGTTTCTAAAAATAGAAAGTTTCCAAAAATAGTAAGTTTACTGAAATAGAAAGTATCCATATTTTGAAATAAGCTAGATTAATAAGCTAATAATATAAGCTCAACTTTACATGGTTAAATATCATAAGTCATGTAATTATTGGTATAGTTTATTAATTAAATAAACTATAGATTATAAGATTTAATTAAATAAAATCATGATTTAATTAAATTAAGACATATAAAATACTTAGGTTAAACATGTATTAATAATTTATTAATTATAACCTAAGTCATGATTTATTAATTAATTATAGTTCATCTTTTAATAATTAATTAATACTATAGTATAAATTAAATGGTAAAAATACTTAGGTTAAAAACATGTATTATTTATTAAATAATAATAACCTAAGTTCATGATTAAATTAAATTAATATAGTCTTGTTTTAATTAATTTAATTTTCTTGAAAAATAATATAACTTGTAAAAAAGTAAGACTTGTAAAAATTAATCCCGTGACCGAGCCCGTGTTTTAATTTAGACCGAACCATGAACCGGACCGGACCCCTTGAACCGGACCGAACCAAAAACCCTAACAGTGGCTACCCGGCCTAGCCGGTGCCACTGCCCGAGTCATTTTCCCACCGGCTGACTGCCGGTAGTTCCCCCTGGTTTTGTCTCGGCTTCCACTGCACGCAACAAAGTTCCCACCGGCAGTAGGCCGGTGGTTTCTCCCTGCTTCGCTACATGTTTCCCCTGGTTGAACCAAACAACCACCGGTTTAAGCCGGTGGTGTTGTTGCTGTTGCGCCGAGACTCATAACAACCACAAGGCCACCCCGACACGAGTCAGGGTCCTTGTTTCTTGCTGCCGAACCAACACAACCACGCCGAGACCCCTTGGTCTCGGCTGTTGGTGCACATCGAGCCAAGCCGAGAGCTTTAAGCTCTCGGTTTGTGTGTTTTGGCCGAACAAAACCTTCACCAAAACCCATTCTTTTTACGATTTCTTGATTAACTAACATGTTTACTATGTTTTTAAGATTTATATAATCATGTGTTCATGATTCCAATAAAAAGAATAAAAAGAATAACAAGAAAAGGGTTTGAAAGGTTACCGAATGCGTGGATGAATGAGACTAAGAACACGAACACGAATAACCCATAAATCAACAATCAAAACAAATCAAACACCCCTTTGGTGTGATGTACAGCCGGCGACCACAAGGAGGCAAGGAAGAGTTAGGTTTTTCTTGTTTTGTAAAATAAATGAGAAATGTTTCTTGTGTTTTACCTCTTTCCAACTTAGTCAAAAACAAAATGGGTTTGGCCCTTTTCCTTCCCTTGTTTACGTCTAGCATGGGCCCACAAGGCCTTGTCGGGCCTTGTTCATGTTTAATAATTTACGTGTTCGTTTACTAATGTATTCATGTTAGTTCGTGGTTAATTATTCGTGTTATAATTAATACTTGTACTTAATCAATATTTATCATGTGATAATAAATATATATACTTAGTTTGTACGTTTGTGTTTTAATGTTCGTGATTGCATGCTCGTGATTATAATTATTATGATTAATAATTATCGTGTATTACCACGTACTTAATAATTATCGTGCACTAACACGTATGTAGTTTCTGAATTTAATATCCGTGACATAAATGGAAAGTTTTAATTGGTTATAATGTTTACGTAGTGTACTGTTCATGGCATTTAGATGCGGGTTTTACAACTCTTACCCCTAAAAAGAATAATTCGTCCCCGAATTATAAATAAAGTAAACTGAAAGAGGAACATACCCGAATTCAAAACTTGAAATGAGGGTAAGAAGTCCGGATAGACTCCTCTGTCTCCCAAGTGGCTTCCCACTCGGTGTGATCCCTCCAAAGGATTTTGACGAATGGAATCGTCTTCTTCCTCATGACTCGTTCCTGTCTGTCAAGAACTCGTTCGGGTTCCTCGATGAAGGTAAGATATTCACGAATATGTTCAAGTGGATACTGAACCATGTGAAGGGGGTTATACTTGTACCCTCTGAGTAAGGACACATGTAAATTGTCATGAACGTGAGAAAGCTGCGGAGGTAACGCTAAACGATACGATGCTTCACCGACTCGCTCGATGATATCAAACGGTTCGATGAATCGAGGACTAAGTTTTCCTTTAATTTCAAAACGTGTAATGTAACACCCCCACAATTGTTATGCGCAGCGGAACTACAACAATGGGTGCTACACAGTATTCATTGCACACAAGATATATCAAACGACGCTAAAAAAGACGTCGACTTAAAAATTGAAATTTAAAGTTGTTAAATAATACATGTCCACAGTTTTTCCAACCCCAAATAGTGCACAGAGTTTAGCGTTTTGGTCCCCATGAATCTCAACCCAAAAACTTCAGTTTTACAATCACATGACATTAAACATAAAAATTGTTTAAGTAGAAAAGGAGGGAAAAACAAGCGGACACCAAGCCGATCACACAACCTCCATCCCATGCATGCTCCATCCTACTGCTCAGCGGTTACCTGAAATACATGCCAAAATTTTGGTCAACGAAAACGTTGAGTGGAATTCATAGGTTTTTCAATCCATTTGAACGTATATATAATAAAAAACATTCGTGATCATTTATAGTCTTGTCGATCAAACAAACTATAATCAGGATACTGACAATTGTGTTTAAGCTCATGACACTAATCCGTTAACTCAATCACCCGCGTAAATATACCGGCATGATTCAGATGAAACCAGTGCCCCTCTAAAGGCATCAGTTGCAATTATACCTTATTTCTCATACAAAATAATCTACCGCAGAACTTACTATAAGTACAGCTTCTCGGCTAGCATTGGGTCGTCAACCCCGTAGTACTACAAATTGCATAAGCGGCTATTTCCCCCTTCGCAAGGGCAAGACAATAGTTAATAGTTCATGAATTTAGGGACTTTTGCAACTTTGGTACTCAACACAATTTCTAAGGCAACTTTCGGGTCTAACAATCATTCATGATATACGTTCCTTTTAAAAACTAGCATGCATTTCCCTCGCGGGTAAAACAATTTAAAATAGTATAAGCGAGGCTATAAATTCACACCTTAGATATTAAGTAGTCGGTAGTTCGAGGAGTGTTCACTGACGATGAAACGGATGCCCGGGTAAATCAACACCTATCACAAATAACGCGTAATGAGTAATCTCATTTAAATACTTACGGTACTGTATAAAATACATATATATAAGTCACTTATGACCAATATAACTCACGCCAAAAACAAAAACAACAAGTATCATTCATTTTATTCCATTCATTCTTATAACCTACGTTGTCCATTTTTACACGTTCTCGCCGGTACTTGACTAAAGTACGGGCTGTTTTACCTTATTAAACCGCACTTATAAAATTTGACAAAATTTCCAAAAATCCTATATGACCTGTAGATAACATGTTTTTAAGTCCAACAAAAGTTTTCACTTTTACGACCCGTCACGCAACTCATTTCCACGACTACATTTTACGGGCTGAAATTGCGCTTCGACCAATTTTGACCACTTTGACTTATATGAAAAATACCTTTGACTTCCTTGACTCATAAGT
Source organism: Glebionis coronaria (assembly GCA_025667525.1). Classification (NCBI taxonomy): domain Eukaryota; kingdom Viridiplantae; phylum Streptophyta; class Magnoliopsida; order Asterales; family Asteraceae; genus Glebionis; species Glebionis coronaria. The sequence goes on along the minus strand of JANFOE010000290.1, from coordinate 313,683 downwards.
CAACATATAGACTCATTTGTACAGGTTAGGGACCAAGTTTTGACCCTTGATCATTCACCAAATTATACTTGTGACCCTCGGGATTTGACTAAAACTTTACACAAATCCGGATTGTGAAAGTCCTCGTCTCCCGGTACCCGATCTTTAAAATGTCATAACTTTTAGCTCGTTTTGAGTCACGGGCTCTACCTTATACCAAATTAAAGCTAGAAAAACCCTCTATCACTATATTTAGTTTTCAAGACTTGGAACAAAAATCATTTTTCCAAAATAGACCAAATGTTTCTGCCTAAAAATGACTATACCAAAAACACGCTTAGACTCGATTCCAAGACTTCTAACCAACTCTAAACATCATCCTAAGACTTCCCAAACATATCCTAACATCAAACTTCCATCCTACCCCTATTGATCAACCAATCTCAAAATCAAAATCAAAGAAAAATACACATGCAAGTAGTAACACCTATATGAATCTTTCTAAAACAACAAACCAAACACAATAATAACATGCATATTCATCAACCACCATGGCTCCCCCAAACACCCCTTTGCCGTGGGGTTTGGGTGACCAAATCACCACAACCAAATTAATTTTGGTGGGTTTTCATGGTGTTTATACTTCCATAACACTCAAAATAAACATGCATTAGCTCAAATAGCCACAAAAACGAATTTTGGATCATATGAAAAATCTTGAAAAATTTTTATCAATGCATGTTGGATTTGATTACATGAATAGGTGGGTAATGACCAAACTAAGCGTGGTCTAACCTTAGATTTTTGAAAAATCAAGTAGAAAAGATTTTTGGTGGATTTTTGTGTGAGTTGGGTGTGCCCGTGGGTTTGAGAGAGACAAGGGGAGGGAGTGTTTGATTTTTCTTGTAAATGTTTGTGTGTGTTTGTGTGTTTGTCCACTTTGCCCCCTTTTGTTAGTTAGGAGGGACCTTGTTGCAATTTCTAGTTTCTTTTGTCCTTAAATAGAAAACAACCTCAAAACTTTGCGGGTTTGACTCAATTGTCACTTTTGAAAATTTTACGGGAGTCGGAAATCTTCCCGAATGCTCCAAAATATTTTTGGGATACTTTAAATGTACTTGGAAGGCTATAAAACTCACACGACTCAACTTAACACGTACCGTAAATAAAATTCTCGAAAAATTACATTATCGATAAATCGTCAAAAATTATATAAAATTGGGCATCCCTCGGGATCGTAATCGTCATCGTCCTTCTCAAAACGTCAAACGTAAAAATTATAACCTCGAACATCGGCTCTAACCAAAATACGTATAATTATAGAAATTAAAATTTATCAAAAATTTCAAAATTTAGCGTAATTTAGGGTATCGTAAATGACCTCGATTCTAGGGTGTCACATCCACCCCTCCTTAAAGAGAGCGACGTCCCGGCGCTCGCCTCTTCTTGGGCTCACATTTCGTCTTACTGGAACAAATGAGGATACCTTTCCTTGAAAAAGTCCTCACGTTCCCAGGTATATTCCGGTCCACGCTTAGAATTCCATCGGACCTTCACAATAGGAATCCTACTATGCTTCAACCGCTTGACCTCCCTGTCCATGATTTCCACAGGTTCTTCCACAAAGTGCATTTTGTCGTCTAGTCGAATCTCGTCCAAAGGAATCACCAATTCCTTGTCCGCCAAACTCTTCTTCAGGTTCGATACGTGAAACGTGTCATGAATAGCACTAAGTTCGGTCGGCAATTCTAACTTGTACGCTACTGGTCCAATTCGTTCAACAATCTTAAACGGTCCAATATACCTCGGACTCAACTTTCCTTTCTTCCCAAAACGAATTACACCCTTCCATGGCGATACCTTGAGCATAACCATATCTCCAACTTCAAACTCCAACGGTTTCCTTCGGTTATCAGCATAACTTTTCTGTCGGCTTCTCGCAGCAAGTAGTCGGTTCTTGATCTGCACGATCTTCTCTGTTGTTTCTAATACCATTTCGGGTCCAGTCAATTGACTTTCCCCTACTTCACTCCAACACACGGGCGATCTACACTTCCTTCCATACAATGCTTCGAACGGTGCCGCTTTGATACTCGCATGATAACTATTATTGTACGAAAATTCCACCAGAGGCAAGTGGCGTTCCCAACTTCCTCCAAAATCAATCACACACGCTCGGAGCATGTCCTCCATCGTTTGAATCGTTCGTTCACTCTGGCCGTCAGTTTCCGGGTGATAAGCCGTGCTTAAACTCAGTTCAGTGCCCATCGCACGTTGAAGCGATCTCCAAAATTCCGACGTAAATCTACTGTCGCGATCCGAAATGATCGATAACGGCACTCCATGTCTACAGACGATCTCTTTCACGTACACGCTGGCGAGTCTTTCCATGCTGTCCGTCTTCTTCATAGGTAAGAAATGAGCAGATTTCGTCAACCTGTCCACACTTACCCATATCATATCGCATCCACTAGGAGTCCTAGGTAAACCCGTCACAAAATCCATTGCGATTTTCTCCCATTTCCATTCTGGGATTTCCGGTTGTACCAACAATCCAGATGGTTTCTTATGTTCTGCCTGAACCTTCGCGCAAGTCAAACACTTACTGACGTAACGAGCAATATCTGCCTTCATATTCGGCCACCAATAAACTTTCTTCAGGTCGTGGTACATCTTATCCGATCCAGGATGTATCGAATACTTCGACTTATGCGACTCATTCATAACCAATTCTCGAACTCCAGGTTTTCCTTCCTCAGATGGACACAATGGTAACCAAATTCGATTCTCAAAATATCTTAGTCCGTCAGACCTAATCACGAAAATAGGTTTCAACATTCGTCCCAAATTCTCGGCTTCAACATTCCCTTTCATCAATCCTCTCTCCTGAGCCTTCAGTATGGTTTCGGTTAAGTCAACGCTCTCACTCATCACTAAAGCTCTAACCCTCAAAGGTTTCTCCCGTTCCTTCCTACTCAAAGCATCTGCTACAACATTCGCCTTCCCAGGGTGATAGCGAATTTCACAATCGTAATCACTCAATAGTTCAACCCATCGTCTTTGTCGCATATTCAACTCCTTTTGATCTAAAATGTGCTGCAAACTCTTGTGATCAGTGAATACAACACACTTTGTCCCATACAGATAGTGTCTCCACAGCTTCAACGCAAACACTACCGCTCCTAATTCCAAATCGTGCGTCGTGTAGTTCTCCTCGTTCTTCCTTAATTGCCTCGACGCGTAAGCTATCACCTTCTCACGTTGCATTAATACCGCTCCATAACCTTTACGAGACGCATCACAATACACTACGAAATCTTCGGTTCCCTCAGGCAATGATAAAATCGGCGCGGAACATAACTTATCCTTGAGCGTTTCGAAAGCAAGCTCTTCCTCATTTCCCCATTCATACACCCTATTCTTCTCGGTAAGCCGCGTCAATGGTTTCGCAATCAACGAAAATCCTTCAATAAACCTTCTATAGTACCCAGCTAAACCCAAAAATTGTCGAACTTCAGTCGGCGTCGTCGGTGCTGACCATTCCCTGATTGCCACGATCTTAGCAGGATCTACACGAACTCCCTCACTATCAATCACATGACCTAGAAACTGCACTGATTCCAACCAAAACTCACACTTAGAGAATTTTGCATACAGTTTCTCCTTCCTTAACAACTCCAAAATCTTTCTCAGGTGCTTCTCGTGCTCCTCCTTACTCTTAGAGTAAATAAGTATGTCGTCGATGAAAACAATAACAAACTTATCTAGATACGGCTTGCACACGCGATTCATAAGATCCATGAATACAGCAGGCGCGTTAGTCAACCCAAACGGCATCACTCGAAATTCAAAGTGTCCATACCGCGTACGAAAGGCAGTTACAGGAATATCCTCCTCTCTTACACGCAGTTGATGATACCCTGATCTTAAATCGATCTTTGAGTATACACTGGACCCTTGCAATTGATCGAACAAATCATCAATCCTCGGTAATGGGTACCGATTCTTAACCGTCAGCTTATTGAGTTCTCTATAGTCAATACACATTCTAAACGAACCATCCTTCTTCTTTACGAACAACACTGGCGCTCCCCAAGGTGATGAGCTCGGCCTAATAAATCCTTTGTCCATCAACTCCTTCAGTTGATCCGATAACTCCTTTAACTCAGATGGTGCTAAGCGATAAGGTGCTCGTGCAACCGGTGCAGCTCCTGGCACTAAATCAATTCGAAACTCGACCTCACGATTAGGCGGTACACCTGGCAACTCGTCTGGAAAAACGTCCGGATACTCGCAAATAATTGGCACCTCTTCAATCCTCGCCTCTACATCACCATCGCTCGAAACTTGTGCCAAAAACACATCGCATCCGCTCTCCACGTACTTCATCATCTTCAAACACGAAATCACCTTCAAACGAGAAGTGCATTCGTCTCCCTTAACCGTCAAAACCCTATTCCTCAGCGGAATCTGCACCAATCTCTCACCACAGACGATTGTAGCACTATGCGCCATTAACCAATCCATTCCCACAATCACGTCAAACGATCCTAGCTCTATAGGCATCAAGTCGATTTTAAAAGCGTAGTTTCCTAACTTCAAGGTACACCCTTTCAGTATAGAATTCGTACTAACAATTTTTCCATCGGCTAATTCAACATTATAACTAGTCGTTAACAATACCGGTTCTCTATCGATATTACGACTAAATCTAACGTCTACAAAACTCTTGTCGGAGCCAGAATCAAATAAAATACTAGCATAACAAGCGTCTAGCAAAAACGTACCGGTAACCACATTGGGACCTTGTGGTTTATCAGCAGTTCCCACTTGATACACAGCTGCCGCATTATTTCCTCCCCGTCTGTTCCCTGCCTTCGGGCAATTTGCTTGCACATGCCCCCTTTCTCCACAGCTATAACATCCTCTCATCCTGATAGCATTAGCCCCAGTGGCTACTCCTCCCATTCGACAACTAGCAGTCCTATGACCTGCCTTTCCACATTTGCCGCATGCCTGCGGGCAGTTTCCAACATGATACAAGTTGCACTTTCCACAATGGGGGTTCACTTTCACACCTCTAGGGTTCGTCACGGCCCTCATCCCTTCGTTCCTTCTCTGATTAAACTGCTGATTACGGTTCGGCCCTTGGTTGTTTCGGTTTCCTCCTCGGTTCTGGCCTTGGGATTGATTACCTTGTGCTGCCTCCCATTTTCTTTTGTTACCCTCAGCAATGTAATTCTGCTTATCCTGAAGCTTAACGTCCATCAAAGCGTGTGCCATTTGAACCGCTTCGTCAAACGTTCCAGGTTTCGACGAAGTTGTTTCACCCTTGATGTTGCTAGATAAACCCTTAATATACTGCTTCATTTTCTTGGCGTCATTGGCAAATATGTCCGGACACAAAAGACTTAACTCATTGAATCTCCTGGTGTAAGCAGCTATATCGTTGTTCCTTAAGGTCAAGTGTCTCAGTTCGTCCTCCAATTGCCCCAATTCCTCCTCTGGGCAGAACTTCTTTGTCAACAAAGCTTTGGTCGCATTCCACGTTCTCGCATTTGCCACAGCCAATCCCACCGTAGCTACCTGGGTGTTCCACCAGCTTAACGCATCATCCAGAAATGTAGCTGCTGCAAACTTTACTTTATCCGCCTCTGCACAACCACTGATTTCAAACGTACTCTCAACTTTTTCCAACCATCGCCTAAGTTCTAGGGCTCCACCCGATCCACGGAACTGCGTAGGACCGCACTTCATAAAGCTTGAATAGGTACACACTCTCGGGGCTGGTTGTCTCCCCGCGTTCCTTCCTGGATCCTGATTTCTCCCAGCTCGGTCCGCTTCCAACGCATTAGCTATCGCTTCCTGAATCATGTTGTTAACACGATCGGCAGTCAACTTTGGAGGCATTGTTTTATCGAATATCTCTTTCTGCAAGACAAGAAAAATAGAAAAACAATGTAAGTATTCATATCAAGTTTCCCAGACATAAAATACATACAACGACACATCACTACGGAGTTACTAATATTCATCAATTCACACCACAAAAGATCAAATTTAAGACATATCACAGATTATGAAAGGTAACATAGATTGTATTGATAGTTAACCAAAATCGTGACAAGTAATGCCACTACAATCATTCACCACAAAACATCAAGTACTTGAGTTTCTCGTCATAATACCATCATACAAAGGTCTAAAATAGTTCTATTACAATGATCAAAGAAAAATACAAAACAAGTAACTAGGCATGTGGTGATCCACACGGCCTCTTGGATGGCGGCTCGTCGTCGTCCTCGGTTTCCTCATCACTCACGTCCTCGTCCACATCATCCACTTTTCCCTTTCCTTTCTCATCAGGCCCACATTCTGTTTCCTTTTTCGTCCCTGATGTGGATCCATGCTCAATCGCTCCTTGACTTCCCACCGAAATACAAGCACCTCCAGTAGGCGGCTGAACCATGAAGTCATTCGCCTCCATCTCCACATCGTCCACGAATCTCCAATCCGGGGGCAATGAATCCCTCACACGATGCTCCCAACTCTGCATCCTCGACAACCTCATCTGATCTTCCCTCACACGATCAAGACTAGCACTCAAATTCGCAACCATTGATTTCAAACTGTTGATGGCACTTGTGTTCATCATCCCTTCATACGCAATCCTTGAAGTCCTTTCCAACAATCTTTGATGCTCCCTTTCAGTCTTATCAAACTTCTTAATCACCCTAGTCTCAACTACAAACCGCTCATACATTAACCTTTCCATCCTCCCCAAACGACCTGCGGGATCCCAGTAGTGACTCGGTCTCGGAAAATAGACCCTCGTAATGTTCTCGTGAATCGATGGCGACTTGGATGACTCTCCACTGCTCCCATTACTGTTGTCCATCGGGCGATCAAAAGGTTGCTGCTCATAACGACCGGTCGGTGGTACCTCATAACCCTTCGGCGAACTCGGGGTTTGAAACAAGTCGGGTTCGGTCTGGCCTACGGCATCCTCGGGAATGCCATCATCCAATAGCTCCTCGGGCTCTTCTTCGGAATCCTCATTGTCATCACTACTCATGCTGAAATTATCCACCTCACTTTCGCCATTGTCGTTTTCCGGCCCTATTTCGTCTTCTGGAGCGATCCATCCATTATTATTGTCCGGCGGGTTCGGAGGTAACGGTCCCCCTTCGTGACCTACGACGTAATCGTTCCCGTTATCGTTGGGCGGTACCTCGGCCATTCCTGCAATAACAGCGAATTTCGGAGGGTACATAAGTAATTATACAATAATTATAAATATATGCATGCAAATGCAATGCAAAGGTGGTACATATGCCCGAAATGTAATAATATGATGCTCATGCATGATAAATATGAAAATTACGATGTCGGATATTTCACGTAAAATTTAACGTCTACATATAGTAATTCCATACTTATATAATAATTACCCACATACATACTTTACTCAAAAGTATACGTCAAATGCCATAAATACAACAATAAATCTTACCGGAGCCATGCAGGATAGTTGTGTGTGCTTGGACCCTTTTCTTACGACACCAAAAGTTATAGTTTAGGATTTTCAAAAACGACCTAGTTCTCTATAACTCGTGGCTCTGATTACCAATCTGTAACACCCCCACAATTGTTATGCGCAGCGGAACTACAACAATGGGTGCTACACAGTATTCATTGCACACAAGATATATCAAACGACGCTAAAAAAGACGTCGACTTAAAAATTGAAATTTAAAGTTGTTAAATAATACATGTCCACAGTTTTTCCAACCCCAAATAGTGCACAGAGTTTAGCGTTTTGGTCCCCATGAATCTCAACCCAAAAACTTCAGTTTTACAATCACATGACATTAAACATAAAAATTGTTTAAGTAGAAAAGGAGGGAAAAACAAGCGGACACCAAGCCGATCACACAACCTCCATCCCATGCATGCTCCATCCTACTGCTCAGCGGTTACCTGAAATACATGCCAAAATTTTGGTCAACGAAAACGTTGAGTGGAATTCATAGGTTTTTCAATCCATTTGAACGTATATATAATAAAAACCATTCGTGATCATTTATAGTCTTGTCGATCAAACAAACTATAATCAGGATACTGACAATTGTGTTTAAGCTCATGACACTAATCCGTTAACTCAATCACCCGCGTAAATATACCGGCATGATTCAGATGAAACCAGTGCCCCTCTAAAGGCATCAGTTGCAATTATACCTTATTTCTCATACAAAATAATCTACCGCAGAACTTACTATAAGTACAGCTTCTCGGCTAGCATTGGGTCGTCAACCCCGTAGTACTACAAATTGCATAAGCGGCTATTTCCCCCTTCGCAAGGGCAAGACAATAGTTAATAGTTCATGAATTTAGGGACTTTTGCAACTTTGGTACTCAACACAATTTCTAAGGCAACTTTCGGGTCTAACAATCATTCATGATATACGTTCCTTTTAAAAACTAGCATGCATTTCCCTCGCGGGTAAAACAATTTAAAATAGTATAAGCGAGGCTATAAATTCACACCTTAGATATTAAGTAGTCGGTAGTTCGAGGAGTGTTCACTGACGATGAAACGGATGCCCGGGTAAATCAACACCTATCACAAATAACGCGTAATGAGTAATCTCATTTAAATACTTACGGTACTGTATAAAATACATATATATAAGTCACTTATGACCAATATAACTCACGCCAAAAACAAAAACAACAAGTATCATTCATTTTATTCCATTCATTCTTATAACCTACGTTGTCCATTTTTACACGTTCTCGCCGGTACTTGACTAAAGTACGGGCTGTTTTACCTTATTAAACCGCACTTATAAAATTTGACAAAATTTCCAAAAATCCTATATGACCTGTAGATAACATGTTTTTAAGTCCAACAAAAGTTTTCACTTTTACGACCCGTCACGCAACTCATTTCCACGACTACATTTTACGGGCTGAAATTGCGCTTCGACCAATTTTGACCACTTTGACTTATATGAAAAATACCTTTGACTTCCTTGACTCATAAGTCAACATATAGACTCATTTGTACAGGTTAGGGACCAAGTTTTGACCCTTGATCATTCACCAAATTATACTTGTGACCCTCGGGATTTGACTAAAACTTTACACAAATCCGGATTGTGAAAGTCCTCGTCTCCCGGTACCCGATCTTTAAAATGTCATAACTTTTAGCTCGTTTTGAGTCACGGGCTCTACCTTATACCAAATTAAAGCTAGAAAAACCCTCTATCACTATATTTAGTTTTCAAGACTTGGAACAAAAATCATTTTTCCAAAATAGACCAAATGTTTCTGCCTAAAAATGACTATACCAAAAACACGCTTAGACTCGATTCCAAGACTTCTAACCAACTCTAAACATCATCCTAAGACTTCCCAAACATATCCTAACATCAAACTTCCATCCTACCCCTATTGATCAACCAATCTCAAAATCAAAATCAAAGAAAAATACACATGCAAGTAGTAACACCTATATGAATCTTTCTAAAACAACAAACCAAACACAATAATAACATGCATATTCATCAACCACCATGGCTCCCCCAAACACCCCTTTGCCGTGGGGTTTGGGTGACCAAATCACCACAACCAAATTAATTTTGGTGGGTTTTCATGGTGTTTATACTTCCATAACACTCAAAATAAACATGCATTAGCTCAAATAGCCACAAAAACGAATTTTGGATCATATGAAAAATCTTGAAAAATTTTTATCAATGCATGTTGGATTTGATTACATGAATAGGTGGGTAATGACCAAACTAAGCGTGGTCTAACCTTAGATTTTTGAAAAATCAAGTAGAAAAGATTTTTGGTGGATTTTTGTGTGAGTTGGGTGTGACCGTGGGTTTGAGAGAGACAAGGGGAGGGAGTGTTTGATTTTTCTTGTAAATGTTTGTGTGTGTTTGTGTGTTTGTCCACTTTGCCCCCTTTTGTTAGTTAGGAGGGACCTTGTTGCAATTTCTAGTTTCTTTTGTCCTTAAATAGAAAACAACCTCAAAACTTTGCGGGTTTGACTCAATTGTCACTTTTGAAAATTTTACGGGAGTCGGAAATCTTCCCGAATGCTCCAAAATATTTTTGGGATACTTTAAATGTACTTGGAAGGCTATAAAACTCACACGACTCAACTTAACACGTACCGTAAATAAAATTCTCGAAAAATTACATTATCGATAAATCGTCAAAAATTATATAAAATTGGGCATCCCTCGGGATCGTAATCGTCATCGTCCTTCTCAAAACGTCAAACGTAAAAATTATAACCTCGAACATCGGCTCTAACCAAAATACGTATAATTATAGAAATTAAAATTTATCAAAAATTTCAAAATTTAGCGTAATTTAGGGTATCGTAAATGACCTCGATTCTAGGGTGTCACATGTAACACCACGTGTCGATGATACTTTAAGAAAACATGATCTCCCACGTTGAAATGCAAATCCCTTCGATGCTTGTCGGCATAACTCTTCCGTCTTGCACGAGCTTCTTGTACTTTTGCCTTAGCTACAACGACCTTCTCGTTGGTTAATTCTATCATCTCCGGACCTTCAAGTGTTCGCTTACCCACCTGATCCCAACAAATTAGGGCGCGACACTTCCTGGCATACAACATCTCAAACAGTGCCCAATTGATGCTGGCTTGCCAACTGTTGTTGTTTGTAAACTCTACCAAGCAGATGTAATCGTCCCAATATCCTGTCCATTCTAATGCACATGCTCGAAGCATGTATTCTAATTTCTGAATGGTTCGCTCCGACTGCCTGTCTGTTTGCGGATGAAAAGCCGTACTAAGCTTAAATTTAGTAACCCAAGCTTTCTGTAGACTCCTCCAAAATCGCAAAGTAAACCGAGGATCTCTATCCGAGATGATACTAGATGGAGCACCATGAAGTCTCATGATCTCCTTCTTATAAGTGTCAGCCAATTTGCTAAATGGATCATCCTTGCGGATCAGTAAGAAATGTGCTGACTTGGTAAGTCGATCAACGATAACCCAAATTACATCATGCTTCCTCTTGGTCTGCGGAAGACCGCTAACAAAATCCATGGTGATCTTGTCCCACTTCCGCTCTGGAATGTCTAACGGTTGTAGTAAACCACTAACCGCTGATGCTCGATCTTAACCTGCTGGCAGGTAAGACGTTTGGAGACATAAGTAGCAACATCTTGTTTCATACCACTCTACCAAAAGTACTGCTTGATGTCGTGGTACATCTTGGTTGAACCAGGATGAATGGAGAATGGGGAGCTATGAGCTTTAGCCAATAACACTTCCCTGAGTGTAAGATCATCAGGAACACAAAGTCTAGTGCCCTGTCATAAGATACCGTCATCATCTAACCGAAACTCCGTCTGCTGCTCTATGTTCTGAATGATTGCCCAAATTTCACCATCATCCTTCTGAGCTTCCTTGATCCTAGAGAGTAATTCAGGTTCCACTCTAAGATTAGCCCAATAACCATGATGCCCACGTACCTTGATTTTAATGTCTATTCGCTCCAAGTCTCATATAATATCTTCTTCTATTTTAATGCCATTGATCATACCCGACTTTTTACTAAAAGCATCTGCCACTACATTCGCCTTGCCGGGATGATACTACAGATTAATGTCATAATCCTTCAACATCTCTAACCACCTTCTCTGCCTCATATTCAGTTCACACTGAGTGAAGATGTATTTCAGACTCTTGTGATATGTGAAGATATCACATGATTCGCCATACAAGTAGTGCCTCCATATTTTTAGTGCAAACACGACTACTGTAAGTTACAAGTCATGCGTAGGGTAGTTCTCTTCATAAGGCTTAAGTTGCCGTGATGCGTAAGCAATCACTATGTTGCATGAGAACACAACCAAGTCCCTTCCCTGAAGCATCACTATAGATAAGAAATCCACCTGTACCAGATGGGAGAGTAAGAATCGGTGCAGATACCAGCCTCTTGTTTAGGTCTTCAAAGCTATTCTATCTTTCTTCAGTCCAAACAAATTTCTCTCCTTTTCGTATCAGTTTGGTCAATGGCAGTGCTACACGGGAAAAGTTCTCTACGAACCTACGGTAGTAACCAGCTAAGCCTAGAAAACTACAAACTTCAGTCGCTGATGTCGGTCTTGTCCACTTGGTAATAGCCTCAACCTTTGCTAGATCCATGGTTATTCCTTCTGCGGATACTATGTGGCCTAGGAACGTCACCTTATTTAACCAGAATTCACATTTGGAGAACTTGGCATACATCTACTTCTGGCAAAGTATCTGTAATACTGTACGAAGATGGTCTTCGTGTTCCTCCTTTGACTTAGAGAAAATCATAATATCGTCAATGAAGACAATGACGAACTTGTCAAGAAACTCATAGAAGATACGGTTCATCAAGTCCATGAAAACTGTTGGATCATTGGTAAGGCCAAATGGCATGACTACAAATTCGTAGTGCCCATAACTTGTACGAAAAACAGTCTTGGCAATGTCCTGCTCTTTAACCCGTAACTGATGATAGCCCAACCTCAGATCAGTCTTGGAGAAATTTTTGGCCCCTGGAGTTGGTCAAACAGATCATCAATGCGTGGCAAAGGATATCGATTCCTGATGGTGATCGTATTAAGCTCACAATAATCAATGCAGAGACGCATACTACCGTCCTTCTTCTTTACGAATAAGACCGGTTCACCCCATGGAGATGCACTAGGTCGGATGAAACCTCGTTCCAAAAGTTCCTGAATTTTTTCCTTTAACTCCTTCACCTCTATGGGAGCCATGCGATAAGGAGCCTTAGAAATTGGCTCAGCTCCTGGGATGAGCTCAATATTAAACTCTACTTCACGAGCAGGTGGTATGCCCGAAAGTTCTTCTAGAAACACGTCTGGAAATTCTGACACGATCGGATAATTCCGGATAGATGGAGATTCAGCCTCCATATCATGAGCATTAGCTAAGTAGCCCTCGCAACCATGTGACAGTAATGCACGTGCTTGTAAGGTTGAAATTATTTATACAGACCTGCTGGGTATAAAACCGTTGTGAATGTACTCTGGTGCGTTTACATCACCGAAGATGACCCGATATGTATGGCAGTCAATGGTGGCGTGATGTTTCGATAGCCAGTCCATGCCTAATATTATGTCAAAATCGCACATGTCCAATGGAAGTGCGTCAACTGGACGAATCTTGTCGTTAAACTCGAGGGGAAGACTCTTGTACCCATGTGTTATGCGTACAGAGTCTCTTAAGGGCGTGGAAATGTTAAAGTCATTTTCTAATGGTATAGGGGATATCCTAACATTCTTGGCATAAACAGTAGAGATGACCAAATGAGTAGCACCTGTGTCAAATAATACGCATGCAGCTTGACCATACATATACAAGATTCCAATAATGGTACATGTTGACTTGTTGGCCTGATCACGCGAGGTCGTGTATACCCGTCCAGTAGTAGGAGAAGGCTTGGAGTCGACATGTCCAGAAGTGCCCTCTATCTCACCCTTACGACAGTCCTTCATGCGATGGCCTGGCTGGCCACACTTGAAGCAAGCATCGATGTCACGGTGATACGGCCCTGAGTGCCTTAGGTTGCATGTAGTGCAGAGAGGGTGAGTATACCCTCCAACAGGTGCCCTTGCTGGCTGGGAGCTTGTTCAGAAAAGTATACATGAGACATGGTTAATGGGTTCAAACAGGACAATGTGGAAAATCGTAAGACATAATAACAGATATAACTGCACAGTTGGGCTGTGAACCTCTGCGGTCCTACTCCCTTCCATTGCCATGACTCCTGGTAGATGATGTTTAAGTGTCAGAATTAAGAATTATAAAGCATGTAAAATAAGAAATGAGTAACTTAGGGACCTGCTGCTGTTGGATTTGCAAGCGTTGTTACGGTAATTGTCATTACCGCCACACCTATCTGAAGTAGAACAGTCTTGGGTCTGACCGTTACCCTTGTGTTGACTCGACTGCTGCTGAGTGGCCGGTTGGGACCGGTCCCCAGCCTTCTGCCTGAAAGATGCAATTGTATAGATAAAGATAAATATTTAGATAGTACTAAATGAATTTGTTAATGCAATAATGACTAAAAACGTTACTTGCATTTTTCGGTCTCACTTGGTTTTGATTACGGCAATATGTAAAAACAAGCATTTACGAAAACAACGAAAAACGAATTCTTGAGTTCAAGTATTTTTCATTTTACCCATTTTCACTTAAGGTATGGATAAACAAGTACTAACCTTAATCAAGTGATCAAGTGATTTAATCTTTTCTTAAAACTCACTTTTTATTAAATGTGACAAGTTTTTATTAAACTTTATTTTTAAGAAAATGTTTTATTAAATTAATTATTTGAAATTTGAAAATGGCATATTCTTATTCTGTTAAGAATATCCTTTCAGGATTTTTTTATACCCAGATAAGACCTCCACCACTAAAGGACAAAAAGGAGCGGAGTCTGGTCCGGCGGTACCTTAGCGCCTAGGCGGTACCTTAACGATAAGGTACCGCGGGCTGTGATAAGGTACCGCGGGCAGATATAGCCGTTGGCTCCTTTATCCTTTAAATAGTGGACCATTCTCAACTTTTCACCTCATCTCTTTTGCACATTTATTTCCAGATTCAAACCCCTTCTTTAATCACTCAAATCTTTGATCATTTCTTTGATTATTACTTGTTTAAGAAGTGAATCTTGTTCTTCCATCCCTTCCTCTCCAAGTGCAAAGAGAAGAACACTATCCTAGTGAAGTGTTGAGTCCACCACCAAAGATCCATTGAAGTTCAAATTTTATATACTTGTAGTTGTGTCATAGTTGTGAAGATCCAAGTAGTTGTGTCTATTTGGAAGTTGTGTATGTACTAAGTATAGTTGTGTAGATTGGTCCTAGCTACGATTAGGGCTCGACTTTTAGCTTAGAGTAGGAAATTGGTTAAGCGACGTGTACGGTTTTCTCCACCATAAGGAGCTTGTTGTGTAGTGAACTCTCGAGTAAGGAGTACTCGAGGAGTGGAGTAGGAACGAGGAGTGAGCTTCGTTGCCGAACCACTATAAATCCTTGGTGTTCGGTTTGATCTTTCTTTACCCTTAACTCTTTACATTCTTTATTCTTTTTGCATATACATGTGTTAGTATTAGATTAGCTACACTATCATTCTTTATTCTTTGTGGATATATTTTGTTAGTATTAGTGTAGTTACACTATCATTGTTCATATTGTGCATAAGAAGATTTCACATATTTCCTCAAGCCTAAGTTTTTGAAAAAGGATTTCTGGAAACCATATTTTAACAAGTAAATATAAGAAACTATTCAAACCCCCCTCCCCCCTTCTAGTTTCTACAATTGGTATCAGAGCGGGTTGCTCAAGATTTTTTAAAGTATATTGTATTTTAAAACTTGAATCGATCTATGGATTCCAACAAGTACCTAGAAGGGCAATCTATGCAAAGACCACCACTTTTTGAAACCGATAGTTTTATTTATTGGAAAAATAGATTTGAAACTTATGTGAAATCAAAAGATTTAGATCTTTGGCATGTTATTACCAATGGTGATTTCTTACCCTTTCAATTTAATGAAGTTTCTAAAACAAAAGAATTAGTCACTTTTGACAAAGCTAATGATGATACTAAAAAGAAACTTTCAAAAAATAATGAGGCTAAAATGGTGATTTATAATACTTTGCCTAAGAAAGAGTATGAAAGAATTTTTATGTGTGAAACCGCTAAAGATATTTGGAACACTCTTTTAGTAACCCACCAAGGTAATAGCCAAGTCAAAGAAAGTAAAATCGATCTTCTTGTCCAACAATATGAACAATTTGTCATCTTAGAAGATGAAACTATTGATAGTGCTTTTGCTAGGTTTAACACCATTATTACTAGTCTAAAAGCACTTGATGAAGGTTTTTCTAGCAAGAACAATGTTAGGAAGTTTCTAAGGGCCTTACATCAAAAGTGGAGAGCAAAAGTCACGGCTATTGAAGAGTCGAAAGATCTCTCAACTTTATCACTCGATGAACTCATAGGAAACTTGAAGGTTCATGAGATGATAAATTTGTAGGACTCGGAATTAGTAAAAACCAAGAGTGAAAGGAAATCTCTTGCACTTAAAGCCAAGAAGGCACAAAGTGACCATGATAGTTCCTCGGAAAGTGATGACGAGGAGTATGCATTGGCGGTGAGAGATTTTAAGAAGTTCTTCAAGAGACGAGGTCAACATGTTAGGCAACCAAACTATGACAAGAAACCATTGTCAAAGAATCGGTTTGTCAAGAACGAAAAAGGTGATAGGAATTGCTTTAGATGTGGTGATCCAAATCACTTCATTGGTGATTGACCAAAGCCCGCTCGTGATAAGAACCACACGGCATTCGTTAGTGGCGCTTGGAGCGATAGCGGTGAAGATGATGATGACAACCCCAAAGAGGAGAAATGTCTTATGGCTCACACTTCTAAAGAGGTACATTCCGAAACCGAATATTATAGCAATGATAGTTCCACTTTAGATGATATTGAATTTGAAGGCAAATATGATAGCTTACACAAACTTAGTCTTAAATTCATAGAAAAGAATAAAACCTTAAAATCAACCAAAACTAAGCTTGAAAATGAGATCAATGAACTTAGGGAGAAATTGGCTAAACTTGAGAAAAATAAAGAGGTTGATTTAGGTTGCTTAAGTTTTGAGAAATTTAGATTAGAGAATGATGATCTCAAGAGCACCTCCATTAAATTGGAAAAGTTCATCAAAGGTACTAGTGCTCTTGATGATATGATAAACAAACAAGTTCATTCTAAGGAAAAACTTGGTCTAGGTTTTAACTAAAATGAAGCCTCAACTAGTGAACCAAAACAAGTCAGGTTTTCACAGGAAACACCTTCTGGACGCGGTTCCACATTGTATGGCGCGGTTCCTTATCACTATGGAACCGCAGCCATAGATAAGGTACCGCGGCCAAAAGTTGAGTTTTGTGAAAATTCTGAACTATCTGAAAAATCTAAGTTAAATGAAAAACCAAAGCATCTTATTGTTAATAAGGTTCAATTACCCATACTTGACGACAATGCTATTGGTAAGTTCTATAAGCCGTTAAGTAAACCTCTCATGGGAAATAGAAGTTTATCTAGACTATATTCTACTCTACCTAGAGTACGGAATGAGTCTAAGCCTAGAAGTAGAACGACAACGCCTACAAGAGATAATCAAAACAACTCACGACCTAGAAGTAAAACTCCAACACCTAGAAGGAATAATAATAACTCTAAACCTAGATCAAACACACCTAGGAGAAGTAATGAACAACAAAATGGTTACATGAATTACTACCCTCCTCCATTTTTTTCTCAATGGGGAATCCCCTCCTCATTCATGCATCCCAACCAAATGCAAGAGATGTTTGGAACTAACAATTTTGGACCCATGAGATATTGGGGACCAAATGTTTGATCTTGTGTGTTGTTACCTAGATATGCTTGGGAATTGATTTGGAGCACGATGAGTGGATTAAGGATAGTGGATGTTCTAAACACATGACAGGTAATCGAAGTTTGTTCTCGCATTACAAAGCATATGATGGAGGTAACGTCACATTCGCTAGTAGTCTACGTGGTAATATCATTGGAAAAAGTACGGTTTCTCTTGACTCCATGACCATTGAAAATGTTGAGCACGTAGATAACTTAGGTTTTAACCTTTTAAGTATAGGTCAAATTTGTGATAATAAGTGTAAGGTCATCTTTTCGGAACATGACAGTGAAATCGTAAAAGATGGAAAAGTCATTGGAAAAGGTGTTAGAAAGCATGGGCTTTATGTCATGAAGGTTAATAAGAAGTCAAAAGACAACATATGTCTTGCGATTATAGATGATAGTTCTACTCTTTGGCATAGGAGATTAGGTCGCGCTAATATGCGTTTAATTCAATCTTTAGTCTCTAAGGAGTTGGTAAGACACCTCCCCAAGATTAAGTTTGATAGTCACTTTTGTGATTCTTGCAAAGTTGGAAAGCAAGTTCACTCAAGTCACAAAGCCAAGAATTTGGTTTCGATCTCTCGGTGCTTAGAGCTCCTACATATGGATCTCTTTGGACCTTCCGCCATACGGAGTTATGGAGGTAACCTTTATACCCTAGTTATAGTTGATGACTATTCTAGATTCACTTGGACTAGATTTTTGGCATCTAAGAATGAAGCTTTCGATCACTTCAAAATCTTTAGTCGAAGAATTCAAAATCAACTAGGATGTTCAATTGTTTCTATTAGGACGGATCATGGTAGGGAATTTGATAATGAAGTGCAATTTGGTGCCTTTTGTGGAGCTCATGGTATTACCCATAACTTCTCGGCTCCTCGCACTCCATAATCAAATGGGGTAGTTGAAAGGAAGAATAGGACTCTCCAAGAGATGAGTAGGACGATGTTAAACGAGCAATCTTTGCCTCAAAAGTTTTGGTGCAATGTCGTGGATACATCGACTTATATTCTTAACCGAATTCTTATTCGACCTTTCCTAGGAAAGACCCCCTATGAGATTCTTAAAGGTAATAAACCCTCATTAGAATACTTTAGGGTGTTTGGAAGCAAGTGCTTTATCCTCAACACCAAATACTACCTTACCAAGTTTGACCCAAAGTCTTACGAAGGTATCCTTTTAGGTTATTCCCAAACTAGTAAGGCCTACTTAGTCCTAAATAGAACCTCAGGGGTTATTGAAGAATCACTCAACGTAACCTTTGATGAAACCCCTCCTTCACCCAAGACACCACCATTGGTTGATGATGACTTGGATGAATTAGAAGTAGTTAAAACCAAAGAGGTTAGAAAAATAGGAGTTGAAGACCTTAGTGTTGAAAAGGAAGTAAAGATTAAGGAGTCTAGGGATCATACTCTCAATAATGTCACTGGTGACTTAAATCAAAGGACCCTAATGTGACAACCCTGGTTTTGAGGTTCGTCACTTAGTTTTGTTTTGTGCTAGTTACGTGTCTTTACGTGTTTATGTGCTAATTGGTGTGAATAAATTATGGTTTGGATATCGTTTCTGGTACGGGGTACCTTGTGAGTGAAACGATGTGTGATGATTTCATGTTCATGAGTTCACATGGTGATGACTATGAAGTGAGTTGGTGTTATTTAGTGGTTTTACGTATACGTATATGCATTATAGAAAATCGTATTTTTACGATTTACGGTTTAGCATTTAGAGGTCTCGGATGAGGTAATTAGTCATATGAATATTTTTCGGGATGGTTTTAAGTCATTTAGGACTTAGTTATAAAGTTTATTTCAAAATTTGAGATTTTTATTAAAAGTGTATATTTTACGTCTTTTACGGTAAAACGCGTAAAAACTGACTAGTTTTACGGTTTTGAGGTTTTGGAGGCTTTAGGAGCTGAAATAAATTAAGGAAAATTAAGGTAATATTATTAATACAAATATTAATAATAAAAAGGAAAAAAAACGAAATTAAATGGGTATAGGTCAGTTATGTGAAAAAAGAAAAGAAAAGGGGAAAAAAGGGAAAAAGGGAACCGGGCTTTTGTACATGGGCCAAGGACTTGTTAAGAAAGTATATAAAGTCTTTTTATTAATCAAAACACTCATAAAATCCCTGGAGATCAAGGTTTGGTCGGCATAAATGGTGGTTTTAGGGTTCTTCATTAATTTTTCTTTCAAAAATTCTAAGGTAAAATCTTTAATACTCTTTTTAGTTTAATTGTTTTTATGTTTTTATAATCATTCTTATGATGGAATTAGGGTTAGGGTTAATATAAAATCAGTAAATTAATGATGTGATAATCATAATATGATGATCATATAAATTAGGGCTTGTAATTAGAGGGATTAGGGTTAATTAATGAGGTTGATTTTGTTAAACCCGTTTTTAAAAAAAACTGGGCAGATTTTGTGTCAATTGTTTTGATCATATCAGGAGTTCTATAAACTCTTTTTCACGATCCAAGTACCCCTGGAAAGATATTTGAAGTGGCTTTCCAATGCAAGAAACGAGAACTAAATTGGTGGTGGGGAAGTGGGTCAAAAACAGGTTACAACAGTCGGAGGTCAAAACAGTTTTGAATTCAGCCTGTTTTCTTTTTAAGTTTTGGGTTGTTTGGGGTACTTAGGGTTGCATTGGGATCTTCTCACGAACTTGAGAGATGGTTTATATATTGTAGTAAGTATCTGCACTTGGGCTAAGGTTGTGGTTTAGGGTAAGACCCCTTAATGGTAACAAATTTTTAGTACGTTTAAAATCAGGAAATCTGGAATGACAAAAGTAGATATATGTATATCGGGGCCTTAACAGTAGCTTTAAGGTTAGGTCAAGTGGGAGGTGTTAGCCAACATATGTAAGGGTATGAATATTCCTTTTACAGAAACCAAGGGTATGTTTAAGTGGATGTTTAACTTAAAGTTTTGAGACCTAAAAACTGGGACTGTTTTGGGTAAAATATGAACGGGTTAGTTATTAAACTTAACCAAGTTAAGGACTTTTTAAGGAAGGGTAATGGGGTGATTAGAGCTTATCAATGAGGTAAATATGTGGGTATAGGCTAGATGTCCATCATAGGTTAATGAGCCATCTTAGTGATTGGTTCGTGTATTGATTGTGTGTTTTGGTTTGTTAGCTTGTTGCTAGTGCAAGGACTCGTGAAGGAGCTATCATGTGAGTTTCATAGTCCCATGTTTACTATTGTTTTTGACTTCCAGATGGGATGGAAGAGACACTGTGTTGAATTATTTTCTAAATTAATTTTGTGAATGTTTTTAAGGTTTGAGATGGACTTGTGTGTACATTTATGTGATTAACTGCTATGTGATTCTTGTTTGTGTGTGATCTGGATTGGAAAGGTACATAGGTGTATGGGCGCCTATGGGACCTATGGTTAATGATAAGGCGTGATGCCTTGGAAATTGTGATTGTTGGTAAGGCGTGATGCCTTGGAAATTGTGATTGTTGGTAAGGCGTGATGCCTTGGTAATTGTGGTTGTTGGTAAGGTGTGATGCCTTGGAATTGTAATGATTGATTGAACTTGAATGCTAGTTGTTAATACATGATTGTAGCGCATTGTCCATATTTTTATTGGTTTATGGTATTCACAGCTTATGACTTGTCTTGTGTTGGAGTCTAAACCTATGACTCTCACCAACTTTATGTTGACGTGTTTTAGTGTCTCTTTCAGGTGATACTATGGTTAAGCATGAGAACATAAGTGGCTAGGATTGGAGAAGCTTAGGAATGCATATAGAAGGAGAATCCCCGTTTCCTTCTTAGTTTTATTTGTTTATTTATTTTAATAAGTGATACTGTGGCACACATATGATTGTTTTGGTATGTTATTTGTTGTCTTGGGTAAGAAGTAGGACTGTTACTTACTTACCTAGACCCCTTGCATTTGTTGAGATATTGTCATGACCTTCGTGTCACCATTTTTACGACATTTCTTATTTCATATAGTTATCTCTATAGACACGCCATGTTGTGATGATATCCATACGTCGCGCCCCATGTTCCGCCATGGTGGGGTGTGACAGAATGGTAATCAGAGACAATGGTTATAGAGAATTAGGTTGCCTAGTCGCGTAGCCTAGTCTATAGCTTAAGGGTCCCTGCATATAGGCGTCATAGGAGTATGTGTGTATTTTATAATAATTGATGTGTTTGGATGTTATTTATTATGATGTTTTGACTAGTATGAATTGAACCATAGTAAGTTCATACTTAGCCACATGTTATTTTCTTTTCGTGTTGTGAGTAGTGCGGGTTGAACCATAATCATCCACGCTAGTCGTTGTCGTATTTTGCTTATATTGTACATTATAGTACATAATTTGGTATATAGTAGTTTCTATCTTTTGTTGGGTTATTTTATGTACTTGAGGTATGTTTTTTTTTGTCTTTTGATGTTTAAGTCATGTTCCATAAGAATCATGTGGTGGTTCGAGTTAGTAGGAGTAGGTAGATATGAAGGTTTCTAAGCCATTCCACTCTTATGGGCGACATGACTTATAACTGATTATGTTTTCGTTTTGGAGTTAGTCTAGGCTGTTTTAGCTAGACTATGGATTTTTGTATTACAAGAGTTTTATTATGTTATTTTTATAGATGGAGTTTTGGACCTTATTGGTTATGTGGTTATGTGCTTATGTGAGTAGATGAATTTATGTGTTATATGTTGTATTGATTCTTATAAGTGTCATCATAGGAGGGAGTGCATTGGGGAAAGGGTAATTGTATAAGTATGGTGGCCAACATAGTTATACAAGTACCACAACTTCAATGGGTTCTCAAGTATGATTGCATGAAAGAGGGTTAGTACATGCTTGTATATGATGAGATGTAGAAGTTGGGTATACATATAATATATGGGTTTATGTAATGGCTGCCTATGATATGGCTATTGTTCTTTTTGTGTTATATGTTTTGGGTTATAGTTGTGTTGTGTGATTTTGGGGTCACACGATATGGTTTGGTTTTGGAGGTGGGCTTTATGCCTTGTTGTGGCACGGTGAGATGGTGATTACTCGTGTGGAAAAACGAGTGTATGACGTGATTGGTTGATCCGACATGTATGGTAACGAGTATGTTTTGGGTGATTTAATAGGTATATATATACGGATGTATATATACTACTATGTGTTAAGTTATGGTATATGGTCGTTCACTAGTTATTATAACTTGAACGTACCTTGTGTTTGTTCGTGTTTTATGGTGCTGGAGTTTGGTGGAGTTTCAACGACGTTTTGAATCTTTTGAAGTGTGTCTTGTGGCGTATTCATTGAGTTTCGTATTTCACGTGTACGTTTTAAAATGGTGTTTTAGGTTTCAAGTCTATTGAAATAACTTGGGATTTCTTTTGAGATAATGAAATCTTTTGTGTTGAGTCTTACATTTCTTTTGGTTGGTATATGGAAAAAGGGGACTTGGAAATCTAGTATAGGGTTAGATAGTTGGTCGTATTCGGTAAAACAAGGGTAAGGTGTTGGGGTCGTGTTTGAAACAAGATGTAACATAAGTTTCTTTTAATCAACACTTATTTATTTCAAATTCTAAAAGACTTTCTTTAAAATAAAGCGAAATAAAATTTCTTTCTACTTACATAGTTTAAATAATTGGGTTTAACCGATTCACGTCATTTATAATTATTAATACAAGGTTAAATTGAGTTTATGAAGATTTCAAATACAATTTTATCTTTCTTTAATATAAAACTGTTTTGGTCATAACTTGTTCGTTTTAAAAGCTTTTTGGATGATTCAAAAGCCTAAAATTATGTACTCGAAACGTACCTTTCAAATATTCATAATGTATAGTCATGGGAGGTCAGTATCTTGGCCGAAATTATTGTACAAGTGTCGGGTTAAAGGTTGAGTTTGAATAGTAGTTTATTTTTATGATTTGGGATGCACGGGATACCTAGTTTTTGAGTTGAGTTTTGAGTTCGTCAAGAGGGTTGTTTGTAGATTGTTTGAGTCACATAGATGTGGAGGTAATAATAAATAAATAAAAAGGAGATATATATTCTTTTGGAAAAGTCGATCTTTTGCACGGTTTAAATAATATGTCACGGGGCGTAATATGTTTTGGTTGCCATCGGGTGTTTATTGGATTATTTTTCGTTGTCATGGGTCATTTGAATTGATACATGTTCTGGGTTTGAGTTTTCTTTTGAGTCTCGTGGTTTTTGACTTGTTTTAATTGGTGCACGTAAAATGTCGTTAGTTATCCGTGGGTTTGATTCGTTGATCGTATCTGATGGATTCAGGATGTAGATTTGGTTTCGTATTGTTCGGGAGCGTTGAGGTAGTCATATGAAAGACTTGGTCGCGCCTACCCGATTAAGTAGGTGACCATGAGAGAACGGTCGGAATACCCTTAGTGGGGAGGAAAGAAGTTCGTAGACGAACTAATGTGGTCTGATGAGAGGAAGTGTTGGTCTGTTAAAATGCGTGTAGAATTTCGCAAGTAGAACGAGGTAGGAATTTATTCGTATTGCCGCTAATAGAGGATGCAAGGAGGACATAGTTGAAACTGCTAAGGATGTTGTATGAACGCTTCGGGTTTACGGTTATGCATTTGGCTTCGCCAAAGCACTAGCGGTTTTCACGGTGTCAACGAACCAAGTGTGCATGAACGTGTATAAACGAGTTGTCATCGGGAGCACCGACGACATCTTGATCTACTCAAGTCTAAGAAGGAGAGTGAGGCGAGTTATGAGTTGGATTTGGAGTTTTTAGGAAAGGGAATTATACGAGATATTTCCAAGTGTAAGTCTTAGGATTAAGCTTACTATGATGAGCAGTTAGAGATGATGGCATATCATGGAACCAGCAAGGGCAAAGTGAAGAAGGATGAGGAAGCGTTTTGGAGGCTGAAGAGGTGGATTGGATAATGAGCCGATCTTGGCATTATCGGAAGGACTGGATGCATTCGCGAAGCATGACGATACGTGGATCAAGGATTTGGACGCGTACGAGGACAACAAAGAAAGGCGATCGCATATACGTTGCAGGAACTGAAGATTTGGAAGAACTGGATGGACTTAGTTAGTGGAGCTGGATTGTATATCTGCCTAGAATGCTAGAGGTATTTGGTGTACGAGACGTGGAGAATGATCTATACGGATCATGAACGTCTCCAACACATATTCAATCATCTTGATTGAACATTTGTCAAAAGTGATGGGTGGAGTTAATTGACGAATGAAAAATTGCAAGGCCAAGTACCGTCTGGGAAAGGCAGGCATAGTTGATGAGACGTAGAATAAGAAGAATGAAGTGAAGCTGAGAAGAACTTGAACTATATGGATGACGTACTAGGATGGTTTGGATGAAAGATGTAGGTGGCACGAGTTGAGTTGTCTAAAGCAGAGAACGCGTCAACATGTATGTTGCGTGGCTTGGACAATCATGTGGAGAAAAGGGACGTAGACTATACTTCCTACATAGATAGGAGTAGCTTAGAAAGGGGGATGTAAGGACGAAATTGGGGAAGGTGAAGAGAGTTGGGTGATAGTCGATAGACTGACTAATTCATCTCATATTTCAAGAGGAATGAGAAGTCACGTAGTTGAAAAGTTGGAAGGATTGCGTACGAATGTGATGGAATAGAGGGTGTTGCGTAAAATTTAGCCTAATATGTATGGAATGCCTTATGAAGGGTTATGGCAAGGGAAGAAACGATGGGAAGCATCACATCGTGATGTATGGTATGATATGAGGAAAAGAAGGAAGTGTGTATAGGAGCGAAGCAAGAATAAAATAGGTCGAGATTGGAAAAAGAAATGGCACTGATCTATACTGATTTTTTGGGAGGATTAGTATCGATAATCGAATGGATGAGGAGTTATAGGTGTGATATGCCATAGGGACGAAGGGATTGGTCTAACTGAGATAACCACCCTTTTGAGGATGTGTATAGATCGTAGGTTGATTTGGACTAGAAGAACTAATGGGTATGTGAAGGACCGTCATAGGTCCCTTTGCAAGGAAATTGGAAATTTTAAGTAGTTTGTGGTACGGACTAAAGGGAGTTTCACCCATAGTAACGGGTGGTATGTTTTGGTAAAATGGAAGAGCTGATGTAGAGTTTTGTAGGTCCATTTATGATCTTTGGAAAGATCGGACCAGTAGCTTATGAGCGTAGAATTACCTGGGGGAAACGAGTGGTATACATGTTATATTTCGTGTATTAAGATTGGTAAAGGTTGTTTGAGAATGCATTTTGCATGTACGGTTATCCGGGACTTGTGTTAATAAGAGTCTTTGTTTTATCAAAGATCATTTGTGAGATTTATTGACTGTGAGGTCAAGAGTTTGGCAATGAGTTTAATTATTTTTGGTTTGTATATGTGGTATTTTGAAACTTGAACTAAAGTTCACGTGGAAATGAGGGGAGTTCGTTTAGAACAAGTATCCTCATGTGATTTGTTGTTTGTATGTTTGATCCTAAGGAGTAAATCTCGGGACGAGATTTCTATTAGGAGGGAGTGATGTGACAACCCTGGTTTTGAGGTTCGTCACTTAGTTTTGTTTTGTGCTAGTTACGTGTCTTTACGTGTTTATGTGCTAATTGGTGTGAATAAATTGTGGTTTCGATATCGTTTCCGGTACGGGGTACCTTGTGAGTGAAACGATGTGTGATGATTTCATGTTCATGAGTTCACATGGTGGTGACTATGAAGTGAGATGGTGTTATTTAGTGGTTTTACGTATACGTATATGTATTATAGAAAATCGTATTTTTACGATTTACGGTTTAGCATTTAGAGGTCTCGGATGAGGTAATTAGTCATATGAATATTTTTCGGGATGTTTTTAAGTCATTTAGGACTTAGTTATAAATTTTATTTCAAAATTTGAGATTTTTATTAAAAGTGTATATTTTACGTCTTTTACGGTAAAACGCGTAAAAACTGACTAGTTTTACGGTTTTGAGGTTTTGGAGTCTTTAGGAGCTGAAATAAATTAAGGAAAATTAAGGTAATATTATTAATACAAATATTAATAATAAAAAGGAAAAAAACGAAATTAAATGGGTATAGGTCGGTTATGTGAAAAAAGAAAAGAAAAGGGGGAAAAAGGGGAAAAAGGGAACCGGGCTTTTGTACATGGGCCAAGGACTTGTTAAGAAAGTATATAAAGTCTTTTTATTAATCAAAACACTCATAAAATCCCTGGAGATCAAGGTTTGGTCGGCATAAATGGTGGTTTTAGGGTTCTTCATTAATTTTTCTTCTTTCAAAAATTCTAATGTAAAATCTTTAATACTCTTTTTAGTTTAATTGTTTTTATGTTTTTATAATCATTCTTATGATGGAATTAGGGTTAGGGTTCATATAAAATAAGTAAACTAATGATGTGATAATCATAATATGATGATCATATAAATTAGGTCTTGTAATTTGAGGGATTAGGGTTAATTAATGAGGTTGATTTTGTTAAACCCGTTTTTAAAAAAAACTGGGCAGATTTTGTGTCAATTATTTTGATCATATCGGGAGTTCTATAAAATCTTATTTTACGATCCAAGTACCCCTGGAAAGATATTTGAAGTGGCTTTCCAATGCAAGAAACGAGAACTAAATTGGTGGTGGGGAAGTGGGCCAAAAACAGGTTACAACAGTCGGAGGTCAAAACAGTTTTGAATTCAGCCTGTTTTCTTTTTAAGTTTTGGGTTGTTTGGGGTACTTAGGGTTGCATTGGGATCTTCTCACGAACGTGAGATATGGTTTATATATTGTAGTAAGTATCTGCACTTGGGCTAAGGTTGCGGTTTAGGGTAAGACCCCTTAATGGTAACAAACTTTTAGTACGTTTAAAATCAGGAAATCTGGAATGACAAAAGTAGATATATGTATATCGGGGCCTTAACATTAGGTTTAAGGTTATGGCAAGTGGGAGGTGTTAGCCAACATATGTAAGGGTATGAATATTCCTTTTACAGAAACCATTGGGTATGTTTAAGTGGATGTTTGACTTAAAGTTTTGAGACCTAAAAACTGGGACTGTTTTGGGTAAAATATGAACGGGTTAGTTATTAAACTTAACCAAGTTATGGACTTGTTAAGGAAGGGTAATGAGGTGATTAGAGCTTATCAATGAGGTAAATATGTGGGTATAGGCTAGATGTCCATCATAGGTTAATGAGCCATCTTAGTGATTGGTTCGTGTATTGATTGTGTCTTTTGGTTTGTTAGCTTGTTGCTAGTGCAAGGACTCGTGAAGGAGCTATCAGGTGAGTTTCATAGTCCCATGTTTACTATTGTTTTTTAATTCCAGATGGGATGGAAGAGACACTATGTTGAATTATTTTCTAAATTAATGTTGTGAATGTTTTTAAAGTTTGAGATGGACTTGTGTGTACATTTATGTGATTAACTGCTATGTGATTCTTGTTTGTGTGTGATCTGGATTGGAAAGGTACATAGGTGTATGGGCGCCTATGGGACCTATGGTTAATGATAAGGCATGATGCCTTGGAAATTGTGATTGTTGGTAAGGCGTGATGCCTTGGAAATTGTGATTGTTGGTAAGGCATGATGCCTTGGTAATTGTGGTTGTTGGTAAGGCGTGATGCCTTGGAATTGTAATGATTGATTGAACTTGAATACTAGTTGTTAGTACATGATTGTAGCGTATTGTCCATATGTTTATTGGTTTATGGTATTCACAGCTTATGACTTGTCTTGTGTTGGAGTCTAAACCTATGACTCTCACCAACTTTATGTTGACGTGTTTTATTGTCTCTTTCAGGTGATACTATGGTTAAGCATGAGAACATAAGAGGCTAGGATTGGAGAAGCTTAGGAATGCATATAGAAGGAGAATCCCCGTTTCCTTCTTAGTTTTATGTTCATTTCAATAAGTGATACTGTGGCACACATATGATTGTTTTGGTATGTTATTTGTTGTCTTGGGTAAGAAGTAGGACTGTTACTTACTTACCTAGACCCTTGCATTTGTTGAGATATTGTCATGACCGTCGTGTCACCATTTTTACGACATTTCTTATTTCATATAGTTATCTCTATAGACACGCCATGTTGTGATGATATCCATACGTTGCGCCCCATGTTCCGCCATGGTGGGGTGTGACACCTAAGATCTCAAGTCCAAAACCAAAGCAACTTCTTTTGTTTTGTCTCCTTGATTGAACCAAAGAATGTTAAAGAAGCTTTGACGGATGAGAGTTGGGTCATTGCGATGCAAGAAGAATTGAATCAATTCATTGCCAGTGATGTTTGGGAACTTGTTCCTCCACCTAGAAGTTCTACCATTATAGGAACCAAATGGGTATTTAGGAATAAGCTAGATGAGAATGGTGTTGTGTCTCGTAACAAGGCTAGACTTGTAGCTCAAGGCTATAATCAACAAGAAGGGATTGATTATGACGAGACATATGCACCGGTAGCTAGATTAGAATCAATTAGAATCCTTTTAGCCTACGTTTGTGCCTTAGATATTAAGCTTCAACAAATGGATGTAAAGAGTGCATTTCTTAACGGTTTGATCAATGAGGAGGTATATGTGGCTCAACCTCCCGGCTTCATTGATTTTGAGAAACCGGACCATGTTTTCAAGCTTAAGAAAGCACTTTATGGACTCAAACAAGCACCCAAAGCTTGGTATGATAGACTTAAAGCGTTTCTTGTTAAACATGAGTATACCATGGGTATGGTAGACAATACACTCTTTACAAAGAAGAAAGGTCCTCACCTCATAATCGTACAAATATATGTTGATGACATTATATTTGGCTCAACTTGTCAAGAATTGTGTGATGACTTTGCCAAAATCATGCATGATATGTTTGAAATGAGTATGATGGGAGAACTTAACTTCTCTTTAGGACTCCAAATTAAACAAATGGACGATGGTATTTTCTTTAGTCAATCTAAGTACGCTAAAGAAATGCAAAAGAAATTTGGATTAGAAGAATCTAGACCAATGAAGACCCCTATGGCCTCGGATACTAAACTCACCGTAGATGATGATTGTGAGTCGGTAGACAACACCAAATATAGAGGTATGATTGGTAGTTTGTTGTACCTAACGGCAAGTCGACGGGATATCATGTTTAGTGTTTGCCTTTGTGCTTGCTTCCAAGAGGCTCCCAAAACCTCTCACCTTAAAGCGGTTAAGCGTATCTTCCGATACATTAAAGGCACTATACATTTAGGATTATGGTATCCTAAAGGGACCGGTGTAGAAACCATTGTCTACGCGGACTCGAATCATGCGAGAGACTATGTGGACCAGAAAAGCACTAGTGGAGTTTGTACCTTCATGGGTTGTTGTTTAACTTCTTGGTTCTCCAAGAAACAAACCGCTCTTGCGATATCCACCACGGAAGCCGAGTATGTGAGTGCCGGAAAAGCATGCCAACAAGCTCTATGGATGAAGCAAGCGCTTGTTGATTATGGGATTTCTCTTGATGATGTTCCCATCATGTGCGATAATAAAGGCGCTATAGACCTAAGCAAAAATCCCGTGCAACATTCGCGAACCAAACACATAGAAATTAGACACGATTTCCTTAGGGATAATGTTCAAAAGGGGAACATTACTATCGAAAAGGTGCCCTGCGAGGACAACTTAGCCGATATCTTCACTAAGCCACTTAAGAGGGTACCTTTTAATTACTTGCGTCTAGGTCTAGGATTAATGGAACATCTTCCTTAAATTCTTTTCTTCTTGTGTGTTTTCTATTACCACTTTGAGTCCTTGAGTATTTTAAAATCCTTTTGAAAAATTTTCTCCTCTCCTTTTCAAAACTCTCAACGTCTCTTTCGAAAATGATTGAGAAATTCGTTTGACATTGTTAATTCAATCTAAAAACGATTTTTCATAGATTCTCGCTATTAATGTAGAGCTTACATAATTCATATGTATGATTCTCTCAAACATAGCAAGAACAAGATTGAATCATGGAGGATCAATGTGTCATGACTTAAGGTCTTGTCTTACACACCTCCTACATTGATTTTTTAATCCATGTATTTTGGTTATATCTCTATTTGGTAAGTTTGCATATGTTTTCTTTGTCTATCTTTGCTTTTAAGCATATCCCTATGATAAGTTAGACTAGAAAAATAAGATTTGTTGAAAAATCTTTCTCCAAACACCAAACCCTGCTTCTGCAGGCGGTTCCATAAGTGAACCGCGGTACCTTATTGATAAGGTACCGCCACCATATATAAGAAACCGCCTATAGTGGCCTTCCTTTATCGGGTTTTTGTCTGAAACTCCATATTTGCTCCAACTTTTTGGAGAATCTTTGTTTCAAACCCTTTGACCACCCCAATAATACCCTAAGCCTTCCCTATTTAAACCATAAGCATTTTGCATTACTTCACATCCAAAATGTCTTATTCTCCCAATGAAAGCCTTGAATCTCCTCCATTTTCTCCAATTTCTTTCAATCCAAACCCACCCAAGAACACTCTTAATCACATTTCTCCTACCAAGAATGTTGATTGTGGAACTTCCTTTCTTCCACCACCACCCTTTAGTGTTATTCCTCCTTCTCATGATAATGTCATGCACCATGGAACATATTGTCATTGTTGTCAATATCAACATCTTGCTATGGCACACATCTATGAGGAGTTGAACTACATCAAGAGTCTCTTAATCAAGCCTCCTCTTCACTTTGATTATGAGATCTCCAACAAGCCACCACCACCACCCTCTGCTATTACCTTGTCTTTCATATAAGCATTGATTGCTTATCCTCAAGACACCAAATTCAAGCAAATCTTAGAATTCTAGAATAACTAGGATTAGATTTATGCTTTTGGCTTGTTTCTTTTTCCATACTTCTTTGTATGATGTTCCTTTAGTAACCTATCTTGGATCTTTGTCTTTGTGTTTTCTTCTCTTTTAATTTTCTTTATGTGACCTATTGCTATATATTGTTGGTTGTTTCTTTTGTTCAACTAACCCTTTTATGTAGCTTTTCACCATATCTCGATTCCCCGGTGCCCCAAGCTAGGGGGAGTAAGCACCAAGGGGGAGTCTTTGCAAAGTCCGTTTCTTCAACACCGGCTTACGCAACCTTTTTGCTTCGACAAAGGGGGAGAAATGAATAAACTCGTCTTCGAAAATCTTATTTTTGTGTGATTGAGTTTATATATTGTCGGAATCAAAAAGGGGGAGATTGTTAATGCAATAATGACTAAAAACGTTACTTGCATTTTTCGGTCTCGCTCGGTTTTGATTACGACAATATGTAAAAACAAGCATTTACGAAAACAACGAAAAACAAATTCTTGAGTTCAAGTATTTTTCATTTTACCCATTTTCACTTAAGGTATGGATAAACAAGTACTAACCTTAATCACGTGATCAAGTGATTTAATCTTTTCTTAAAACTCACTTTTTATTAAATGTGACAAGTTTTTATTAAACTTTATTTTTAAGAAAATGTTTTATTAAATTAATTATTTGAAATTTGAAAATGGCATATTCTTATTCTGTTAAGAATATCTTTTCAGGATATTTTTTATACCCAGATAAGACCTCCACCACTAAAGGACAAAAAGGAGCGGAGTCTAGTCCGGCGGTACCTTAGCGCCTAGGCGGTACCTTATCGATAAGGTACCGCGGGAAGATATAGCCGTTGGCTCCTTTATCCTTTAAATAGTGGACCATTCTCAGCTTTTCACCTCGCCTCTTTTGCACATTTATTTCCAGATTCAAACCCCTTCTTTAATCACTCAAATCTTTGATCATTTGTTTGATTATTACTTGTTTAAGAAGTGAATCTTGTTCTTCCATCCCTTCCTCTCCAAGTGCAAAGAGAAGAACACTATCCTAGTGAAGTGTTGAGTCCACCACCAAAGATCCATTGAAGATCAAATTTTATATACTTGTAGTTGTGTCATAGTTGTGAAGATCCAAGTAGTTGTGTCTATTTGGATGTTGTGTATGTACTAAGTATAGTTGTGTAGATTGGTCCTAGCTACGATTAGGGCTCGACTTTTAGCTTAGAGTCAGAAATTGGTTAAGCGACGTGTACGGTTTTCTCCACCATAAGGAGCTTGTTGTGTAGTGAACTCTCGAGTAAGGAGTACTCGAGGAGTGGAGTAGGAACGAGGAGTGAGCTTCGTTGCCGAACCACTATAAATCCTTGGTGTTTGGTTTGATCTTTCTTTACCCTTAACTCTTTACATTCTTTATACTTTTTGCATATACATGTGTTAGTATTAGATTAGCTACACTATCATTCTTTATTCTTTGTGGATATATTTTGTTAGTATTAGTGTAGTTACACTATCATTGTTCATATTGTGCATAAGAAGATTTCACATATTTCCTCAAGCCTAAGTTTTTGAAAAAGGATTTTTGGAAACCATATTTTAACAAGTAAATATAAGAAACTATTCAACCCCCCCCCCCCCCCCCCGTCTAGTTTCTACAGAATTGAAATAATCATCGCTAAATGACGAGATATACCTCTTGTCGGGTCTCTCTCCCTCTCCAAACTCATCCCTCTCCTGCAACATCTCCAACTTGCGTGCTACATCAGTTACTTGTGCCACCGTGTTAAAGGTAGCACACACCAAGTTATTGGCGACCGATGTACGAAGAGCCCAGCGAAAGTGGTACGCTTCATCCTCTGTAGTCCCTGCTACTGCGCCAAGGAATCCAGCCAAACGAAGAGACCTCTGCATGAACTCATTGCTGTTTTCCCTAGCTCTCTGCCTAATCCCGTGATACTCACTCTTCAGCTTATCCTGCTCAGCCTTTTGGAAGAACTGTCATATAACCAACTCCCTAAACTGTGCCCAAGTCAAGCCATCCACCCAATTGTCGCCTCCCTCCGATTGTTTCACTGACTTCCACCATCCAAGCACGTCCCCTTCAAACTTGTAACAGGCTAACCTTTTTTTTTTCTTAACGGTAAATTTATTAAGAAAAGGCCACAAAGGCAGAAGTACAAAGCTAAAGCTTGACAAAAATTAGATGGGACACATCCCCAACTAACAAGCAATAGCAACAAAAAAGGTATGGACAACATCCCATACTCTAAACAACTACAAGTAATGGCAATGGACAAGCCCCATGCTCAATACATAACAAATAAACTAAGCAACTAAAAGAATGACAACTAGTTGCTTCCCATAACACAATCTTGATCCAAGTAGAAAAGACCAAGCATCTGCAATCCATGGCACACCTAATACAAGGCAAGTTCTTAGCTTGTGATGAGGAAACCACTTCGGAATCCATGATTGATCTTGATTCAACCACAAAGGGAAGTAACCAAGACTAACCAATCCATCCCAATGGAAAACCCCACCACAACTAAGAAACAAGCAGAGTAGATAAGAGAGACCTACCCAAAACGCCATCAGACTAAATGCAGGGAATAAGAGAGGTGCCAGAGTAGCACATCACATTCATTGCCTCCTCAAAACCCCCATCTATGTAAAACCCAGTGGGAAACCATAGACGGGGGAAAGAGTACAACTGAACATGAATCCTCTCAATGATGCAAAACCTATATATCTATTAGCTTGACAATCAACAGATACAAGGTTAGAAAAATAACAAGGGAGGACAAAGCATCAACAAAACCAGGTTTGGAAACTAAAAAATTGTTCATTAGGGTAGAACAATGGAAGAAATGAACCATACCTAGCAAGACGGCACATCTTTCAGCACGCTCTAGAAGGCACAGATCACTCCCCCACTAACTACCCTAATGACCACTAATAGCACATC
This sequence comes from Glebionis coronaria, assembly GCA_025667525.1. Lineage (NCBI taxonomy): Eukaryota > Viridiplantae > Streptophyta > Magnoliopsida > Asterales > Asteraceae > Glebionis > Glebionis coronaria. The sequence goes on along the minus strand of JANFOE010000290.1, from coordinate 279,439 downwards.
AAACCTCCACAATCCACCCAAAAAGTCCTCCCAAACATCCCATCAGAAAATGGAATACCCAAGAACCAAATAACATCATCCAAAAAACCTTCGACCCACCAGAGAAATATACACGGGTAGAGCAAAACCATACAAGTAGCAATAGACCAAAGGACTTTACCAAGGAAAAATAGATGGGACTGAAAGCTAAGAAACTTCCCCTGGACCTTTGGCTCTTCATACCAGCAAATGCAACAAACTGATATCAAAGTACAAGCTTCCGTCGCATACCATGTGAGAAGCAAAAGATTCCTCAACCTGAAAGTACAACAAAAAACCAACCACAGCAGAGATGAAAGAAAGGTTAAGCATAGTAAAGCTGACCTGTAGCAGCAACACAATGCCAACCATAACAGCAACTCCCTGAGACGACAAGCCCAAAAAAACTCATCCTTCATCGCTACATTACCACCACCAGAACAACTCATGTCCAATAACACAACTGGAATAAAATAGATCATCCAACTCCTACCCTTCAAGCAGTTAATAACCTAACCTAAAAGCTGCCATAAGCTATGACACAGCTCATACAGCAACTTCATTCTAGCAGTCTTAAGGCACATCATTATCATAGTCCATAAAATCATGAAGAATATCATTACTTTTAAAACCAAGCCTAGGAATCTTCCACACCTTAGCAACCACATCAGCATCTTTAGACCATTTAACCGTGAACGATAGAAGTTTAAGTCTAATTGTGGATATAATGATATTAAAGATCACATCCGAGGTACGGAACTCATTCCTAAACAAGCGATAATTGCGCTCTTGCCACACGAAATACACAGTAGCACTAACCACCAGTCTTTGGACCACACTCCAAATAGAATTATTAGCCTTGATATTGCAAAAACCAGACACAACCTCAGCCCAAACCGAAGACAAACTATGAAGCTTAGCCAAGACTTTGATCCTTTCCCAAATTCCTTTAGAGAACTCACAACTAAAGAATAAGTGACTGTGAGAGTCAATACATGATTTACACAAAGGACATCGGGGATCATTTAGAGCAAACCACCTAGAAAGTCTATCTTGAGTTTTCAACCTTCCTTTAAGAGCAAGCCACAAAATAAAAGCATGCCGTGGTATACATTGAGTAAACCAGACATCCCTATGCCACATTACTTCAGGGCTATCGACTATAATCGCTCTACAAACCTCCTTAATACTAAAGTCCACAATATCACCTTTCTTGTTGAGCCAAATAGCTCTATCTTCAATATTACTTAAATTCAGACCCGGAACATCAAGGACCCTCCTAAAACTAGCAATCCAGTCATTTGGCCACAACCAGACTCCACTTTCAGTCCAAGAGCAAACCTTATCATTCAGATTAACACCTTTAGATACAAGAAAATTATTCGATATAAGGTCACTTAGAGGGCCTTGAGTATGCCACTTGTCAAACCATACAAAACAGCTCTTACCGTTCCCAATTTTACAACCTACAAACCTCTTAATCTTATCTCTAAAAAACATAATTTGCCTCCATGTCCAAGCATTCTTCTTCCAAACAGAATGATTCCAAACACATGACCCTCTAAGCCTATACTCATTAACCCACTTGACCCATAAAGATTCTTTATTACTAACGACATTCCAAAGATACCTAATCATAAGGGCCTCGTTCATAATCGACATAGATCTTAGTCCCAAACCACCCTGTGACTTAGGTCTACAAACCTCCTCCCATGAAACACTAGCGATACCCTTATTATCAGGACCAATACCCCAAAGAAAGTTCTTGCACATTTTATCTATACAGTCACAAATATGCTTAGGAAGAACAAACATAGAAGCCCAATAGATATTAACCGAAGACAAAACTGAAGAAATTAATTGAAGCTTACCTGCATAAGATAACAGTTTGCTTCTCCAATCAAAAATCCTCTTCTTAACATTCTCTAGAAGAAGTCTACAATCAATGTTGCATAGCTTCTTTGTCATCATAGGCACACCAAGATATCTAACCGGCAAAGTACCTTCTTGAAATAGGAGCGCCATCAAAATCTGCGCTTTAACATCAGGAGGGACATTGCTAAAGAAAGCCGTACTCTTCTCAACACTTGGATAAAGCCCAGAACACATGCTAAACTCATCCAACGCTCTTCTCATAATGCAAGCAGAATCAATGTCACCATGACAAAAAAGCAGAAGATCATCCGCAAAGCAAAGATGTGTCAGATTAATCTTCTTACAATTCGGGTGATACTTAAATTTCCCATCATTCTTGATATGTCTCTGAAGCATCAAGTTCAAAACTTCCATGACAAGCGTAAAAAGGTACGGTGAAATAGGATCACCCTGCCTAAGACCTCTATAACTCTTAAAGAAACCATGATAGTCCCCATTAACACAAATAGAAAACGAAGCAGTTGTAAGGCATATCATGATCCAATCAATCATCTTCTTGTGAAACCCGAAATGGATAAGACTAGTTTTCAAAAAATTCCAATCAACGGTATCGTATGCTTTCTTAATGTCAACCTTAAATGCACACTTCCTAGTACCATGACTCCAATCATAACCCACCATTAACTCTTGCGCCAATAAAACATTATCACTAATCTGCCTGCCAGGAATAAACACACATTGACTAGGATCCACAAGTGCAGTAAGACCCTCCTTGAGCCTATTGGTTAAAACCTTGCTAATACACTTGTAAATAACATTACAACAAGCAATTGGCCTATAATCAGAAACATTTAACGGCACATCTGACTTTGGTATAAGGGAGATAAGATTCGAGTTTAACTCACTTAATAGCTTACCCGAACTGAAGAATTCTTTGACAGCATTACAAACATCCGGGCCAACCACACTCCAAGCTTTCTTGAAGAACTTAGACGTATACCCATCTGGCCCCGCAGCCTTATCATCCTTGATGCTAAACATAGCTTCTTTCACTTCACCATCAGTAACCAGTCTAACCATAAAATCTGCTACCTCAGGCTTGAGCTTCTTGCAAAACAATCCATCACAGTTCTCAATCTCAAAAATATCCTCACTAGCTTGAAAAAACTTCGAGAAATGAGCAACAAACATAGGAGGGATGTCATTGCCATAGAAAGCCTGACCTTCACTATCATGAACCATTTCAATTCTCTTCTTATTCCATCTCCCTTTCAGGATACGATGAAAGTAAGCAGAATTATGATCTCCTTCCCTTAACCATTCAATCTTAGTTTTCTGCTTTAAAACCTTTTCTTCATCAATAAGAGCATCACTATAAGCTTTAGACCAGATAAGCTCCTCTTCTCTTAAATAAGAATCATGAGGATTCTTGTCAAGGTCACACTGAACTTTACTAAGTTCTGCCCTTAACAACTTAACCTTCTCAAAAACATTGCCATTCTCCTTATTAAACCGTCTCATAAACTTCTTCATATTCTTCAATCTCTTAGCAAGCACAAACATATGAAAACCTTTAACATCAGCATGCCAATTCTTCTGAACAATCGGAATAAACCCCTCCTTATCAGCTAAAAAATTCATAAACCTAAAGGATCTTGGTGTACGAGGTACAATATCTGGAAAGACAACAACAACCGGACAATGATCTGAAGTTAAATAGGGAAGATAGTTCGCATAACAAGTAGAAAATTTAAGCAAAAAACTATCATTCCCCATGACCCTATCAAGCTTCTTCAAAATCCCACTCTCCGGGTTCAACCTCTTTTCAATCCAAGTATAATACATACCCAAGCTACTAATATCTTCAACCTCCAGCATATGAACACACTCCTTAAAGTCTTCCATACCATTATCTCTCGCTTTAAAACAGCTAGAACTCTCCTCAAAAGAAAGCGAAACATTAAAATCACCTAGTAAGATCCACGGACTAGAGCCAACAGAAACGTTATAATCCAACAAGTTTTTCCATAACACCCTCCTAGATTTATCATAGTTCTCACCATAAATAAATGAAACAAAAATCTTATCTTGACTGTGTAAGTGAATAATCTCAAAATGCATAACTTGCCCAATCTGAGATATCAACTTAGCTCTAAACACAAACGGATCCCACCCAACAGCTATCCTACATCCCTTTCTACTATCAACCGAGTTAGACTCCCAGCTCCAGTTTCCAAAAACCTCATTACAAACCACATTAACCGATTTCTTTCTCAGCTGAGTTTCTATAACAGCTAACATACTAATTTTGTTATGAGAAATTAACTTTTTAATTTCATTTTGTCTAAGGGTTGAATTCATTCCCTTGACATTCCATGCAGCAATTTTACCTATCATTTAAGATTAGAGCGATTTGAAGCAACCCCACCTTGCATTTCTGCCATGGATGTATCATTGACATTCATAATTTCATCTTGGGCAATAAATTTAGCAGTAGAGTTCATAACACACACTTCATCATTAAAATGCCCATTAATTCTATCACTAATAATACCTTCTTGATCACGATAGAAATAATCCACCATATCAGTAGACCATGTAGATTTAATCTCATCTGATAATGGTTGACCCGAGCAGCTAAACAAATCAACCACTACAACATCTCTCTTCCATTCCAATTTATTAATCTTATCCACCTCCTTGCTTTGAGCTTGAGCAAAAAACTTGTTGAAAGCCTCATTGTTATTCCGACCTCCACACTCATTTAACACTCTACGCTTTGCAACTTTAGTGGCATTTTCAATAATATTCTCTTTCCCACTAGCAATTTTATCATTCAATTCAACTATAGTATTCTTAAGAGCATCTTCTGTTGAGACCATATTAGCATTACATTCCCTCCATTTCTTTTCATAATATTCTACCTCTCTAATAGACCATCTCTTTTTAATATCTTCACTAACCGCCATCCCAGCATCACACATAGTATCAATTTTATGACAGAAAGATTTCCAAGTGGCTAGGTCTTCCGAATCATCTTCACTGGCCAAAACATTAAACCTATTAGCAGAACTCGACTCACCCACACCACTTCCTTTATTAACTTTATTACTAGAAACTCCTTTCTTCTGAGAACCAACTGCAACATTACTCTTGTCACTAATAACCCTACTACCCTCACTTGCCCTATTTTCCTTCACAACCTGTTTATTTCCAATATCACCTTGTTCGTTAGTCTTCATAGAATCTGATTGCTTGCTAACATAGTTATTACCTCTCCCTCCATTGTTAACATATCCACCTCTACCACCTGAACCTCGACCACCATTACCATAACTTCCTCTTCCACCATTAACAGGACCACCTCTGCCAGCATTACTGAAACCACCCCTTCTATAGTTCATTGCCCTCCATCTATAATCGCCACTAGAATTATCAACCTGCTGATGAGCATAAGCAGAAACACTAGGACCAGCATAAGCCGTATCAACCTTTTTACCCTCCACTTTCTCTCAGATAGATAACTCGTGATCTTGACAGCTATTAGATGAGTGGCCAAAAATCTTACAATACCCACAAATAGGTGGCTTCCAAGCATATTCAACCTCAAGTAACATAGACCTCTCTAAACTCTCATACCACACCTCAACTTCCTCAACTAATCCCTTATCAGCATCAACTTCAATCAGCACCCTAGCAAAACTCGCTCTCCCATAAGCTTTCTCACACATCTCAGCAGTCATCCTATCCATGCTAATCGGATTTCCCACCATACTTGCAATCCTGCTAATTCCTTCAACATTCCATGCCTCCAGTGGAATATCAAAGATTTTAACCCATAACGGAACTTTAGATAACCTAGGTTTTGCTAAGCATAGACCAGGTTCCCATTTTTGAACAAAAAATGGTTTACTATCTACTAGCCAAGGACCGTTTTCCAAAACATTTTGCATCCCATCTACAGATTTAAACTTACAAAAATATAACCCACTATTATTCATTATTATGTTATCGAGAGCATACGGCCTCCACATCCTTCTCAAATTACCCATAAGCTCCCTATGACTCATACGATACCCCACAAAGTGACCAATCAAAGTCAACCCCCATCTATCATTAACGTCTACCATCACAGAGTCTAACACAGCCACCTCTTTACCTGCACTATTAACTTTACCAGGAATATAAGATAGTTTCCTATTCCCCGTAACCGAACCACCCGTAACCGCAGTAAGGAAAGAGAACGGAATCTTCTTAGAATTTTCATTCTCACTCATACTCACATCACAAACATTACTTCCCTCTCCAACCTCAAAATTCGACACAGATTTAATGCCAGCATTGCCATCCTTCTCATTTATCTTAAAAATCCCTGGCTTACTAACCCCACCAAAGCTCACTTTCGAAGGACTTCTAGGCTTAACAGGGACAGAAATCTCAGGATTAAACACACGATTCTCACTAAAAGGAACAGGCATCACACTAGGAACACTATTTAGCTTATCATTAAGCTCATTATCATTACTAACTAAACTCTTATCAACAAAAACACCTGAAACAATATTAGATAAGTTACTTACTCCCTTCTTACCCACAGATTGATTATCATTCCCATTCCCTTTTCCAGCAATATTCTCCTTGTTCGAGCCCCAAAACAGCTCAGCCTCCTCCCCTGAGTTAACTGAACCATTTTTGCCCCCATTTCCCTTACTAACATCACCACTCATCTCCTCCATGAAATCACCATCATCATATACCTCCATATCATCATTAACCCCAACAACCTTATCACCTTTTGAACTCGAACGTGTAACCACCTTCTTAAAATTAACACCAGAAGATTTAACTAATAAATCTGTGTGTTTCATCGTATTACCAGCATCAGGATTCATAGTTCTTGTAGTTTTCATTGGCTTAAGCTTGGAAGCTTTCTTCATGACATGTGTATTTACCGGCGGTGGAAAATCCATCACCGGTGAGGGGTTAACCACCATGGGTGGATTAACCAAGGGAGGATTCAGTGATTCAGACATATGACATAGTGGATATGGTACGAGGTTAAGAAAAGATTAGCAAAGGTTAAAGAAGAGGTAAAGTGTTTAATGAAATGAATACGTTTTAATAAAATGATTATTAAGGATGAACAGGAAAGATTATGTGGTAAAATGATATATCAAATTGATTGTAATGAATAGGAGAATAAGGATCTAAAGTAAAATTCAAGATCCCATGGTTGGATCTAAATTAGATGATGATTCTTAATAAAATACTTTAGGGTTTTTAAGTTAGAGAGAGAAAGTTTTAGAGAGAGGTCAGAGACCCTATTTTAATTAAAAGTGTATATTTTACGTCTTTTACGGTAAAACGCGTAAAAACTGACTAGTTTTACGGTTTTGAGGTTTTGGAGTCTTTAGGAGCTGAAATAAATTAAGGAAAATTAAGGTAATATTATTAATACAAATATTAATAATAAAAAGGAAAAAAAACGAAATTAAATGGGTATAGGTCGGTTATGTGAAAAAAGAAAAGAAAAGGGGGAAAAAGGGGAAAAAGGGAACCGGGCTTTTGTACATGGGCCAAGGACTTGTTAAGAAAGTATATAAAGTCTTTTTATTAATCAAAACACTCATAAAATCCCTGGAGATCAAGGTTTGGTCGGCATAAATGGTGGTTTTAGGGTTCTTCATTAATTTTTCTTCTTTCAAAAATTCTAAGGTAAAATCTTTAATACTCTTTTTAGTTTAATTGTTTTTATGTTTTTATAATCATTCTTATGATGGAATTAGGGTTAGGGTTCATATAAAATAAGTAAACTAATGATGTGATAATCATAATATGATGATCATATAAATTAGGTCTTGTAATTAGAGGGATTAGGGTTAATTAATGAGGTTGATTTTGTTAAACCCGTTTTTAAAAAAAACTGGGCAGATTTTGTGTCAATTATTTTGATCATATCGGGAGTTAATAAAATCTTATTTTACGATCCAAGTACCCCTGGAAAGATATTTGAAGTGGCTTTCCAATGCAAGAAACGAGAACTAAATTGGTGGTGGGGAAGTGGGCCAAAAACAGGTTACAACAGTCGGAGGTCAAAACAGTTTTGAATTCAGCCTGTTTTCTTTTTAAGTTTTGGGTTGTTTGGGGTACTTAGGGTTGCATTGGGATCTTCTCACGAACGTGAGAGATGGTTTATATATTGTAGTAAGTATCTGCACTTGGGCTAAGGTTGCGGTTTAGGGTAAGACCCCTTAATGGTAACAAACTTTTAGTACGTTTAAAATCAGGAAATCTGGAATGACAAAAGTAGATATATGTATATCGGGGCCTTAACAGTAGGTTTAAGGTTATGGCAAGTGGGAGCTGTTAGCCAACATATGTAAGGGTATGAATATTCCTTTTACAGAAACCATGGGTATGTTTAAGTGGATGTTTGACTTAAAGTTTTGAGACCTAAAAACTGGGACTGTTTTGGGTAAAATATGAACGGGTTAGTTATTAAACTTAACCAAGTTATGGACTTGTTAGGGAAGGGTAATGAGGTGATTAGAGCTTATCAATGAGGTAAATATGTGGGTATAGGCTAGATGTCCATCATAGGTTAATGAGCCATCTTAGTGATTGGTTCGTGTATTGATTGTGTCTTTTGGTTTGTTAGCTTGTTGCTAGTGCAAGGACTCGTGAAGGAGCTATCAGGTGAGTTTCATAGTCCCATGTTTACTATTGTTTTTTAATTCCAGATGGGATGGAAGAGACACTGTGTTGAATTATTTTCTAAATTAATGTTGTGAATGTTTTTAAAGTTTGAGATGGACTTGTGTGTACATTTATGTGATTAACTGCTATGTGATTCTTGTTTGTGTGTGATCTGGATTGGAAAGGTACATAGGTGTATGGGCGCCTATGGGACCTATGGTTAATGATAAGGCATGATGCCTTGGAAATTGTGATTGTTGGTAAGGCGTGATGCCTTGGAAATTGTGATTGTTGGTAAGGCATGATGCCTTGGTAATTGTGGTTGTTGGTAAGGCGTGATGCCTTGGAATTGTAATGATTGATTGAACTTGAATACTAGTTGTTAGTACATGATTGTAGCGCATTGTCCATATGTTTATTGGTTTATGGTATTCACAGCTTATGACTTGTCTTGTGTTGGAGTCTAAACCTATGACTCTCACCAACTTTATGTTGACGTGTTTTAGTGTCTCTTTCAGGTGATACTATGGTTAAGCATGAGAACATAAGAGGCTAGGATTGGAGAAGCTTAGGAATGCATATAGAAGGAGAATCCCCGTTTCCTTCTTAGTTTTATGTTCATTTCAATAAGTGATACTGTGGCACACATATGATTGTTTTGGTATGTTATTTGTTGTCTTGGGTAAGAAGTAGGACTGTTACTTACTTACCTAGACCCCTTGCATTTGTTGAGATATTGTCATGACCTTCGTGTCACCATTTTTACGACATTTCTTATTTCATATAGTTATCTCTATAGACACGCCATGTTGTGATGATATCCATACGTTGCGCCCCATGTTCCGCCATGGTGGGGTGTGACACCTAAGATCTCAAGTCCAAAACCAAAGCAACTTCTTTTGTTTTGTCTCCTTGATTGAACCAAAGAATGTTAAAGAAGCTTTGACGGATGAGAGTTGGGTCATTGCGATGCAAGAAGAATTGAATCAATTCATTGCCAGTGATGTTTGGGAACTTGTTCCTCCACCTAGAAGTTCTACCATTATAGGAACCAAATGGGTATTTAGGAATAAGCTAGATGAGAATGGTGTTGTGTCTCGTAACAAGGCTAGACTTGTAGCTCAAAGCTATAATCAACAAGAAGGGATTGATTATGACGAGACATATGCACCGGTAGCTAGATTAGAATCAATTAGAATCCTTTTAGCCTACGCTTGTGCCTTAGATATTAAGCTTCAACAAATGGATGTAAAGAGTGCATTTCTTAACGGTTTGATCAATGAGGAGGTATATGTGGCTCAACCTCCTGGCTTCATTGATTTTGAGAAACCGGACCATGTTTACAAGCTTAAGAAAGCACTTTATGGACTCAAACAAGCACCCAAAGCTTGGTATGATAGACTTAAAGCGTTTCTTGTTAAACATGAGTATACCATGGGTATGGTAGACAATACACTCTTTACAAAGAAGAAAGGTCCTCACCTCATAATCGTAAAAATATATGTTGATGACATTATATTTGGCTCAACTTGTCAAGAATTGTGTGATGACTTTGCCAAAATCATGCATGATATTTTTGAAATGAGTATGATGGCAGAACTTAACTTCTTTTTAGGACTCCAAATTAAACAAATGGACGATGGTATTTTCTTTAGTCAATCTAAGTACGCTAAAGAAATGCAAAAGAAATTTGGATTAGAAGAATCTAGACCAATGAAGACCCCTATGGCCTCGGATACTAAACTCACCGTAGATGATGATTGTGAGTCGGTAGACAACACCAAATATAGAGGTATGATTGGTAGTTTGTTGTACCTAACGGCAAGCCGACGGGATATCATGTTTAGTGTTTGCCTTTGTGCTTTCTTCCAAGAGGCTCCCAAAACCTCTCACCTTAAAGCGGTTAAGCGTATCTTCCGATACATTAAAGGCACTATACATTTAGGATTATGGTATCCTAAAGGGACCGGTGTAGAAACCATTGTCTACGCGGACTCGAATCATGCGGGAGACTATGTGGACCGGAAAAGCACTAGTGGAGTTTGTACCTTCATGGGTTGTTGTTTAACTTCTTGGTTCTCCAAGAAACAAACCGCTCTTGCGATATCCACCACGGAAGCCGAGTATGTGAGTGCCGGAAAAGCATGCCAACAAGCTCTATGGATGAAGCAAGCGCTTGTTGATTATGGGATTTCTCTTGATGATGTTCCCATCATGTGCGATAATAAAGGCGCTATAGACCTAAGCAAGAATCCCGTGCAACATTCGCGAACCAAACACATAGAAATTAGACACGATTTTCTTAGGGATAATGTTCAAAAGGGGAACATTACTATCGAAAAGGTGCCCTCCGAGGACAACTTAGCCGATATCTTCACTAAGCCACTTAAGAGGGTACCTTTTAATTACTTGCGTCTAGGTCTAGGATTAATGGAACATCTTCCTTAAATTCTTTTCTTCTTGTGTTTTCTATTACCACTTTGAGTCCTTGAGTATTTTAAAATCCTTTTGAAAAATTTTCTCCTCTCCTTTTCAAAACTCTCAAAGTCTCTTTCGAAAATGATTGAGAAATTCGTTTGACATTGTTAATTCAATCTAAAAACGATTTTTCATAGATTCTCGCTATTAATGTAGAGCTTACATAATTCATATGTATGATTCTCTCAAACATAGCAAGAACAAGATTGAATCATGGAGGATCAATGTGTCATGACTTAAGGTCTTGTCTTACACACCTCCTACATTGAGTTTTTAATCCATGTATTTTGGTTATATCTCTATTTGGTAAGTTTGCATATGTTTTCTTTGTCTATCTTTGCTTTTAAGCATATCCCTATGATAAGTTAGACTAGAAAAATAAGATTTGTTGAAAAATCTTTCTCCAAACACCAAACCCTGCTTCTACAGGCGGTTCCATAAGTGAACCGCGGTACCTTATTGATAAGGTACCGCCACCATATATAAGGAACCGCCTACAGTGGCCTTCCTTTATCGGGTTTTTGTCTGAAACTCCAGATTTGCTCCAACTTTTTGGAGAATCTTTGTTTCAAACCCTTTGACCACCCCAAAAATACCCTAAGCCTTCCCTATTTAAACCATAAGCATTTTGCATTACTTCACATCCAAAATGTCTTATTCTCCCAATGAAAGCCTTGAATCTCCTCCATTTTCTCCAATTGCTTTCAATCCAAACCCACCCAAGAACACTCTTAATCACATTTCTCCTACCAAGAATGTTGATTGTGGAACTTCCTTTCTTCCACCACCACCCTTTAGTGTTATTCCTCCTTCTCATGATAATGTCATGCACCATGGAACATATTGTCATTGTTGTCAATATCAACATCTTGTTATGGCACACATCTATGAGGAGTTGAACTACATCAAGAGTCTCTTAATCAAGCCTCCTCTTCACTTTGATTATGAGATCTCCAACAAGCCACCACCACCACCCTCTGCTATTACCTTGTCTTTCATATAAGCATTGATTGCTTATCCTCAAGACACCAAATTCAAGCAAATCTTAGAATTCTGGAATAACTAGGATTAGATTTATGCTTTTGGCTTGTTTCTTTTTCCATACTTCTTTGTATGATGTTCCTTTAGTAACCTATCTTGGATCTTTGTCTTTGTGTTTTCTTCTCTTTTAATTTTCTTTATGTGACCTATTGCTATATATTGTTGGTTGTTTCTTTTGTTCAACTAACCCTTTTATGTAGCTTGTCACCATATCTCGATTCCCCGGTGCCCCAAGCTAGGGGGAGTAAGCACCAAGGGGGAGTCTTTGCAAAGTCCGTTTCTTCAACACCGGCATACGCAACCTTTTTGCTTCGACAAAGGGGGAGAAATGAATAAACTCGTCTTCGAAAATCTTGTTTTTGTGTGATTGAGTTTATATATTGTCGGAATCAAAAAGGGGGAGATTGTTAATGCAATAATGACTAAAAACGTTACTTGCATTTTTCGGTCTCGCTCGGTTTTGATTACGATAATATGTAAAAACAAGCATTTACGAAAACAACGAAAAACAAATTCTTGAGTTCAAGTATTTTTCATTTTACCCATTTTCACTTAAGGTATGGATAAACAAGTACTAACCTTAATCACGTGATCAAGTGATTTAATCTTTTCTTAAAACTCACTTTTTATTAAATGTGACAAGTTTTTATTAAACTTTATTTTTAAGAAAATGTTTTATTAAATTAATTATTTGAAATTTGAAAATGGCATATTCTTATTCTGTTAAGAATATCCTTTCAGGATATTTTTTATACCTAGATAAGACCTACACCACTAAAGGACAAAAAGGAGCGGAGTCTAGTCCGGCGGTACCTTAGCGCCTAGGCGGTACCTTATCGATAAGGTACCGCGGGAAGATATAGCCGTTGGCTCCTTTATCCTTTAAATAGTGGACCATTCTCAGCTTTTCACCTCACCTCTTTTGCACATTTATTTCCAGATTCAAACCCCTTCTTTAATCACTCAAATCTTTGATCATTTGTTTGATTATTACTTGTTTAAGAAGTGAATCTTGTTCTTCCATCCCTTCCTCTCCAAGTGCAAAGAGAAGAACACTATCCTAGTGAAGTGTTGAGTCCACCACCAAAGATCCATTGAAGATCAAATTTTATATACTTGTAGTTGTGTCATAGTTGTGAAGATCCAAGTAGTTGTGTCTATTTGGAAGTTGTGTATGTACTAAGTATAGTTGTGTAGATTGGTCCTAGCTACGTTTACGGCTCGACTTTTAGCTTAGAGTCAGAAATTGGTTAAGCGACGTGTACGGTTTTCTCCACCATAAGGAGCTTGTTGTGTAGTGAACTCTCGAGTAAGGAGTACTCGAGGAGTGGAGTAGGAACGAGGAGTGAGCTTTGTTGCCGAACCACTATAAATCCTTGGTGTTTGGTTTGATCTTTCTTTACCCTTAACTCTTTACATTCTTTATACTTTTTGCATATACATGTGTTAGTATTAGATTAGCTACACTATCATTCTTTATTCTTTGTGGATATATTTTGTTAGTATTAGTGTAGTTACACTATCATTGTTCATATTGTGCATAAGAAGATTTCACATATTTCCTCAAGCCTAAGTTTTTGAAAAAGGATTTTTGGAAACCATATTTTAACAAGTAAATATAAGAAACTATTCAACCCCCCCCCCCCCCCCGTCTAGTTTCTACAGAATTGAAATAATCATCGCTAAATGACGAGATATACCTCTTGTCGGGTCTCTCTCCCTCTCCAAACTCATCCCTCTCCTGCAACATCTCCAACTTGCGTGTTACATCAGTTACTTGTGCCACCGTGTTAAAGGTAGCACACACCAAGTTATTGGCGACTGATGTACGAAGAGCCCAGCGAAAGTGGTACGCTTCATCCTCTGCAGTCCCTGCTACTGCGCCAAGGAATCCAGCCAAACGAAGAGACCTCTGCATGAACTCATTGCTGTTTTCCCTAGCTCTCTGCCTAATCCCGTGATACTCACTCTTCAGCTTATCCTGCTCAGCCTTTGGGAAGAACTATCATATAACCAACTCCCTAAACTGTGCCCAAGTCAAGCCATCCACCCAATTGTCGCCTCCCTCCGATTGTTTCACTGACTTCCACCATCCAAGCACGTCCCCTTCAAACTTGTAACAGGCTAACCTTGCCTTAAAGATAGGGTCGCATCCCATCGCATCAAAGATCTTCTCAATATGAGCTAGCCAGCTCTCAGCCTCGTTGGGGCTGTCAGTCTTCTCGAAGGATCACGAACACTGATTCTTGAATCGTTCTAGCCATGTGATCAGTGTAGCTGGAGGAGGAGGAGGAGGATTCTGATGCTGGTGCTGGTGCTTATTGTTGGCAGCTTGCACCTCGGCCCTGATTTCGTTCCTCAGTTGAGGAAGCATGGCATGCATCGCAACTTGAACTGCTGCATTGAGTTGCTGTTGTTCACGTGTGAGAACCATCTGATAGTATAAAACAAAATGCATGATTAAACTGATTAAAACATAATATATATATATATATATATATATATATATATATATATATATATATATATATATATATATATATATATATATACATGAAAAAAATTTATGCATATAAACATAAAAAAAAATTTATGCATGGAAATAGTGTATGAATGCATGATGATGAAATGACATGGGTTTGGGTGAACGCCTTTGGGTCGGTTCACGTAAACAAAATGACATGACGAGGATGAACGCCTATGGGTTGGTTCATCAAAACAAAAATGATTCGATTAAAAGCACATGCGACTAAATATGATCAGTCCTGTACCAACCATTACTTAGTCAAATTTCCTGCAATAATGATACATGAATGAATGCATGAAAAAAACTGTCAGTTCTAGGAAGACCATGGTTATTACTGTAACACCCGAGAATTTTTCGTGCTTTAAACAATAATAAAATTATATTAGTTATTATTCAAAATTCATTTTTGAGCTTACCAAACTTGTTGGTTTTGAAAACGAGACATACTTTGTAAAATCTGAAGAAAAAAAAATCGCATAGTATGCGTACCGAGACAGTAAAAATTAAACCTTTATATTTAAAGGTCACGAGATATTTACAGTTCTTACCCTTGAGCATGCTATATGTCATTTTATGTGCTAAATTAATTTTTTTTTTGTGTTAGACTTCGCTCAGTCAATGCCTATATGAACACTGCATATGTTTAATATCGATCTCGTGCGCTTACAAACTATATCCGTCATCCTAAGATATATTTTATTTACGTTGCATAACTTATATGTGCCACGTTATTTACGCAAGCTATAATATAAATTATGAGTATTATGCGTGATGCCATACTCGAATTAATATTTACGTTAACTATATCGTCATTAAATCACCTTCGATATACTACCATTGGTCACGCGACCCTTTGACGAAAACGCCAAACACTTAAAGCAAGGCCTCAACTTACCATCAATACAATGTTATCAAGTCCCAATCATGAGTAATAATACTCCAATTCTTATGGCACCCTGCATAGGATACGCATCCCACCGAAACCCATTAGAAATGCATTTGAAATTTAAATATGAACAAATTTACACATGCTCTTCCTACTATGTTGATATAGTACTTGTCCTACTCCTAGCCCCTATTCGACGATCATATTGGTCCCCCCCTCATGCAAATTTCACCCATACTACTCATTTTATCCCCCATATCCATATCTCTCTTCCTGGGATAACACAAACACACACATACAAACTTCATTAACCCCCCTTTGATGAATCATAAAAACCTCCATTTTCTTTTTCTTACTCCCTACAACACACACCAAATAACAACTCACATAAACAAGCAAACCAAATAGCTACCATACCACCCATCTGGATTCTATGGTACGGCATAACAACTTCCAACGTGGGTTTTAATGTTTTCGAAGTGGGTTTGTCATAGTTAAACGTGGGTTTTCTTCTCTCTTTAGCGTGGGTTCGTTCGACCCGAGTCTTCCTTGTTTTCCAACATGGGTTATAACTAGACGAAAGTGGTTTCGCCCGTGAAGTGGGTTGCGGTTCGAAGGAGTTGGGTTACTCACGGTTTGAGTGGTCGACGTCTCATCCGTTACAAGCACTGTTACCACACCCTCGATCTCATCAAGGTTATCCCGCTGTCTTCTTGTTTCATTTGATATGGTGTTTGTCATGCGTCATTTCACATCGTCACCTTACCACCATTTTCGGAAAAACTAATCTTTCAAAGTTATGTCTTGTAAACTTTTTTCTAACATCAAGTTGCAGTCCATATAAACGCTTTTGGAGTCTTGCGTTCGAAATGGGTTTTACGTCAAGGGTCTTGTGCTTTGTTTTAAAACTCATGTTAGTGTCCATTTTGTGTGGGTTCTTCACGTAAGATTCATGTAAATGTTTCAAGGTCTCACGTTGGTACAGGTTTATGTGTCGAGTTAATTGGGTACGCCTTTAAACCGGTTTTTGTCATGAAGATAATAAGCAAACATGAGACGAGAGTTTTGCGAGAGATTGTGAGCTTGTGAGCGAGTGTAGTCGAGGGTTACAAGAACTGTGAGTGTGAGTCGTCGAAACAAAAGCGTGTTTTACAAATGGTGTCTGTTGTGTTTTCTGCTTGTATAACGAGAGTGGCAAGTGGTATCGAGTATGTTTCGCAAACCGGAGTTTCTTTACTAGGTTGATAACGAGAGAAAGAGATAATCTTGGGAGAGATGGAGTAATAAGTATTTATAGTACATGTTAGAGATGGAAATGTGTTTTCTAAAAGCTGACAAACATTATGGCACCCTATGTATACCAAGGACATCACGTGGGGGTTGCCACATTTTTTTTCATATTGACAAGTTTTTGTAAAACTTTTTTTTTATATATTGCAAAGAGTTACATGAGTTTTGTTATTACTAGTAGTTTGTAAATGTGATTTTGAGAAATATTTTGGTCGAGCTATTTTAACTCAGTGAGCAAGGTTAAGTGGAGATTGAGAGCGAATAGTCGAGCTTTATTTATATGAGTGAAGCGTTATTTTTACGTGGTTAAATTAAAACGGTGTTGAAAGGCCGACGATTTCTTTTTAGAAAACTAAGAGGTATTATAACTAAGTTAAATTGGGTAAATATAAATGTAAAGCCGAAAGGCTGGAGAAGTTTTATTGAGTCAAGTTGATATTTTTACTTAGAAGTTTGATCAAGTATTTTCTCAACAAATGTTTTGAGTACATATTATTATAACTTAAACTGTGGTAAAGGGTGACATGTGCATATGACATTCATGTGTTTTTTTTGCATTATAGATTATAACTCAATCTAGTATTATTTTAGGTTGCATCTACGTGATCTGATTCTATGATTAGTATTCTCTTGATGCGATAGCTTGCGTTTCTGAGGTGAGTTCATACCCCTCTTTCTATTTTTAAATCGCTTTATAAATGTTTTAAATCTCTTTTGGGGGAGATGCATGCTTGTTGATGTCAAATACGTGTTTATATGTATTGATGATTGTTTGTGATACATACGTGGGTATACTTTGCAAGTATTGTTTTATGCTAGACATTGTGAATATGTGAGTGAGTCATAACTTCTTTTGACCTGCCTTATATGGTTAATGTATTTGAGGTCTGATAATGCTTGTAACATCTTTTGTTGACGCAAAACTATCGTTTTCTTGAATTACTTCGTTTGGGTTATGCTTATGAAGATAATGCTTATTGCTTGCTTATGAACGCAATACATGTTTATTGATCTATTCTCTGAAGTTATCTTTGTGATGATAATGCTATGTTGCTTGCTTATGGACGCAAAATGTGTTTTGTCTTGAATCACTTCGCGGAAGTTTTGTCATGAGCTTATTGCTATCGTAACTGGGTACCCTATATGCTTGCCATTGTTTAATGGATTCATATGCTTCTATGCTTGCCATTGTTTAATGGATTCATATGCTTCTATGCTTGCCATTGTTTAATGGATTCATATGCTTTTATGCTTGCCATTGTTTAATGGATTCATATGTTTCTATGCTTGCCATTATTTGGTGGATTCATATGCTTTTAAACTTAATATGATTGCCCTCCTATAATGGGATTCATATGCTTTAAAACATTTTGTTTGCGGTCCAATTGATCTTGACTGTGAATGTTGCTATAATCTTGACTGTGAATCTTGCTATGATCTTGACTGTGATCTTACTATGATCTTGTATTAGTCTTGACTATGAATCTTGATTTGATCTTGCTATGACCTTGACTGTGAATCTTGCTATGATCTTGTATCGATCTTGACTGTGAATCTTGCTATGATCTATGCTACTTATATGTGATCTTCATATGAATTGTGCATGTGATCTTGATATGAATCGTGCATGTGATGTTGTTATAAATCTTGAATATAAGCTGAATATTTTGTGTTGGCTGTAATGCTTTTGGCTAAATGTTGTTATATGATTGAACTTTGTGGTGAACGTTGCTTTTGTTACGAAACTCTGGATTTCTAAACGCTTTTACGTTACTACTTTCGGTAGTGGACTCTATAAACTTTTGAAGTGTCATAAACTTTTTAATATAACTTATGAACTCACCAACTTTATGTTGACCGTTTTAAGCATGTATTCTCAGGAACTTGACTGTATGATTATTTGGAGTCTGCGTTGTGATATTTGGCATAGAAGTCGTTCTCTCGGATCAAGACTCGGATAATCATGACGTAACAGGCCCCAAAACTAGTGTGCTTCCGATGGGCCTCATTTGGGGGTGTTACAGATTGGTATCAGAGCCTTGGTTATAGAGAACTAGGTTTCATTATTTTGGCCTAGACTATAAATGATGCTCTAGTGTGTCTTATTATGTCTTTATGATTATTCCGCTGCTATATGAATGCTCGTTTTGCATGTTTGCCATTCCTTTATCCGCTGTTGCATGACTGATTGCTTTATCTTCTTATGATTCTTTGTATGATGATTGTTCATTTCATCTTTTTGGTAACTGTTATAATGTATCATTATATTATATATGAGCTCCTTGTTTGGTACGTATATTTGCGCACATTATCACGCGTAAATATTTATTTTCTTTCGCCTATAATTTTGGACTTCTACTTACTAGACACGACTTATTGAGGACTCATACGTTTTGCTTTTGGTAAATTTATCTAATATCGTTTCAGAAGATTTTAACTATTTCCATTGTGAATTTTGCTGGGGATGCTTGAATAAAATGATTTATAAGGCCTTTATTAAAATGAATTGGGACGCCTCTACATTTGAATAAAGAGGTTATAAATCTCTGAACCATAAGGTTATAAGTTTTTATTTACAAAGATTAGGACGCTTTTTGATGTAAATAACGATTTATAAACAAGTGGGCTTAAGTGCATTCGACATGTCTCTATATTTTTATTTTATTATTCCAATTATGGAATATGTTTTATTGACTCACGGTTCATTCGTACGACTTGATCATCATCTTGTCCTTTTTTTTTACCATTATAGCGTTCTAGCGATTGATTTTAAAACTGCATTTAACTCGTGAATTGTTGCGCATATTTTTCTGAATGAAAATCAACCGACGTGAGCTTAACCAACTAAATGTACTTAACCCTATACCGACTTTCCAGAGTCGACGGCTTGCTAGATTCTTCACTTGTAATTGTCCTTTAATCGTTTTATGAATCGTTACCGCTTTGTCAGATTGGCCTGTCAAACCTTTCGGATACATTCCAGCTTTACCTATTCCTTTTCGATATTCTTGACACTTCTCAACCTAGTAACGACGATCGAGTTTCGAGGGCGAAACTCAAAATGGCATGTGGATGATGTAACACCCGAGAATTTTTCGTGCTTTAAACAATAATAAAATTATATTAGTTATTATTCAAAATTCATTTTTGAGCTTACCAAACTTGTTGGTTTTGAAAACGAGACATACTTTGTAAAATCTGAAGAAAAAAAAATCGCATAGTATGCGTACCGAGACAGTAAAAATTAAACCTTTATATTTAAAGGTCACGAGATATTTACAGTTCTTACCCTTGAGCATGCTATATGTCATTTTATGTGCTAAATTAATTTTTTTTTTGTGTTAGACTTCGCTCAGTCAATGCCTATATGAACACTGCATATGTTTAATATCGATCTCGTGCGCTTACAAACTATATCCGTCATCCTAAGATATATTTTATTTACGTTGCATAACTTATATGTGCCACGTTATTTACGCAAGCTATAATATAAATTATGAGTATTATGCGTGATGCCATACTCGAATTAATATTTACGTTAACTATATCGTCATTAAATCACCTTCGATATACTACCATTGGTCACGCGACCCTTTGACGAAAACGCCAAACACTTAAAGCAAGGCCTCAACTTACCATCAATACAATGTTATCAAGTCCCAATCATGAGTAATAATACTCCAATTCTTATGGCACCCTGCATAGGATACGCATCCCATCGAAACCCATTAGAAATGCATTTGAAATTTAAATATGAACAAATTTACACATGCTCTTCCTACTATGTTGATATAGTACTTGTCCTACTCCTAGCCCCTATTCGACGATCATATTGGTCCCCCCCTCATGCAAATTTCACCCATACTACTCATTTTATCCCCCATATCCATATCTCTCTTCCTGGGATAACACAAACACACACATACAAACTTCATTAACCCCCCTTTGATGAATCATAAAAACCTCCATTTTCTTTTTCTTACTCCCTACAACACACACCAAATAACAACTCACATAAACAAGCAAACCAAATAGCTACCATACCACCCATCTGGATTCTATGGTACGGCATAACAACTTCCAACGTGGGTTTTAATGTTTTCGAAGTGGGTTTGTCATAGTTAAACGTGGGTTTTCTTCTCTCTTTAGCGTGGGTTCGTTCGACCCGAGTCTTCCTTGTTTTCCAACATGGGTTATAACTAGACGAAAGTGGTTTCGCCCGTGAAGTGGGTTGCGGTTCGAAGGAGTTGGGTTACTCACGGTTTGAGTGGTCGACGTCTCATCCGTTACAAGCACTGTTACCACACCCTCGATCTCATCAAGGTTATCCCGCTGTCTTCTTGTTTCATTTGATATGGTGTTTGTCATGCGTCATTTCACATCGTCACCTTACCACCATTTTCGGAAAAACTAATCTTTCAAAGTTATGTCTTGTAAACTTTTTTCTAACATCAAGTTGCAGTCCATATAAACGCTTTTGGAGTCTTGCGTTCGAAATGGGTTTTACGTCAAGTGTCTTGTGCTTTGTTTTAAAACTCATGTTAGTGTCCATTTTGTGTGGGTTCTTCACGTAAGATTCATGTAAATGTTTCAAGGTCTCACGTTGGTACAGGTTTATGTGTCGAGTTAATTGGGTACGCCTTTAAACCGGTTTTTGTCATGAAGATAATAAGCAAACATGAGACGAGAGTTTTGCGAGAGATTGTGAGCTTGTGAGCGAGTGTAGTCGAGGGTTACAAGAACTGTGAGTGTGAGTCGTCGAAACAAAAGCGTGTTTTACAAATGGTGTCTGTTGTGTTTTCTGCTTGTATAACGAGAGTGGCAAGTGGTATCGAGTATGTTTCGCAAACCGGAGTTTCTTGACTAGGTTGATAACGAGAGAAAGAGATAATCTTGGGAGAGATGGAGTAATAAGTATTTATAGTACATGTTAGAGATGGAAATGTGTTTTCTAAAAGCTGACAAACATTATGGCACCCTATGTATACCAAGGACATCACGTGGGGGTTGCCACATTTTTTTTCATATTGACAAGTTTTTGTAAAACTTTTTTTTTATATATTGCAAAGAGTTACATGAGTTTTGTTATTACTAGTAGTTTGTAAATGTGATTTTGAGAAATATTTTGGTCGAGCTATTTTAACTCAGTGAGCAAGGTTAAGTGGAGATTGAGAGCGAATAGTCGAGCTTTATTTATATGAGTGAAGCGTTATTTTTACGTGGTTAAATTAAAACGGTGTTGAAAGGCCGACGATTTCTTTTTAGAAAACTAAGAGGTATTATAACTAAGTTAAATTGGGTAAATATAAATGTAAAGCCGAAAGGCTGGAGAAGTTTTATTGAGTCAAGTTGATATTTTTACTTAGAAGTTTGATCAAGTATTTTCTCAACAAATGTTTTGAGTACATATTATTATAACTTAAACTGTGGTAAAGGGTGACATGTGCATATGACATTCATGCGTTTTTTTTGCATTATAGATTATAACTCAATCTAGTATTATTTTAGGTTGCATCTACGTGATCTGATTCTATGATTAGTATTCTCTTGATGCGATAGCTTGCGTTTCTGAGGTGAGTTCATACCCCTCTTTCTATTTTTAAATCGCTTTATAAATGTTTTAAATCTCTTTTGGGGGAGATGCATGCTTGTTGATGTCAAATACGTGTTTATATGTATTGATGATTGTTTGTGATACATACGTGGGTATACTTTGCAAGTATTGTTTTATGCTACACATTGTGAATATGTGAGTGAGTCATAACTTCTTTTGACCTGCCTTATATGGTTAATGTATTTGAGGTGTGATAATGCTTGTAACATCTTTTGTTGACGCAAAACTATCGTTTTCTTGAATTACTTCGTTTGGGTTATGCTTATGAAGATAATGCTTATTGCTTGCTTATGAACGCAATACATGTTTATTGATCTATTCTCTGAAGTTATCTTTGTGATGATAATGCTATGTTGCTTGCTTATGGACGCAAAATGTGTTTTGTCTTGAATCACTTCGCGGAAGTTTTGTCATGAGCTTATTGCTATCGTAACTGGGTACCCTATATGCTTGCCATTGTTTAATGGATTCATATGCTTCTATGCTTGCCATTGTTTAATGGATTCATATGCTTCTATGCTTGCCATTGTTTAATGGATTCATATGCTTTTATGCTTGCCATTGTTTAATGGATTCATATGTTTCTATGCTTGCCATTATTTGGTGGATTCATATGCTTTTAAACTTAATATGATTGCCCTCCTATAATGGGATTCATATGCTTTAAAACATTTTGTTTGCGGTCCAATTGATCTTGACTGTGAATGTTGCTATAATCTTGACTGTGAATCTTGCTATGATCTTGACTGTGATCTTACTATGATCTTGTATTAGTCTTGACTATGAATCTTGATTTGATCTTGCTATGACCTTGACTGTGAATCTTGCTATGATCTTGTATCGATCTTGACTGTGAATCTTGCTATGATCTATGCTACTTATATGTGATCTTCATATGAATTGTGCATGTGATCTTGATATGAATCGTGCATGTGATGTTGTTATAAATCTTGAATATAAGCTGAATATTTTGTGTTGGCTGTAATGCTTTTGGCTAAATGTTGTTATATGATTGAACTTTGTGGTGAACGTTGCTTTTGTTACGAAACTCTGGATTTCTAAACGCTTTTACGTTACTACTTTCGGTAGTGGACTCTATAAACTTTTGAAGTGTCATAAACTTTTTAATATAACTTATGAACTCACCAACTTTATGTTGACCGTTTTAAGCATGTATTCTCAGGAACTTGACTGTATGATTATTTGGAGTCTGCGTTGTGATATTTGGCATAGAAGTCGTTCTCTCGGATCAAGACTCGGATAATCATGACGTAACAGGCCCCAAAACTAGTGTGCTTCCGATGGGCCTCATTTGGGGGTGTTACAATTACCCACTAATACAGGTCATGTTTTGAGAGCCTACATGTCGAAACCAGGCTCAGATACCATAATTGTAACACCCCATTTTGGTAAATGGAATGTCACGCGTAATTAAGGCGTGTCATCAAAGCATGCAAGGTAAATGTCTAAAACCATTAAATGACCATGAATGGAAATACCCGAAACAAATATCGGTAGTCCAAGTATAAGCTCATCACACATAAACATAAGTACTGAAATGGAAAAGGACTAAACAACGTCCAAAGAAATAAGTAACATAATATATGGGAAAATGCATAAAGTGATGAAGGCTAGATAGCTTCCAATTCGTATGCACATAATCTTAAAGTATGCGAGCGCCCTTGAGTACCTTCCGTTTGGGAACACGAAAGGAAAACGGCTGAGCATAACGCCCAGTGAACAGATATACAAGTATGGCATGGAATGACATAGCATAAAAGACTACTAGCAGCGGAAATGTATAAGTCCTAGATAACCTGGAATATGTTCATAAAACTGGTTTTATAGTTTGAAAAGACTTACGTTTTTATATGAAATCTGTATTTATTAGCCAATAGCCCATATAGGTCATGAGGTTCCACCGTGCATGAATACTTGGAGGGGAGACCTCGTCAGACAATTAGAGGGGTTGCCTCTAATTAAATAGTCTGGGTAGGAGGGATCAACTCCTTGTGTAGGATGCAAGGCACACATCGCGTCCACCATGAAAATCCTGAAAAGGGACGCCACGAGCAATCACTCCGCCGTGGGAAAGTCATAACACTGGTGCCTCTAGTGTTATGCTTATGGTACCTCCATAACTAGGTGACACTGGTCATGCATGTATATGTCTTAGGCATTTAAACTAACATAAGTATCAAACATATAAAACAATACTGGGAAAACAATTGGATACAAACTGGGAATCCTAATAAGGAAAGAATGTCCATACTCAAGGACGAGAAATCCGTACCTTGTGTCCAGTGAACGAGGAAAGAAAAAAGGATGAAAGTCCTACTCCGACCTCACTAATGCTACATAATAAGGGACATGTATAAGTATTCTGATTACTGAGTACGTAACTGATTATAACATGTCTTAGCTTGTTTTATATGTTCTTGTCTTGTTTTACTGATTTAAATGTTATACTGTGTTTATCATGTATTTCATGTATTCTGATTAAGCATTAACTTGTATTCTTGTATTATTATACTTGTTATGTAATAATAAGTAACTTTCTAAAAATAGCAGGTTTCCTAAAAAAGAAAGTTTCAAAAAAAAGAAAGTTTTCAAAAATAGAAAGTTTCCAAAAATAGATCAGTTTCTAAAAATAGAAAGTTTCCAAAAATAGTAAGTTTCCTGAAATAGAAAGTTTCCATATTTAGAAATATGTTGGATTAATAAGCTAATAATATAAGCTCAAGTTTAAATGGTTAAATATCATAAGTCATGTAATTATTGGTATAGTTTATTAATTAAATGTAATGGTAATTAATAAACTATAGGTTATAAGATTTAATTAAATAAAGTCATGATTTAATTAAATTAAGACATATAAAATACTTAGGTTAAACATATATTAATAATTTATTAATTATAACCTAAGTCATGATTTATTAATTAATTATAGTCCATGTTTTACTAATTAATTAATACTATAGTCTAAATTAAATGGTAAAAATACTTAGGTTAAAAACATGTATTATTTATTAAATAATAATAACCTAAGTACATGATTAAATTAAATTAATATATTCATGTTTTAATTAATTAATTTTCTTGAATAATAATATAACTTGTAAAAAAGTAAGACTTGTAAAAATTAATCCCGTGACCGAACCCGTGTTTTAATTTAGACCGAACCATGAACCGGACCGGACCCCTTGAACCGGACCGAACCAAAAACCCCAACAATGGATACCCGACCTAGCCAGTGCCACTGCCCGAGTCATTTTTCCACCGACTGACTGCTGGTGGTTCCCCCTGGTTTTGTCTCGGCTCCCACTGCACGCAACAAAGTTCCCACCGACAGTAGGTCGGTGGTTTCTCCATGTTGCGCTGCGTGTTTCCCCTGCTTGAACCAAACAGCCACCGGCTTAAGCCGGTGGTGTTGTTGCTGCTGCTGCGTCGAGACCCACAACAACCACAAGGCCACCCCGACGCGAGTCAAGGTCCTTGTTTCTTGCTGCCGAACCAACACAACCACGCCGAGACCCCTTGGTCTCGGCTGTTGGTGCACATCGAGCCAAGCCGAGAGCTTTAAGCTCTCGGTTCGTGTGATTCGGCCGAACAAAACCCCCACCAAAACCCATTCTTTTTACTTTTTCTTGATTAACTAACATGTTTACTATGTTTTTAAGATTTATATAATCATGTGTTCATGATTCCAGTAAAAGGATAAATTGAAAAGGGTTTAATAGGTTACCAAATGCGTGGATGAATGAGACTAAGAACACTAACACGAATAACCCATAAATCAACAATCAAAACTAATCAAACACTCCTTTGGTGTGATGTACAGCCGGCGACAATAAGGAGGCAAGGAAGAGCTAGGGTTTTCTTGTTTTGTAAAATAAATGAATAATGTTTCCTGTGTTTTACCTCTTTCCAACTTAATCAAAAACAAAATGGTCTTGACCCTTTTCCTTCCCTTGCCCTTGGCTAGCATGAGCCCACAAGGACTTTTCAGGCCTTGTTCATGTTTAATAATTTACGTGTTCGTTTACTAATGTATTCGTGTTAGTTCGTGGTTAACTATTCGTGTTATAATTAATACTTGTACGTAATCAATATTTATCATGTGATAATAAATATATATACTTAGTTTTCTCATGATCTTTATGAGTTACCAAATGCATGATCAAGTACCTAAACATAAAGCAAATATTGTTCCAATTACTCCTATTACCAAATGCATGATCAAGTACCTAAACATAAAGCATATATTGTTCCAATTACTCTTATGTTACAAATTGCTTAAAAGTCAAATCCATGAGAGTGTGTTTAGTCAATTTCTTGATAAAAAAAGGGTTAATACTTATCATTCTCATGTTCTCAATGAACTCAATTCATCATTGACTAGTACATATGAGCAATGCACAATCAATCATGAACTCGAACAAAGGTTTTAAAAAAACATTTTTAGGTAAGCATTAACAATGCAATTACCAAATTTGTTCATGGGTTCATATCAATTCCATCATTTAACCAAAGATATTTAGTCAAAATTCGGATTGTTCTATAAGTGGGTTTTAGTGAAATCTCAATGAATTCGAACCTAAGGAATCATGGTAATATAACTATGTCAACCCACATTCATAGCAAATTTCTAATTCAATATTAATTTAAAAAATCCCCAATTATAAAAATAAGAACCCTAGAACAAAATAGATGAAATTGAATGAATGTACTTACAATTAATTGATGTTGGAAGAGGGATGAGTGAAACCCAGAACTTGGAATCAATTAATCTTGAGTAAATTGGAGCTTTTGAAGATTCAACAATGGTGGAAATGATGAAACCCATTGCTTTTATGGAGAAGAAAGGGAGGGTTTGTTTGAAATAGTGTTATTTATTAAAAATCGATTAATTTAGTCACCTGGTGGGGCCGTGGTGCCTTATCGATAAGGAATCGTGGGTTAGCACCGTGACAATTAAGGATCTGCCGATAGTGGCATGTTTTTAACAAAGAAATTTTCAAAACCAAGTTTTTCTAAAATACTTAAAATATATCTTAAGCCATTTGGAAATCATTAGACCACTTCAATACTAGGTAATAATGTCTAAGTGAAGGATTACGAGTGGAATCGAGACTAAAGAAAATCGAAACGGAGAAACAACTACTCATAGCAAGGAAGCAAAAGAGAGAGGACCCAAGGGGAGTGAATCAAGACCAAGGTCAATGCTCAAGAAACAAGTGACAATCTTCAAGTAGCGGAAACGAATAGCTTGTGTCATATTTAGTGGTTTAAGACGTGCCTTTACGGCGAAAGCTTAAACGACTTTGGTAATGAACTATAACAAGCAATTTGTAAAAAATAGATTAAGATCATTTTCAAGAGTAGTCTTAATGCTATTTAAAACAATGAGAAAAAATAGATTCACTTTCTCTCCCACATGATCGGACAATTATTATTGCTAGGGATTATAATAACAACTTCCTTGGAATATTTCAATTCCAAATATGTAATATCCTAACTACAACCTATGGAGTAGTTTGGTATCTCAAGGGATTAATCAATCATCCTAGAGATGAGATCAATTGCACATATTACACATGATATAGGGCCTACTAACCGTATGGGTGCAAACCATGGAAATCATGCTTGATAATTTAAGCTACTACTAACTCACTCTACATCTCCGAAGTGAGTCAAATATCCACGCAATGAAGGTTTGAGAGGATATGAGAATAGAATCACATACCACAAAAAAATGTCAAGGCAAGGATGCCAAGAACGATCATATAGTCAAGTAATGATCAAAAGAATGATCAATAGGGCGTGTGGAAGGACGAAAACGTACCTTAGTTGCAAAGATCATTCCAAGACTTCAAGGAGCTAATGCAACACCCAAACTTGACTAAAGTGACTACTAAGTCTTCAAGGGCTAGTATCACTCTCATCCATCTTGGCATCATCATTCAATAATGTTGGGAATCAAAGAAGATGAGTCTTCTACAAGTGTAAGTAACTCAATCCACAATCACTTAAGTGATTAATCTTCATGAGTACCTACACATAGCAAAATACAAACTAGTAGATACATTTCAAGGACAAATCTAAAATGTATAAATACTACTAATCTGGATGAGATGCAATATTACCAATTAAAAGGCCTATTTTCAATGAAAAAATAGTTTTGACCAAAGAGAAACTTTACTACAAAAAAAGCTTCTAATTTGACGGGACAATGGATCGATCCAGGTTTTAAAGTACAATATACTTCAAAGACCTTGAGTGACCATATCTCTGATACCAATTGTAGAAACTAGAAGGGGGGGGGGTTGAATAGTTTCTCTTCGGTTTATGTACTAATTAAAATTCCTTTCAATTAGGTTTGTCTCAAAACTATCTTTTACTTGAAAGCTAGTTGCATAATGATTAGGTTCAATTCTAATTTATTAACTATAAGACCCGCTTTAAAAACCCTATAACACTGATTACATGAAATTACGTATAAATTATAACAATACGAATAATTAATATACTACAGGAGCCACAGATATTGTTATGTATATATAGTATATTAATTAAACACGATAAGTAATTACGTATATAATATGTGACAATCCGTCAATTTATGGTTGATATTTTATTCTCAAATATTATTTAAAAACATTATTTTAATGTTATATTATGAACTCACTTATTTTTGGGAAGAAATCTGGATTTACGTCTTGAAGTAGCATCGACTACGTGTAAACCGGAGGACTCTACGTTACGTGCTTACGTTTACATACACCGTCATTGGTGACAGACCGACATTTCAGGAAATAAATTTATCCGTGAATACTATTTTGAGATTTTAAATTTGTGTTGGTTCACAAACACACAAATTTACGAGAAGAGATTAGGACTTACGATTATAATTTAACGTCCTTTACGACTAAACCGGAAACCTTAGGATTACGTATTTACGTTTTTGAACTCCGCTTTTGATGAGACAATTTTTATTAGATTCGTTTTGTGCCGATGATTCATAATTTATAAAAACGTTTTTCGTAAAACGACCCGAGGGCACGCAAATCGAGGAAACTAGAATCGAGGAATACCCGTAATTTAATGGGGATGGAACAAGTATATACTTGTCCCACCCCCACACATGGGTGGACAAAGCTGCAACAACACACCTCATGTGTGTCAACATATTAAGCTAACTAAGGACACATGTCCTTAGTTGCCATCCAAACCACTTAAACACAAAAACCATGGAACCAAAAACCATTTACCATTTTCTTCCATGCAAACTAGCAAAAATTCTCTCAACCTCTCTCTCTTGCTATCTATGCCGTCCCATATCCTCCATCTAACACTACCACCATCAAAAAATTCAACCATAAATCATATGTATAATTTACATATGATGAAAACCCATTGAAGTTATGAAGATTGGAGGTGATCTTAACATGTAAAAAGGAGTTTTCAAGGGAGTTTGGGGCTGATTTCTCAAGGAGTTTTCATGAAGAACAAGGGATGATTTTTGGAGGAATCTACAAATATTTGGTGATCCTAGAAGTGGTGTTGATATCTCATAAGATTGGTTACCCAAAACCAAGTCTTGTTCATCCAAAAACTCATCATTTCATCACTTTGGTGGTATAGAGATTGTTCTTCCTATCCTCTTGTTATTTTGATTATGTAATCTTGTAATTTATTTATTTATGTATATGTATATGCTGATGAATGATGATTAAAAATATTATGTGGGGATTTGGTGTTGATAAATATGGTTAAAAAGATGGAAAACCATAGGTAACAAGGTTAAAATCTTGCTAAATATGATGGCTGTTTAAAAATAGTAAGTAACCAAATGATAAACTGATAAAATGGCATAGTTGAATCAATTTACAGTAAGTATTAGGTGTTATACACATGTGAGAGTTGACCATACAATGGAATCATCAAAATGAGTGAGATATGATCAAAACAAAATTAGTATACCAATCTGAATAGTCTGTTTTATAGGGACTGTTAAGGATACTTAGACATGGATTGAGCAGTATCTATAACTAACTTATTTGTAGCACATAATATGAAGTTTATGTCATCCAAAAATGAGCTTTTATCTCCTTATAGAACTCAAGATATGATAAAAATGGTGAAAGTGAAACTAAAAATCAGATTTTGTGAAATTAAAGTTTAATAGTATTATATAAGCACTCAAATAATAAAATATAAAATGTGAAATTAAAACCCACTAACTTATATATTTAATTTATATAAATATGTATAAGGATAAATAAATGGACATTTTATAAAAATGGTAGTTTGATAAGTTTTATAAGTTATAAAAACTATAAACATGATTTTTACGTCTTTTCGGCTAATACCGTAAAATTAACGTTTTTCGCCAATTAAAACTTAGACGATCGGACCCGTCTAATGTAAACTTTTTAAAAGTCATATACTGATATATAAGTACTTAATACAAGTAAAAACCGATAAAACCCGAACTATATAACATATGGACATTAACGGTCTAAGTTAGCATTATTGGACCAATAATTCAACTAAATGGGCTAAACACTTATAAATTTACTTATTGGGCTTAACCCACTTGGGCCCAACATGTAAAGTATAATACTGATAATAAAAGTATAAAATGGTCTAATTTAAAGTAATGGACTTATAATAGGCTTATTGGACCTAAAACATGTAAATAGGTAAAACTAGTAAACTAGTATAAAAATGTTACCAACACATAAACACTATAATGAATGAGTAAAGATGTATAAACCCACTTGATCATCATCATATTTATAAAATCATCATATATGTACATAGTTATGGTTTTTATAAAGTCATTGGACAAGAGTCTAAGACGAGTATTATTTTTCTAGGTTTCCGTGATTGAAGCACGTACCGTACATCCGAATTGCCAATAACCCGCTTTCCCACATCAACGTGAGTTCATAGCCTGGCACTCTTTTAAATGTTTTTATGAAATGTTTTATAAACCCGCGAGGGAGATAACATGTTAGTTTTGTTAAAATAGGACACCAGTTGTCCCGATTGTTTGTTTATTGATTTAGACCCGAATGATTGTATGACCCGATGAATGATTATATGACCCGACGTATGAGATAAAATGGATTATTAAAGTTAGGTTATGTCACTAAAATTCCCATTAGCATGAATTGTGAACTACCGGGATTTGGTAGATGCTTATGCATATAATAGTACTATTTGGGGACGATCACCCCAGTTCACTCCTTGACGATTGATCCCCGTCGTGCCACATTGATTGGTATGCGAATTTATGTATGAGAAGATTTACACAAGCCTGATTATTGTGCCGACACGCTAATTTAGATGGGAAAATGAGTTTCGGATTAGCTACCCGTTGTTTGTTGTAGTAAGGTAAGAATGTCATGCGACTTATAATAATCCAAATAACGAAATACCGCTATACGCACTGAATTACGATATATTGTCTGACTAGCAATACGGGGTCTTATTATTGATATTATGTTCGTGTTTTGGTTTTATATAACCATATTCATATAACGGTTTTTATTTAACTCTATACAAGGTTATAAAACGTATTGTATGATGTTTTTACGACAACGGTTCGTATAATGATTTTGAAGGCAGACGCCCATATTATGATTTTTGATAAAGATTTGTATAAAATGACTTTGGCTATTTTATGGCCTATTACAAAGATTTGTACTAAATGATTTTCGGTAATAATTTTATACCGATGTTATATTGATGGATTTCAATAAACTCTATGAATTCACTCGGCGTTTTCGCTGACCTTTTCTTTTAACATGTTTTATCTCAGGTACTTGAAGGTAATTCTTGGGAAGACAACAAGAATTCATGGCCCGCACCTAAATAACAATTTCCATTCAAATCTTTTGTAAAATTGTATGAAATGACTATGACTTGGGACCTATGTAAATTTGATATTTATGAATGGAAATGCTTTATTATTAAACGACACAATTTTTATGCGTTGTCTATGATGTGAGTAATGTGCTATCCCGTAACACCAACGAGTCTTCCGTTGTATTGAATTGTGTAAATTTGGGGGTGTTACAGTTTGGTACCAGAGCTCTCGTAAAACGAAAGATTTTTAAAACTAAGGTTTTAAATAAAACATTTCAAAATCTTTTAACTATAAACATTTTTCTCAAAATGTCTAAAAATCTTTTGACTATAACGGTGCCGAAGTATTCCCGAGTTACCGACAAGGCCATACTAAGAAGTGTTATTTTAATATATATATAACTTGGATTATATATATATATATATATATATATATATATATATATATATATATATATATATATATATATATATATATATATATATATATATATATATATCTACATTATATATAAGAGGAGGGATATGCCACATAAGCACCTCATAATGCCATGTCATCATTTTTGCTGAGCAGATTTATGTAAATTCGCAATTTTGCAAAAAATTGTCAGTTATTTGAATCAAACCCCCGTCCTGAAGACTAACACAAAGAGCGACAACCACTGACCTAGAACAATGATTGTGATATCCCGCACAAAATCAAATTGATAAATGCACGAAAACCTAAAAAAATATATATATTAAAACTAAAACCCCGACTTATACGGTTCGTGATATCAACAGATTAACATCAATCGAGCACCAATTATCCCACATAACAGAAAAAACTACCCTCCATTTTCTCAAATATAATGATCATGCATCCATACAATCGATCTTCTTCTCAATATCATAAACTTTTTCCCTCATGCTGGTAATTGGCTTGGAGGATTCACTCGAAAAGAGGGCAGATGGATTCCCTGAAAGGTATGATTCAATTAAGCTTTTTGAAAACTTGATATTGCTATTGTATATGTCATATAAGTAATGGTTTCTATTTGATAAATGATTTTAGTTAGAAATTGTTTGAAGTTTTTTTATTCCATATAGATCGCTTTATTTATAGTGTTAAGATCGATGATGTGAAGAAAAGAAAGAGTGGTAAGGATGAGACGATACATTTGACTGAGGAGCCGATTCTGTAATGATTTATTACAATAAACTTTTTTTGTTATCTAATTTAGAGAGGAAGAATTGTGGATGTCGAAGCAGAATTCACTAAGCTTCTAGGAGGTTTACCTTTTAAATTTCCAATGGTAGAACGATAGACAGACAAAGGGTATGAAGTAGCGGAGTAAAGTTTCATATCTGTTTTATGGATATACATATCACCGCATTTGTTTTCCTGTTATTTCAGGGAGATATATATGTTTATTCTTTGAAAATCTACTACTTACTGTTTTGCATTAGTTTTCATACTTGATAATTAACCGTCACAAATAATTAACCTTCACATAACTATGTATAATTTTTTTATGTAAGAACTGTGTATAATTAACTGTCACAGAAGATCATAAAACAATAACCCCAAAACCAGGCCTTTTTCTTCATCTTATTTGCTATTATTATTAACAATCATGTTCACTCATAAGAAAAACAAGCCAGTTTTCTTAGTTAATGCATGAATGGCATTGAGTTTTTCTCAGGTATACATAGCATTAGTTTGAAAGCCAATTTTATCTTCAAGGTTTTAATCACCAAGTATGCATTTTTCAATTAGGTTTTTTTGGGGGTAAAGGCGACTAACACAATTAGGTTTTTTTATGTCAAAGCTATGTAAAAACCCCTGATTGATTAGTGATCAGTAGTAGAACAAGCATTCTTGAATGTAAATATACATATGCCAAAAACTCAAAAAGGATTACTCTGTTTGTTGTAGAGTGTGAATGCCTGTTTATGCATGCTTATATTAATTTACTAATGCAAGTTTTCAATCTAACATTCATGTGTCTGTTTGTTGCCTTTCAGTCCTCCATATGATTCGAATGATGGCATGCATATGTTAGGAGAAGTGCAAAAAGAGGGGACTATAGCTTGTGATGCTATCTACTTTGGTTACCCTGCCGAAAATTACCCGGAACTTTATCACACCTTGATTACTCTTGCAAATAACAACGACAGTTGCAACCTTCTTCATGTTCAACCGGATCTTCTTCTGTCTGTGATGCCCTATTGAGGTTTATTATAATTTGTTTCCCTTATTGGATTCATATTCAATTTCATTTGATATCAGGTCCCAAATAATTCAAACCGAAGCTAAAATTGCTGATTTAAGGGCAAGTTTCCACGAGTGACAGGCTTGATTTTTTATACAATCTATATTGCACGTATGATCGAAACTGTATCAATAAACTGTGTAGTATATAGGATGATCCTACATCTCTTGATTGTTATAGGTTAGTTTGGTGTTATTTTTCTACAGTACTTTCTTAATTAACAAGTTTAGGACCCCAAATGACAATTAACCAAAGAACCCTTGATAACATGTTTTGAACGGCAAGTGACTGCTGATATGGGCTATCCAAACAGCCCTTATTAACATGTAAAGACACCGAAAGGTATGCTGAAAATAAGCTATCCAAACAACCCTTAGTAACATGTTTAGGACAGATGTGAGACGACGGCTATCCAAACAAACCTAATAACATGTTTCAGACGCCAAATGCGCAAGGAACATGGCTATCTAAACAGTCCTTAATTACATGCTTAACGTGATATAATCATAGGAAACTACGAGTACTCAAGTATTCATATCATGCAAAACAGAATGTAATTAGTTTGCATTTTGATGTTTATTGCTCTATTAGCAGATCTTGCTTAATTGGCTTTAACCCGCGTGACTAAATTTGGCTCTTTAGAAACTCACCTTTGTACACTATTTACATGCTAAATGTTTATAAGACACAATAGAAGCAGGTTACAACACTTTGTGTCTTCGACGATTTTACATTTATACATGCTGGTTTTTTCTTAAGTTATAACTTTGATGTCATATACATTTTGTGCAGTTAATATATTTCGCTCCTAGAATCCTTCATGTGATGGCTTATTAAGATCAGACCGTGTGTGATGACAACTAAGGCGTGATACCTAATCTTTGGGTCTGGTGCACAACTAAAAAACGTGGTATGCACCTAGACTTGAATATATAGAATCCTTAAAGAGAATTTCAAACTGATTAGTGGCGGTAATTCTAACCGATCACTTATGAATGGGTCAAATCAGGTTATGACATATTTTTAATGGATCATACTATATAGGTTCACAAAAAAATAGTTTCTAACAAGGAAACCAAACATATCAGTCAAAGTCAAGAAATGTATTTTCATGATGCATACTACCATCAAAAAAGATTATTTTATAGAGTTCATAATTAATGAAATGACACACTCTTAACAAATCAGCTTATAAGAGAATAAAGTTTGATCAACGATCTTCCAATTTCCCTTTTGTTTAATCTCGAACGAACAAAATCGGCTTTAAGTTAACCGGTCAGTATATACAAGAACTAAATTAAGATAAACAAAGCATAAAACCAATCTACTATAAAATCAAATGATTAAAAAATAAAGTAAACTTATTCCTGTTTAAAAGCTCCAATCTGCAATATCTTGTGTCCGCTTCCACTTCATACCAAAATCATTTAAACAACTTTCTGTATAGACCATTCATGTATTTGAATTATTTTAGAAACTTTTATTAGTTATTTCTTACAATGATTGTTTTTAGTAGATTTGACCGGCCCACTTGAGCTATACATTTATGACGACTTATCTTTGTCTTCCCAGCCATGTAGTCAATCATAGAGAGTAGATTATCTGGAGACAACTCAAACAGTTTGCTTATGCGGTTGCTCCAGTCATATACAAACCTCCACAACTGTTTCTCAAAAGGTACCAGAGTCAACCTGTAAACTTTCTTCGTTTTCTATATCAGTGATATTTCCTAATTATGTTTGTTTTTATATGGTGAAACAGTTATAGGAATCTGAATAACACTATATTTTAGTGTACTTGATTGCCAATGGGCCAGAGGTATGTCATTCAGGAACCCGAATATAGTGTAGAACATTGATGTACACTATCTGTCTTGATACTTGACAATTGCACTGAATGTGATTAGGTGACGAAACAACTATTTGAAACATCACGGACACGTTATCTAGCGGCAGTATATGCGTCAAGATATTCCTATGTTTCTTTTCTCAGATTATGAAAAGAAAGAAACTTATAATAGAGGCTGATATTGAGAAAGAAGCATAGAAGTTGTGTATCTGTAAATTCGCTAACCAACAAATGGGTGCGTACTTAACGTTTTAGTCCTATTATCAATACACTACCCTCCCTCTCCAACTGTTGCAAGAAATGAAAATGGTCAACATGTGGAAGGCTTAATTGTTTCCTTTATGGTGAAAAGCACATCAACTGAAAACGATTTCAAGGTCAAGTCCGGTGATGTGAAACCAAATTCCATGGAATTAGAGACTGAGAAAGAGAGTGAACCAAAGGCTGCTGCAAAAGCCAGTTAAGAGGTTGATGAAGCTGAAAAGGATAACAAAAAGGTACATTAAACATTATGTATATGTGTGTCTAGACCAAATAACTCGAAGAAAACAATTTTTATGTAAAAAATATGATCTTGATAATCATCTATAATATCCAACATCTCATCAAACCACAATATACATCCACTTCCATCATTTTTGATATCTAAATTTGCATATACCATAACAAGTACAAGTCAAATAGCTGATGATTTGTAGTTCTAATATAGTTTTAAAGTGGAAATGATATCTTCAGCAAACCTATTATCAGTCTTCACAAGAGAAATAGCAGTAGATAGAAATATCAGCATAATTATCATATTTGCAGCTCCATATGTAGGATTATCAACATAATTTGAGATACAAGCAGATTCAGGATCACCACTATATTTAGAGCTTATATTCAATCTGAAATAACATTTACTAGGAATTTTTTGTAAATGATGCCTATTTCAATCCATTAGTAGACATCAACCTATTTTGTAACATTTACTTCAAAAAGTTAGTCTGCCATGCAAATAAATATAACTAAAAATTATAATCTTCCTGTATATTTCTTGTGTGGTTGTACGCAAGGGAGATCTTTAGCCATCAAACTATTTGATCTCTTTGATGACATAATGTTGATTGCATAAGGGGTGATTGTGTATTTTGAGGGATTG
The DNA here is from genome assembly GCA_025667525.1 of Glebionis coronaria. Classification (NCBI taxonomy): domain Eukaryota; kingdom Viridiplantae; phylum Streptophyta; class Magnoliopsida; order Asterales; family Asteraceae; genus Glebionis; species Glebionis coronaria. The sequence continues at coordinate 241,894 of JANFOE010000290.1, read as the reverse complement.
GGTTTTCTGTGTCCTTAGAGAAAAGGTGTAGTTGACTTCTTTGAAGAGTAATGGAGGACTCAATTGTTGTTAACTTGATTATCATAATGGAAATGATGAATGATCCTTTCTACCAGATGAGCAAAAGGATATAACACTTCTGATGATCCTGATAGAATAACTTTTTATTATAACTGGTTTTATTGCAATATAGAAATACTACCAGTTCATCTTTATATTTTGGTCTTTTTTATCATGAAATTAGTTTGTTTCTAAAATATATTATTTTTTTTAATTTTAAATCGTTGGACGTCCATACTACTATCTATTGAACCACATGCTACAAGACGTAAACAAATTTTTACATCCATGTGTGTTATTAAATAAATTAAGTTTCATTGATGTTAACTAAGGGTAAGCTCCTGAGATTTCAATTAGGGGTAGTTATTCGATGTTCTTAACCACTTACATCTGGAATTATAATTGATTTACGTTTTTTAATTTCTACTTTTTTGAATGAAATGCTGAGTCAGTAACATGTTAATCTTCTAATGGTATTACGTCATTTTTCTTTTGGGTAAAATGTGATGGTGTTAGGTCTTTAGCTATAACCAAGATATGTATCTGTAGAAACAAGAAAAAAATGATGCACAAAGTCCCTCGGTGCATCATTTACGTCTTGTGCATATTCGCCAAACGGGATTGGTTTTGAAATGGGTCAAATGTCTTAGTGTCTTATTAGGTAGACCTGCTACCACATGAGCTTCCCGTTAGCATATCTCTGATACTTGCTAGCCTATTAGGATGTATTTTTGATATATTTTCAAGATAGCTCTAAGAATTGAAGACATGAAATTAGAGACTTGCCGGGTTAAACGATTTATTTTCATATATAAAATAACAAAGCTCACTATTTTTTTTGTTGAGCAATACGTAAATTTGTGAAACTTTGAAAATCTTAACCACCATGCATATCTGTCAAGATATAACTTTTCTACAATAGATGAGTTTCAATGACGTGTTTTTGCTTATTTTACTTTACTTATTTTCAACTAAATCGACCTTAACCACTTCATCCAACTAAAATAAACCCATCACATCACTTACTAACCCTGTTAGTACCCAAATCTGCAGGAACTTTTGCAGATCAGCTTAATGCATCAGACATCCATAGAGCAACTTTAGAGAAGTAGCTACTGTTCACAACAGTATTTGCAGCTGCTGCAGCCATTCTCCCAGTAGCTGATACTATTGATTTAGTATTATCAGGAATATTTTAATTCATGTCTACAGATCTAATAGTTTCGACTCCAGCACAAAACCTATCAGTAATCCCATATCTTCCACCAAATTTTTGCAACTTTGGCAGCTGCACTTGCTGATACTTGATGAGATTCATCCAAATCTTTGGCTACTATTTAATATGGTATGTTGTGCTATAAACTTTTTTACTGGTGCTTGATTAGACTAAGATGTCAGCCTCACTACACACTTCACACTTCACACTTCACACTATACACTTAATGTGATATGTAATGTTTACTCCTGAATGGCTATGTTGGGTTGTATTTTATCCATGGTGGGTTAATTGGGTCAAGTGTATATAAAAATACTAACCGGCCACCGATATTGGCACTTCAGTAAGGAATGAAATCAAAAATATTTTAGAACTTTGATGCGATCCATGATGATATATTGTATTAATCACAGTAGAAACTTTCTTGGCTTGAAGAACGCCTTGGACAATTAATGAACGGTGACCCTTCTGTCATATCAGATTCTCTAGCTCAATATGGTGTTCTTATCACGGTAGATAGACACTGCGTTATTCACAAGTAATGTTCCATCTTGCTCTCTATATCATATTATCAAGTAATGTTCTCTGCATTATGTACCCGCTTTCGGTTTAAGGTTATTCATAGGTGTAACATTGATCCTAAATTGTAGAATATAGTGGGTATGACAAGCTTCTGTTGTTTGGGATGATTAATGCAGAAACAGTTTCTTATATCCATTGGTTTTTTATCTGTTTAATGTTGTTGTTTATACCTAAAATAAGCAGATTACAACACACGAAGCGGCTTATCTATTCAAATAAGCACTCCAGTGAGCAACCCTAACCGGTAACCGATCTCTATATACACAATTTAAGTATACTGGATAGTTTAGATTTGCGCTTTAAAACTGATTATCTCCCTTTAAATAGATGTTTCAATTTCACTTTGGGTGATAATCTCCTTTTACAATGTCACGTTTCGGGATTTTATGTTACTGAAATTGATTATCTCCTTTGAATTTGATCATGTCATCTTGAATACTAACAGTTACATATTTATTTTTGGATTTGATAATATTTTAATTTTTGCTTATATAAAGACAGGTGACAAGATCGGCTTAGAGATCTTGTATCACATACTACACTTGGTTGCATCAAAATGGTCATTCTAGCATTCATTTAGATCATTTTAGGGATCCCATTGATCCACTCTCGAGCCTCTACATCCGTGCTTGGATTCCAGATAATGTCTTTTCATATATGGGAGATCGAACACCTCTATGAACAGAGGATGGGAGATCGAAAACCCCTATGCTTCTGTTGGTCGTTTTACAGGCCGAGTCCGAGATCCTTGTGTAGGAGCTGATTGCGGGCTCTTCATAACAAAACTTTTATTTTTCTTTCTAGAATTGAGGTTTTTGCTCATATCATGTTTAATCAATTAATGCATGTGTTTTGTGCATTCCTATGAATCACAATCATTAATCAACCCATTTGGTTGTTCGGCCTGTCAGGGTATTTTGGTTCGTCTAGGTGACATCCAATTCAGTTGGTTTTAAAGTAGATTAAGGGAAGTGGCCATATCTGAATAGCCTATAACCTGATGTCCTGCTATACAGTGCACTGTTAAGAATTAGTAAACAATCAACCCATTTGGTTATTCAGTCTTTCAGGGTATTTTGGTTTGGCCATGTGACATTAGATCCCATTAGAAAGTATGATGCTATCAAGAACTCTCAAATGAGTCCAATTGTACCTCTCTGTTTAGCCATCCCAAGCCCCTCAACTAACCTCCTATATGGATACATCGCATTCAACGCCATGCCATTTCAACATAACATTCGAGTATGTAAGTTGCTAAAACAATCTGTGAGATGGTTGTTAATATATTAGAGCAGCTTGACAGACACAAGCCTACCCAAAAGAAATGGAGAACTGAAGATAGCAACTGGATGGAAAAGATTATCTTCTCAATACACAACTATGATGCACAGAAAAAGTACCACCATTTCCTGATTTACAAGGAAGTGGTGTTTAAACGACAAAAGCTCTTCTGCAAAAGAAACCGATGGCAAAGTAAGATTCCAATATCCAGTGATAATCGATGCAACAAACAGAAGCGAACGTCCATTGATAAAAGGCGAGCAACCCCAAGATCTTTGTACACGTTAATGAATTCTGGTTCTATCAAAGAGTCGTGCAAATCAAACTCCGCATGTTCTTGCAAGATTTAAATTACAAATGCAACTCTTTGTGCCCATTCCACACCCAAAAGTTGCGCAACACCTGCAAAAACAAATTCAAAGGTATTTCTCAGATTATATTGTCATGGCTCCTTTTATACCACTTTAATGTGCGTGAATTTGGCGCTGCATGTTACAAATAAGGTGAAGCAGCAACCTATGGAAACCCCTGCAAAGGTATTATACGGAAATTATGTTGTTAAGGCATATGACTCCTTTAGCTTATGTGAATTTGATGTTGCAGGTTACAAGTCGGATAAATAAGCAACCTACGACTATCCCTTTAAAGTTATTATTTTCTGAATATGTTGTTGTGAATTATTAGTACGACTTTCGCTTATGTAAATTTTACACGACAGTCTGTAAATGGGGAGTGAATAACACTTCAGAAACTCCATCCATAAAAGGAAGGTAAATTATCCAAACTATTCAGTGAAAGTCATTCAATTAATAGTGTCAGATTCCTTTTTTGGTACAAGTTTGAACCTTTTTGTAATTTTACCATCTTGAAGAGTGTAAACACCTGTTCATCCTTCAGCCGTAGGACCCAAAACGCCTTGCCAAAAATGGGAAATTTTCTTAGCCGTGTAAGTCATTCCAAGCACCATATGTTAGACATTTCGTTACATTTTCAAAAACAATTCAACCTAGATGATATACGGTTCCTTCAACGATGAGTGGTTGAAATAAGTAGCTATTTCATGATATATCATAGCATCTAAATGTTATTAGTTCTTTAAGGTTTACATAATTTAAAAATTAATAAGCACTTAATCTACATAAATGTATTTTTATGCTTTTGTTTAATCTTTGTTTGGAATGTAAGCACTAGGTGGTTAATCGACTGACTGTTGTACACACCAACCTTTTCAAAGAAAATAAATAGGATAGCAAGTAAAAACCTAAGCTTGGTTGTGCCTATGGGTGTCAAATTCATTCTCTAACTCAAGTGAGGAATTAGGATTCATTGGAAAGTGAATATTGTAGTAACGGTAAATTAGTAATGACCCCTGCATTGGATGGTATTTTGCTACTCAGAGTTGGTGCCTTGGGTTAGACCACACTTCCCCATAGAGCCCCAACCACTAGAAACTCTAATTTATGTGCATTTAGACGTGATTCTATTAGAAACATATGTGTAGGCGAATGTACGAGAACACGTGGTTAAGCTTGGTATGCATAGTGGGAAGAACAATGTGAAAAAAAGCCAAAACTCATTTATGTTAGCGTTGTATATATAGTATTTTTGAACAAATGGATTGAAGATTATAGCTAGAGTGTATGCTTTTGACACGAATGGAGCTAAGAAGGCAATACATGTGAGTACTAAGTTTATCAAATAGTGCAGCAAACAAAATTTGGATAATATGATTATTATATTGCAATGTGTCATGATGTAGCAAACACACCGCAGACATAAGAGTCAAGTTATTTCATTACCTAAATTTGTCTCTGCAGATATTTAACTTATAAATACTAACAGCGAAACCCCTATGAAAGTGAACCCAATAAGAAAACATGTGTGTGGAGGGCGAGCATCTCTTTTAGACGCGTGTGCCGTTGGTGATTACACATCTTAAAAATACCTGGTTGTTGCTCTTTACAAACACATAAGGTAAAAAAAATACTAACCTATACATAAGATACTTTTAAGTTCAGGTGCTTAATTTACCTATTATTGCTTAGATATCCCCTCTATAAAACTGGGACCCTTAGTACTGGCGGATGTCTTGGTAGGAGGGGCTTTAGTCATTAGAACATCATGATCAGACAAACTGCTTTTCCCGTCCTCTTTAGCAGCAACCATTTCAGAGATATTGTCAAACACATCATAAATATTCCGTGAAATCCAAAACTAAACATGACCATCACCAGACACAACCGCGTCTAAAGCTATCGAGTATAACTCAAACAACATTTGCTCAAAGAGTGGCACAGAATATAAGGTCCTTACATCCAGAGAATGTTTATTTGCACCGACTTTTAAAAAAAGCTGCAACTGAGAGTATTTCTGCAGATAGCAGTATTCCATATCAAATGCAAAAATGTCGGACTCTGTTGGCGATAAATTTAGAATACTTTTCTTAACATTATCCATGTTATTGATGGTGTATTAGGTATGAAGGATGGATTGCATGCTGGACCTATAAAGAAGCTCCAGAAGGTGTGAAAACTAATTTCGTCAATGTATATATGGTCCGCCTAGCCGTTATTCAAATTAATTATTTCTCTTTATGCAGGGACGCCAAACTCTTCTATTGAGTTAGAGAGAGGGAAGTGAAGAATACGAGATTAACAATAACTGACATGCATTAGAAGCACATATCACTAGCAAGGGACATCCATCGTGATAACTATGCTAAGAATAAATCGGAGCTCAGACGGTAACTAACAACTTTTTAAGTTATGAGCATAATTCTCTCTTCTAATGATAAATACTGTTAATATAACTTCCTTTCTATAAATCCAATCATTCTTTAATTTAATATTGAAGGTAAGTCAGTAACCCGTCATTAGATACAAAAGCTGTCTCAGTCCAATCATTCTCGACTACAAAACCAGTTATAGAGAATGTTGCTAATGTGGCCTCTACAAATTTCCTGAACCGATGTTTGTTTGAATCGAGTTAGCCTAAGAACAATGATGATATACTCTCCAACACAAAAAGATTGGATGTCAATGATGTTAGTTTTGCCTTCTTTAATTGAGTAAGTATAAGGTGGAAGGTTTCCCCACTATTCTCGTGTTTGGCTTAGACAAAGAATCTCCACTCACTTATGAAGGAGCAAGAAGTGCCTCATCAATCGAATCATTTAGATTTGTTATGCTAAAAAAAATGTCGCTTCTCCTGAAGTGATAGAGTTCACTAGCCGAGTGAGCTATTTAAGTCTTTAATCAGTTTTGGGAATCCCTTTTCGTCATTGAAAAGAAGATATGTGCATTTCATTAGAAGTATGATATTGTTTATTAATAACAATTTATGATGCATTGTAAAAAGTAATGGAAGAGATACGTGGTTCAGCGACCATCTGTTTTATTTCCCTCCTCCCTGACAGAAACAAAAACATTCTTAAGCAGATATAGCAAGGTTTTTGTACTTTTTTATTTTATAACAACTTCAAATGCACCAGATGCATATTATATATGACATCAGATGAACCAAAAAAACAAAATGAATAAGGTTGTCAGCCTGTCAGGGCTAACCTGAGGTTTAGGCTTGGTGATGTGGTTTTTGTTCATCAACATTCATGGTTTTTAGAAAGTGTTAAGCCTCATAATGTGCTTATTTATAGTTTAATGCCCGAGCTTTAGACTCAACTTTGACCGATTTATTTTTAGGTACTTCGGTTGTGTGGTAGATCAGTATGTCAATAAAGGTTAAAAATATTTACAACCATTGTTAATGAATACATTTTCAGTTCCAACTATGTTACGAGTTACGACTATTATCAGTATTAAGACAACAAAGAAAGATATAAAAAACAAATGAATTATTAGATGGGACGCAACGAGGGCATCAACTGCTACGAGTAATTAAATAATGAAACGTAGCATAGTATATATAGTTTAATACAAATACACAATCATGTTACAATTGGTAATTACTAGATATTTTATAAGAAAAATGTCCACCGCCAGTAGGATTTAGTAGGCACATTATGTATGCCAAATGCTTTTATAAACAGTTACTTGCATAAAATAATACTTATTAAACCTAATTACTAATAAACCACAAATTGTAGATTTGATTATGTACACAATGCCTATTGTACCATGTATTAATCTAGGCAAACGAGAACATAACAATAATTATAAAAATATTGATGATTTTGGGGAAGGGTTCAGAAAAGGTACACATCTATTATTACGATTAAAAGTAACTTTTGCTCATTTTTTTAATTGTTAAGTATTTTTTATATTTAAAAAAAATATGAGGCATATTTCGTATATTTATTATTATTGATGGACTTAATAAGAATATATAAAACTTATCAAATTTTAAACGAGTATTATTATTTTATTATTTTATTATTTTTATACGTTTTTGCCTGTTTTAGCCTGCGTTCGTTTAACTCGCGCGCGTTTAGCCAGTCACATGTTTAACCCGTACAAAACCAGATTCTATCTGAAAAGTGCACTACGAAAAGTCAAGAACATATGTTGAAAAGAGTTTTGAGAGCGGTAGGGCAGGGAAGTATGGACCGTAATAGAACAACACTTTATGGTGACCAAATCTATTGAACTATATACCATGAAGCCATGAAGGTATATGTGTACTATGCTGAAAGGTAATTATGGTTTTCGAAATGTAAAATCTACAATTAGACCCATCATCCATTGAATACATATATTCACTTAAGCAAAAATCGTAAATGACAATTACAAAGCATACCCCGCCAATCCAGCGGGTTTTGCAAGGATATGAGAATGCATGGGAACAAGGACAAAGTCAGAGAAATATTATCAGGTGCACAAATTTTTTGAGACTTAAAATAACATACGTAGAAAATGAACTAAAACAAAGAGTAGAAACACGTTCCAATTGACCGGGTGCATTTAAGAAAAATCGATGTTTCTTCACAAATTAACACTAAACCAAAAAAATCTATAGGGGTCATTGGCACCCGCGGGAACTCCCTGACTCCGTCCCTGCATGGAAACTAATCTGTGTTGCTATTGTGTTCCATCCTCTCATTTTAACAATTGGTTAGCTTATATGGATGACATCAATAGACTAAGCAATCTGTGAAAATTTGTGTTTGCCCAAAAGTGTGTAATAAGGTTATTCAATGAATAAAAGTAAGCATTCTGATATTGATATAAGGGAAAAAGATCAAAATGGTCAAAATTCCTCCTTTCTATTCAATACATGGTCTTGGCATAAGACTTTGACAAAAATGGTCATACAAAAATGTACAACTGATTTTTTGTGAAGAAGTGCTAAACTATTTCTTCAAAAATGATCAAAATTTTTAACGTAAGTGAACAAATTTTGTACAAAAATTGGTCAACTTGACCATATTTGTCAAAATCTTAAGTAATAGAATGTATGGATAAAAAGTGATCAACTTGACCATTTTGATCTTTTTACCTTGATTTAATTTATTATCTGCTTCTTCTCATAATCTATTCTACTTTTGTCCCTATATATCATGAGTTTTTGTCTCATCCGTAGAAGAACTACATAAGAAGTCCCAAAGGAGGATATATGGGCATTCACCTATGATGAAATCCTGAAAAAAAGATTGTACTATTACAACACATTTGGTTCATTGTGGAAGTAGGATCTATGGGCTTTCACCTATGATGACATCCTGAAAAAAGATCATACTATTACAGCGCATTCGGCTCATTGTGGAAGGAGGATCTATGGGCATTCACGTATGATGACATCCTGAAGAAAAAGATGTACTATTACAACACATTCGATTCATGTGTCCACAAGATTCTGATCTCCTAACCGAAAGTGACAACTCAAATTTCAAATAATTATATTCATATTATAAAATTGCATACATATGCTACCTTGCGATTTGAAATTTAGGTTTCATAATAAGACTTACACCTCCACTACGGTAAAATATTATGAAGCTTTATAAGAAAACCTATGCCACTTTAATAAGTTTTAGACCGCTTGAATTAAAAAACCTATTTTCAATGTGGTATAGATTTATTAAAATTTTATAATGGTTTTACACAACACATGCATCAAATTGTGAAGAAGTCTAATATTTAGGACATTTTCACGTCATCCTCTTCAAGTTTTTTGGACCTATTTTTAGACCTTTCATAATAGATGCTTTTAAAAGTTCAGGTTAAAAACACATATTTGAAGTCATGTCGATTAACCATGCATAAAAAAAGTATACTAAAACACATAAAATAACAAATGATATGCTTAAAAAATACAAACAAATACTTAACGACATAAAAAACTTAAAAACAATTATTTTTTTAAATTAAAAATTACTTAAGAAATACAAGTCATGTCGACCGATAATGCACTAAAAGACAAGTAGACTTAAAAATAAATTTGCAAAGAAATATTTACAAAATAAATTTTTGTTAGCAAAAATAAGAAGTCATACCCGTCCATCGGACGGGTTTTGCCACTAGTATATATATATATATATATATATATATATATATATATATATATATATATATATATATATATATATATATATATATATATATATATGATATAATTTGATTACATGATTGTTTGATGATTATTTTAATATTTATACGAGGTATTTATACGACGTAGATTGTCACAAGAAACCCTAACTCCCCTAGCAAATAAATCGAAGCTATTCCCGTAGGAATTCTAGCTATTATAGATCTAAACCAAGTTGTGGATATTTATGATCCCAACAAAATGGTTGATATTCGTAGAAATGTAGATATTAGTTGATTGTGATATTGAAGAAGAATTGGCGAGATTAAAAACTGATATAGATGTCATGACGATCTTTCCTTATAGAGTGGAGCTTGACAAAACGTTACCACCTGGAAAGGTGTCATCTGATTCGTTGTCACCCAATTCTTAAATTGAAATCAAAAGGGTGAATGTTGTACTTGAGGCTGTCATTAGAACCATTACCCAAAAGCCTCATGCCACTAGTACCTTTCTGAGAAGTCTACTTGAATGTGTGAGTCATTTCATACTAGTGACTCATTTGATAACTATTGTTGTAAGAGATATAGGATTGGAAATTAAGTGTTGTTCATATTGAGCTTTTATTGCCCTATTAAGGTCTAAGAATAAGGTTGAAAGTATTGGAGAATGAGGTAGGATGTTGCATTGATTATAAGTTAATTGAAACTTGAATGAAATTAAACTTAACCTGTATGGAATATAAGATTGTTAAGAGAAAGTCATTAAGTTCTGTGATTGAATTATAAGGTTTTAAATGATTGTTGATTCGTGTTAAGAGTTGTTCCTAGACCATTGTCCAATGACGAGGATGCCTAGTGTCCAAGAAATAAATTGAAGAAATCTTCTTCTGAATTGGGACCGATGGATCTTTCGGGACATGTGGAACACCTAATGACTCTTGTAGATTAGTATTCATTGTGGTATCTTTTAAAAATCCCTAACTTAACTGAGACATCAGTTGGTAGGATGAGTTCTTGGAATTGTATGGCATAGTGACACATAATGTGTTACGGTACAATTTTGACTTGTTTGTGATTAATGAAAAGACTACATTTGATTGCTAAATCCTACATGTATCGATGTTATTTATCTTTTCTTGCTTCTTCCTAATGTTCGCATTAGTGATGCAACCATTGAACAAGTACTCATCTCTATTTGAGTTACGTTGTGGATTATTCTTTTTGGGCGCCATCGAGGTAATGAAACTCATGATTAATTGGCTAAGCTCATTTCCTATCATATTGTAGTTAGTTCTTGGTGAACAACTTTTCATCACTCTTTTGCAGATCCCTCATTGTTTTTATAAGATAAAACAGTATCTTTTGAGAAAAATTGAATTTTCATCATCATATGCATTATTTAAAGTGAGATTTATAAGTAATCGTTATCGAAATAAAGTTGTTTCTGAAACACCTTGGAAAACTTAATTGTTTTCATAACAAAGAAAATCTTTGTAAATTTATTTTTGATTCTTATTTAAGAATTAAGCATGAAAAATGTTTTTATTATAAACATGATGATAAAATTTTGATGAACTGAGTATTGCATCGTTAATCTTGAAATTGTATATAGTTGCGCGCCTATATACAATTTGGAAGTGACCATGCAAGGCTGATTAGTAGTCACCATGAAATTATTAATAAGCACTAAATTTTCTTTGAAGATTGTGAAAGATTAAATTTTATGAGATCTCGAAGAAGTGAACAATAGGGACATATTGATGGGGACACCTACATCTTGTCCAATTCTCCCGTGGCGAGATTCTTTGGAAAAATATCTGATTACCGGGTGTTGATACTCGATTGGATGTGATTGTAGTGTTTTACTACTCTTTAGGAAAAGAGAGTAAATAGGGAAAGTATTAAGTGATGATTTAGGAAAATCAAGCACTAATGACCCTAAGGTGTGAAAGTTCGTTTCCCAAGGAGGTATATGTGTGTGAAAAACTTGTTAAATGTTTGTGATTAATGATTGGTTTAGAAAGGGATGAGAAAAGAAGATGACGAAGACGTGAAAATTACTACTAGAAAGTTAAAACGTAAAATCGTAGAAACTACAAAAATCAAAATTAATTCTAAAAAATACCAAAAATTCACCAAAAATCAAAATAATTAAACTAAGAGTTTACCAATAATCAAAACTTTTTCAAACCTTTTAAATAATTAAATATTCAATTTTTAAATGCTAATTAAAGCCCTAAAAATAAAATAAATTATCAAAAAGCCCAAATAAAGAGTTTTCAATTGGTAAACCTCTAAAATGACCTAAAAAGATTAAAAACTATTTTTAGCAATTTTTAAGCTAATAAAAACTATTTAAAATGATTTAAAAACTATTAAAACTTACAATAATTATAAAAATTAATCTAGAAGTGATAAAATTATTCAAAAAGTTGCTAAATTCCTATTTTAATGTATTAAACCTAAGAAAAATGTAAAAAGTTGGAAAATGTGAAATTTTAAAAATAATAATAAAATAATAATAAAATAATATTAAAAATCCAAAAATTATAAAAAATTCTAAAAATTTGCAAACTAGTTTATTTTAACCTAAATAATCAGAAAATCAAAGTGAAATGACCAGAATACCCCTATTGGGCCCTCAAATGGGCCAAAACCAAAGACAGTCAACCTAAATGGGCTTTTGGGCCCAAAAAGTCAAACTTGGCCCAATTGACTTGGAAAAGCCCTATCTGACTCAAAATTTAATTCTAAGAACAAAACTCTAAGGCCCAAAAGCTGAATGTGAGCTTATCACAGCTTATTAAGCACACAACTTATTCTTATTGGGCTTTTCAGCCCATTAAGCAATAAGCTAATGCCATAAGCTCTAATTTGACACACAACCTTCTTTTGGGATGCTTATGAGATCTGTAAAAAGAAATTTTGAAAAAGCACACTCAATAAGCCAGAAATAAGCAAAGAAATATTACACTAAAAGACAAAATAGTCATTTTTGAGAAATAAGGAACCTCAGGACTTGATTTAACTTTCAAAAGATCACAAATGGACTCAATAAGCCAAATCAATCAACAAAATTCCAATAAGCACAACCAATAAGCCAGAATAAGCACTAATCCACTTATGAAAAAGTCAATGAAGTTGGTTTTCTAGTCAAACCCTAAAGTCAACCCACCAAATGCTCCAATATGAACAAATGGGTCAAATAATGAGCACCTATTACAAAATCCAAGTTGTTGCTGGTTAGAATAAGCTATTATAGCTTATTGATAAGCTGAAACCCAAAATACACTAGCAGTGGTAACCAGCAGGGGAAAGGAGTTCCCACTGCTTTGACTATTTGACCAAGCTTATTTGAGAGTTCTGGTTGGATTCAATTGGAAACAAAGGCACCCTTGTGATCAGTGAATCACAAGGAGTCAATAGCAAAAAGAAAATCACAATTTGGTTCACACAATAAGCCACAATCAATCAAACAGTCACCAGATATAGCCCAGATATGGAAAGATAAGCAGTTATGAAATAATAAGCAGATTAAGCCTGAATAAGCCAACCAAACTCAACAATATGCACACACAAGCTATATAAACTATGGATAAGCACAAAGCAACAAGAATCAAACACTAAATCAAAGTGAATCAACAGAAATAAGCAAGTGAAGGTTACTGATGAACACTAACATGCAATTGATGAACACTAACTCTTTGCTGATCTATTTAACACTTGTTAACCCTAGTCTATGATTAGATCTAGGTGTCCCCTAAATTTCAGCCAAATTCACCAAGTAAACAAGATTTTATGACCTATTTTATAAATCTATGTGTTTCAAACCTTAAAACCTGCAAACAGATGAACAAATGCACTCAAATAACAGATACCAACACTTGCAAACAATAAACCACAACTTAATAAGCCACAATCCCAACTTATGCAGTAAACCCAAACACCCTTTTAAAACTTGTTTCCACAATTTTTCAAAGGCTCATGTAGATTTTACCCACAAATCAGTCTAACAACACTTCATAAACATCAAACCAAACCAGATAAACAATAATCAACCACAATATCACAGATTCAAGAACAAATCCACAAAAATCACAAATAATCAGAAACTTAAAGAGAAAATGAAAAGGGAAGAAGGTGCAAACCTCCAAGACCTACATCCAGGCCTTGGATTGTTTGAGCTGAGGTACTAGCAGAACAAGTACCAGCTTCCAAGCTGCTAAGAAGAACAAACCACAAAGGTGAGATCAAAATAATACCAACTTTCTGTTTTTTGATGCAAAAGCTTTATCACTTAAAACCTTGCCTCAAAAACCTTCAAACAAGATTATGGAACTCAGATTTTAGCTTATCAAACACCAAACTTTTATAAATAACAGATTAGAATTCAAAATTTTCAGAAATTCAAACTTTATTTCATAAAAAGGAATTACAAAGATTTAAAAGCTAAAATCTGGAACAAAGGGACTCTCACATGTTGATTTGGACACGTCAGATTACTTGGAGGCTAAGTTGCATTTTCATTGGCTGAGGAGGTTGAGTGTGGGGTCCATGGAGTAGTGGGATTGAGGGTTTTGTGTGTGGGATTTGTTTCTGCACATGTGAATCACAAAAGTGCCTGGGTAATTTGTTTTTACCCTTTGTTTTAAGTGGAGTAAAAACTTGGTGGATGAAGGGTGAACAGTAGTAAATTTGATCCAAAATTGGGGGAATGGAAAGTGTTTGGCGCAATTTCGTTTCAAATGTTTCAATAGCACTCATTTGGCCCTTGTGTTTTGGGATTTTTGGTAAATCAAGTAATTCAGCCCTAAAACGAATTTCCCTTTGTTAATATCTTTCACCACTTGACATTTTTGGCACAAGACTTTTCCAAAAGAGTTATAAGGGTAAATTTTGGAACTTTTGCATAATTCAAGGGCTGATCTTGGACATTCTTGATCTTCAAAGGTCTTCAATGTATCTTTGGCTTCATGAGGGACCATAATTGACAATTTGAAATTGTTGAAGGACTAATCTTGCCATTTCTTCAAAGTTGAAGGACCTTTTGTGTAATTTTGACAAACATAAAGGACCAAACTTGTAATTATCAATATACAAGGGTTTTAAGTGTCATTTCTTCAATAAATGAGGATCAATCTTGTATGTCTTCAAGTCTTCAAGGGTATTTATTGAATTCTTCATGAATTAGGGCCCGGTTCTTTGTACGGCTTCGTTTCTCGTGTCCGTTTTTCCTTGTATCTTGTGATCTCTTGTCTTTTTCACGATATCCATACCTAAAATACACAAGTAAACAAACACAAGCATATATATGATATTTTATGACATTTTTATGCATTTAAAGCCCGAAAAGAACGATGAGATCATGTATAAATGCCATCTCATCACTCCCCCATACTAAGCCATTGCCGTTCCCTCATGCGATGCTAGAATAAAGTATCTAAGCATCACCAAAGTTCAATTTTATTAACCTTTATTGAAAAGTAAAAGACTTGCAACATACTACGAAGATGTGTAAAAGACATAATGTATGATTTTCATCACAAAAAGTGACTTTTAGGGTCAAAGAATAGAAACAAGTAAATGTACCTTAGAGTAAACTTCGTCATCCTTGATTGTCATACATTCCATGCTAAGTGAAAAAACGAGATCATTGTTGGTACAAGTCAGAATGCTAACACTATTCATACGTCCAAATTGTGTAATACTTTTTCTCCCCGCAATCCTAGTTATTATAAAAGAAAATGGGTTACTAGCATTTTTTAACTATTTGTCATGGATCACAAGTGATTCGTTTGACTTATTTGAGTAGTTATTAGTCCGAAAGCAAAGTAGCACGATTTGATCAATAGTTAGCCGAAGGACAAAATCTTTTAAAACGGCTTCTCGTGTATCTCCTTAAGTTCATATCTTGGCATAACTCGTTTCACGATTTGAGACCTTTCTCGGACCGATATTTGGAATGTACTTCATACTTCAAATCTTGGGAAGACGTTCTTGAAATTACGGTCTTCTCTTCATATATTTGGAATTTTTTCACTTGACGTTTTTGAGAGATTCTTCATATTAGGACCACGACTTCATCATTTTTCTTCAATCTTTACTTTGGATTTTGATATACAACGATCCGCCTCCTTTTCGGACTTGGATATATTTATCCTCATACCTTGTAAGGGTCTTTTTGGATAGACTTTCTCCATGATCTTTAGGGGAGTAATTGCTTTTCGTCGTGTGTCTCGATCCTTCATATTGATTTAGGAATAATGATACTTCACATCATCTTTGGATCTTTAGCATAAATAGAGCTCCTCATGCCTTGCTAGGGCCTTTTTGGATGATCGCCAATCTTCGCGTCCCGCTTCAATAAGTTATGCCTTGGCTATGAACTCTATTCAACCCCGAGGAACTTTTAAACGATCTTGCGCTAGAGGCTAAGTAACCTTTCAAATCGTACGACCTTACTTATTGCAATTATGATTTATTCCTAATGCATTGATCTTATGGGAAGAAAAAGCCACAATTAAAAACATATGAGTTTTTGAAAGAACACTTTCATGTTCTACGTTTAGCATGATCACTTGTCTAACTCTATCATTTCTCATTCTTCACTATATAAAGACCTCTAATTAAAGAGACTCGTGAATACTTAGCCATACACGTCAAAATTAAGCCAAATTTGGATTAGCTTTCATTAAGACTATATCAAATCAAAGTTTTGGGTTTTCAAGCCACCTATAGGATCTTGCACTTTCTTGGACTTTTTCTAGTTTAGAGAATGCATTTTATAGTTCCCTTGATAAGTGACTTTCTAGGATCAATTATAGGAACTTGCGAAAAGTTCTTGTTCTTAACCCGTATGAATTAAGACTTTCGCGTTTTAAAGCTCCCTATATAAAAGTCTAGCAAAACTTGAAATGAGCGGGTTAAGGAATGTAAATGGTTCCAAATGCCCATCAAGTCAAAAATTAACTCTTATTCTACCCAACAGAAAATATACATTCGTGTCTTAAAAACACTTATTAAAAACTAAGAAAATTTTTAAAATTTGGCCATTTTTAGCCTTATAAGCAACAAAACATTGAAAATTGGAAAGCGTGAGGGCGTAGCAAAGCAAGTACCTATTCACCCCCCATACTAAAAGTAAACATTGTCCTCAATGTTTCAAGTCTAAAGGTGGAGCACCCCCATACTAGAGACGAAGAGTCGAATGCTTAGGATCTAGCATGGAAAGGGTGATCAACAATATATCTAAAGCCATTAATTAAGTATGCTAAAAGATAACTGTTAGAACAATAAAGGATATGTCATGGATTCGTGAAAAACTTCTTCAAGCAAACGATGGAGGCTCACGTAAACGAACACGAGAGTCTTCAATCGTAGATGATGATGATGATCTAGATAACACAATCACAAACAACCACGAGACAACGAGTTGAAAGGGTACAAGTCCCCTTATTAGTGAATAGTAAGCATAAAAGATAAGCATGAGATCTCCCCCACGAGGCACCTCGTTTTTGATTACCGAGTCATGAGCTCGACTCGATCCCCTCAATGCTAATTATCATTGGGGAAGGTGACTTGGTCGAGGGCAACCATTGAAGGAATTTCCCCACCAAAGTAGTGCTTAAGCCTATGTCCATTCACCTTGAAATTAGGACCATCATCTTGAGCTAGCTCGATGGTCCCATACGGAAACACTTGTGTAATGGTGAACGGACCCGACCAACGAGATTTCAATTTCCCGGAAAATATCTTAAGACGAGAGTTAAAAAGCAACACTTGATCTCCAACGTTAAAAACCCGGTTTTTAATCTTTGAATCATGAAACTTTTTAGTCTTTTCTTTAAAAATTAATGAATTTTCATAAGCATTATCTCTTAATTCATCCAATTCATTCAATTGTATTTTCCGGTGATCTCCCGCGGTCTTCAAGTCAAAGTTTGCATGCTTAAGGGCCCAATATGCCTTGTGCTCCAACTCAATGGGCAAATGACAATTCTTTCCATAGACTAACTTATAAGGAGTGCAACCGATAGGTGTCTTATAATCGGTCCTAAAGGCCCATAAAGCGTCATCGAGTTTGTCGGACCATGAAGCACGGTTTTCTCCAATTGACCTCTCTAAAATCCTCTTCAAAGCTCGGTTCGAAACCTTGACTTGCCCACTCGTTTGCGGGTGATAAGACGTAGAAAGACGATGAGTAACTCCATATTTCTTTAGAACCTTTTCGAATTGGTCATTACAAAAATGGGTTCCACGATCGCTTATAATAGCACGAGGGGTTCCGAACCGAGAGAATAGTTGCTTTAAAAACTTCACTACCACACGAGCATCATTAGTAGGCAAAGCCTTAGCTTCCACCCACTTAGAAAGGTAGTCCACCGTGACGAGGATATATTTGTTGCCATGAGACGACGGGAACGGCCCCATAAAGTCTATTCCCCATATGTCGAAAATCTCACACACTTGAATTATGTTTTGTGGCATTTCATCACGTTGAGACGATTTTCCTTGACGTTGGCACGAATCACACGACTTTACAAGTGCGTGTGCATCACGATAGATAGAAGGCCAAAAGAAACCGGCATCGAACACTTTCTTAGCCGTGAGATTAGCACCGTGGTGACCACCCGTAGGTCCCTCGTGACAAGCTCTAAGGATATTAGAAGCTTCAGCACCAAAAACACAACGTCAAACGAGTTGATCCGCATAAACTCGAAAGAGATAAGGGTCGTCCCAAAAATAGAACTTGACGTCACGAAAGAATTTTCGTTTTTGTTGTGTCGTCATACCCTTGATTATGAAATTGCCCGCATGGTAAATTGCAATGTCGGCAAACCATGGGGTGGTGTCTTTAGAATTCACTACACCAAGAGTCTCAAGAGGAAATGTTTTGGTGATTTCCTTGTTCTCGAAAACATCTCTGTGAGGATCTTCTAGACGAGAGAGATGATCGGCCGCTAGATTCTCGGCTCCTTTTTTGTCAAGCACGGTGACATCAAATTCTTGGAGGAGGAGCATCCAACGAAGCAATCTCGGCTTATCATCTTGCTTAGCTAAGAGATACTTGATAGCCGAATGGTCGGTATACACGATGCTTTTAGTCAATACGATATAAGGTCGGAATTTCTCAAAAGCATAGACCACGGCAAGGAATTCCTTTTCCGTTGTGGTGTACTTTAATTGAGCCTCGGTCATCGTCTTACTAGCATAGTGGATAGGACGGAAATGTTTGTCATAACGTTGCCCTAAGACGGCCCTATAGCATAATCACTTGCATCACACATGATTTCAAAGGGTAATTCCCAATTAGGAGCAACAAGAATGGGAGCTTCGGTAAGTTTCCATTTGAGAGTTTCGAAAGCTCTAACACAATCCTCATTGAAGTTAAAAGGAGCATCCTTCTCGAGAAGGTGTGTCATAGGTCGAGAGATTTTCGAAAGTCCTTGATGAAACGACGATAAAAGCCCGCGTGGCCTAGGAAACTCCTAACTCCCTTAACGGTTTTGGGATGAGGTAACTTGGCGATGACGTCTACCTTAGCTTTATCGACCTCAATCCCTGCTTTCGACACCTTATGTCCTAAGACGATTCCTTGTTTACACATAAAATGACATTTTTCCCAATTAAGCACAAGATTGGTTTCTTCACAACGTTTTAACATTTGCTCGAGATTAGATAAACATGACGTGAACGAATTGCCAAACACCGAGAAGTCATCCATAAACACTTCCATCGACTTCTCGATCATATCGTGAAAAATCGCCATCATACACCGTTGAAATGTTCCCGGTGCATTACAAAGTCCGAAAGGCATCCTACAATAAGCGAACGTTCCATAAGGACATGTAAAAGTAGTCTTCTCTTGATCACGAGGGTCGATAGGGATTTGAAAGTAACCGGAAAAACCATCTAAAAAGCAATAGAATTCATTTCCTGCAAGTCGCTCCAACATTTGATCCATGAAAGGCAAAGGAAAGTGGTCTTTACGAGTGGCGTCATTTAACTTTCGGTAGTCAATACACACCCTCCAACCGGTCACAACACGAGTGGGAATTAACTCGTTGTTTTCATTAGGAACAACGGTCATTCCTCCCTTTTTAGGGACACAATGGATTGGGCTCACCCATGGGCTATCGGATATAGGATAAATCATTCCCGCGTCAAGGAGTTTCAACACTTCCTTTTTAAAACATCGTGAATTTTGGGATTTACCCTTCTTTGACTTTGAATTGTGGGTTTGTAGTCCTCCTCCATTAAAATCTTGTGAGTACAAAATTTTGGGTCAATACCCTTAATGTAGGATATTTTCCACGCAATTGCCCCTTTATGAGCCTTAAGAACTTTCAAGAGCTCGGTTTTTTCATCATTAGCAAGACCTTTTGCAATAATAACCTGCAACTTGTCATCACCTTCCAAGAATGCGTATTCAAGGTGAGAAGGAAGATCTTTCAATTCAAGGATAGGTGGTTCCTCGATTGAAGATTTTGGTTCAACACTCATAACTTCCATCGGCGGAAGAAATGGTGGAATAGAAATTTCATCACTAATCAACACCTCATCTTCATTGTCGATTTCATTTGAAGTGAGATCGCCTCCTTGGAATGGAGTGAGATTTGGTGTGGAATTAGCAAGAATCGGATCCAAAATAGTGGGATTGCCACTTGACGAGCTATCGGAAAAACCTAACACTTCTTGTGAAAACTCATCGCAAACCACATCAAAGATGTCAATGTGATTGATGGTAGCGATTGCATAAACATGAGAAGGTTTTGAGTTTTGAGTAACAAGTTCCTCTTCGTTGAATCTCAAAGTGATAGTTCTTGCATGAACATCGATAAGCGATCTCGAAGTGTCTAAAAACGATCGACCTAAAATTAGAGGAACTTGAGGATCCGCGGGGATGTCAACTACTATAAAATCAACGGGATAGTAGAACTTCCCCACTTTCACGAAAACATCTTCGGCTACTCCACATGCTAAAATCGTAGAATGATCGGCCATCTCGATAGACATGTTCGAAGGAATAAGAGCCGGAAGCGAAAGCGATTTCCAAATGGAAAATGGCATCAAATTAATGCTCGCACCAAGATCGGCCAAGGCGAGGCATTCTTTCATATCTTGTATGTCACAAGGAATGAGAAACTTTCCGGGGTCACCAACTTTTTCCGGTATGCGGTTAAGATAAACCGAAGAACAATTAGCAAGCTTTGAAAGCTTTTCCTTATCGCTCATCATACTTTTAAAAGTGGAAGCGAAACGAGGCATATACAACAATGCGTCGGCTAAACTCACATCAAAATGCACTTGTTGAAACATTTTTATAAAAAGATCGATTTGTTGTTTGTTACGTTCTTGCAACTTCTCTTTGTTTCGTCTCGAGGGGTAGGGTAAAGGTGGTGTGGGTTGGTCATTAGGCAACGGCCTTGGAAACTCGGGTTCCACAATTGGTATTGGTTCAACCGTAGGTGTGGTTTGAGCGGTACTTCGTGGGATTGTAATGTGCTCCTTTTCGACCATCACCTCGGGTTCTTTCTCGATTTCCTTCTCCGTAGAAGTACTTGGACGAGAGATTGGTTCCTTGAAAGTTTTACCACTTCCTGTAGTAATAACCTTCATTTCTCCCTTCTGGTTTGCAATGTTATCACTATGAAGACCACCCGAGGAAGAGGGTTTACACATGATTGCTTCAAACATCTTAGCCATTCGGTCCTTAAATTTTGATTGCCTAGCATCCGCTTTTAATAACTCTTGCTTAATCTCATGTTGTCCTAATTCCATCTTTTGTTGATTTTGTTGAAGACGTTGGACATTTCCTTCCATTTTGTTTGCATGAGTTTTAAGTTCATTAGCATGTTCATTTTTTAGCTCGTTTTTCAACTCTGATCATAAGCTAATCATCTCACGTTGCATGTTATCAAATTTAGCATCATTTGCTTTAGCATAATCCAAAAATTCTCCTTGCAAATTTTTAGTGTGAGCATTTTGAAAACCTTGTGTAGTGTTTTGAAAATCACGGTTTTGATTTTGATTAGTGACTTATCCATTCCCATTTTGATAATTCCCCTTGTTGTAATTGCGTGAATTGCGTTGGTAATTACCTTAGTTATTGTTTCGATAATTATTAGCATTTTGATTTGGTGGAGCTTGATTTGGCCGGGAACCTTGACCGTTTTGGTTGTAAGTTCCCGTAGCTACATAAGCACTCGAAGTGTTACCATCCGCGGTAATGCACTCGGAAAGATCATGAGCTCCACCACAAGACAAAAAACTCTTAGCAACCGCTTTAACCGAAGCGGAATTTGAAGCTTCTTGAGCTTTCCAATGGGACATAAGATTAGCAAATCTATCAAAAAACCGATTTTCCTCATTAGCTTCATCATGTAAGGCATTAATGCTACGAGACGATGACGATGAAGACGAACCCAAATTGGAAACACTCGGTGTGTTACGAGGGCTATAAACCTTAGATCTATTCTCGATGATTTGTAAAGCCTCATTTGTCGTCTTACACAAAAAATTACCACCCGCGGCGGCATTCAAATAATCTCGTTCATGATCATTAAGCCCATTATAAAAAGTATCAACTTGATGTAATTCCGTAAAATCATGGTGTGGACATTCATGTAACATTTCTTTAAATCGTTCCCATGCCATTGAAAAACTTTCATTATTTCTTTGCACAAATCGTGAAATCTCATTTTTCAAATGTGTTGTTTTAGATGGTGGAAAAAACTTGTTCACAAACTTAGAAACGAGATCGGCCCATGTCAAAATCGAATTTGGCGGTTCTTTCTCAAGCCAAATTTTTGCGGGTCCATCTAAAGAGTATGGAAACAACATCATCTTAATGGCGTCATGTGGAACATCCTTAAACTTGCTAGTAGCGGTGAGACGGTTAAAATTCCTAATATGATAGTGCGGGTTGTCTTTCTCATGACCTCTAAACTTATTTACTTGCAACATCGACATTAAACCCGTCTTAATCTCGAAATTCTCCGCAAGGATGGCTGGAATCACAATAGCCTCTCCAAAACCCTCGGTGGGTGCTTGTAGCAACTCCATCATAGTACAATTAGCCATGATGACTTCTTGTTCTACAATAGGTTCAACAATTGGAGGTTGTTCTTCAATCAACGTCTCTTGATTGGCTTGCTTTTGAAGACGTTTACGAGCTCGTTTTGCTTGATTACGAGTGATCATAAACTTCACGAAGAATGGGAGGTGAGCAAAGAAGATTCTTTTTGGTTTTTTTGTGAATTTTCAATTTTTTTTTGTGTTTTTGATGATATTTAATTTTTTTTGGATTTTGGTGTATCTTTGTAGACAACAATCTACAAAATCTCTCCTCGAATCAAACTCTTGATTAAAGAAGCCTCAAAGGAATGAAAATGATCACGTGGAGTGAACGCCTTCGAATGACTTTAGAACTTTGGTGAAAACCAAATTGTTCAAGAGGTTTTAATCACAAAGAAAACCAAGCAAATATATTATACGTAATAATACTTTGGGCGGCAAAACCCTCGATTAGCCTTCAATCTCAAAATACTCACAAGCAAGCGGGGAAACGAGGCGGCGCGAAGCACTTAAGAGCCTTTTTCCTTAGGGTATATTTTATAATACCCGCCTTATACCCACCTTATAGTTTGTATTTTTCAAAATCGAGCTTTACGAAAGTATTTATCTATTTTTGCCTTTTTCTTTTTGTTTGAGATTCGAATACAATGATCGAGTGATGAAATCCCGAATCAAGGTTGTGTTTTCACACTTTTGGAGATATTGTTTATTTGTTGTGATACTTAATACAATATAGTAATAATATTTTCAAAAGAAAAACCAAGAAAACCGATAATACGTATTAGTAGAGTTCTACTAATATAAATACTATTTATGGTTAATATTAAAAACAACAATACAAATTAATCACGACACACCTCCCCGGCAGCGGCGCCAAAATGATTGTAGTGTTTTACTACTCTTTATGAAAAGAGAGTAATTAGGGAAAGTATTAAGTGATGATTTAGGAAAATCAAGCACTAATGACCCTAAGGTGTGAAAGTTCGTTTCCCAAGGAGATATATGTGTGTGAAAAACTTGTTAAATGTTTGTGATTAGTGATTGGTTTAGAAGGGGATGAGAAAAGAAGATGACGAAGACGTGAAAATTACTACTAGAAAGTTAAAACGTAAAACCGTTGAAACTACAAAAATCAAAATTAATTCTAAAGAAATACCAAAAATCACCAAAAATCAAAATAATTAAACTAAGAGTTTACCAATGATCAAAACATTTTCAAACCTTTTAAATAATTAAATATTCAATTTTTAAATGCTAATTAAAGCCCTAAAAATCAAATAAATTATCAAAAAGCCCAAATAAAGATTTTTCAATTGGTAAACCTCTAAAATGACCTAAAAAGATTAAAAACTATCTTTAGAAATTTTTAAGCTAATAAAAACTATTTAAAATGATTTAAAACTATTAAAACTTAAAATAATTATAAAAATTAATCTAGAAGTGATAAAATTATTCTAAAAGTTGCTAAATTCCTATTTTAATGTATTAAACCTAAGAAAAATGTAAAAAGTTGGAAAATGTGAAATTTAAAAAATAATAATAAAATAATATTAAAAATCCAAAAATTATATAAAATTCTAAAAACTTGCAAACTAGTTTATTTTAACCTAAATTATCAGAAAATCAAAGTGAAATGACCAGAATACCCCTATTGGGCCCTCAAATGGGCCAAAACCAAAAACAGTCAACCTAAATGGGCTTTTGGGCCCAAAAGTCAAACTTGGCCCAATTGACTTGGAAAAGCCCTATCTGACTCAAAATTTAATTCTAAGAACAAAACTCTAAAGGCCCAAAAGCTGAATGTGAGCTTATCACAGCTTATTAAGCACACAGCTTATTCTTATTGGGCTTTTCAGCCCATTAAGCAATAAGCTAATGCCATAAGCTCTAATTTGACACACAACCTTCTTTTGGGATGCTTATGAGATCTGTAAAAAGAAATTTTGAAAAAGCACACTCAATAAGCCAGAAATAAGCCACGAAATATTTCACTAAAAGACAAAATAGTCGTTTTTGAGAATTAAGGAACCTCAAGACTTGATTTAACTTACAAAAGATCACAAATGGACTTAATAAGCCAAATCAATCAACAAAATTCCAATAAGCACAACCAATAAGCCAGAATAAGCACTAATGCACTTATGAAAAAGTCAATGAAGTTGGTTTTCTAGTCAAACCCTAAACTCAACCCACCAAATGCTCCAGTATGAACAAATGGGTCAAATAATGAGCACCTATTACAAAATCCAAGTTGTTGCTGGTTAGAATAAGCTATTATAGCTTATTGATAAGCTGAAACCCAAAATACACTAGCAGTGGTAACCAGCAGGGGAAAGGAGTTCCCACTGCTTTGACTATTTGACCATGCTTATTTGAGAGTTCTGGTTGGATTCAATTGGAAACAAATGCACCCTTGTGATCAGTGAATCACAAGGAGTCAATAGCAACAAGAAAATCACAATTTGGTTCACACAATAAGCCACAATCAATCAAACAGTCACCAGATATAGCCCAGATATGGAAAGATAAGCAGTTATGCAATAATAAGCAGATTAAGCCTGAATAAGCCAACCAAACTCAACAATATGCACACACAAGCTATATAAACTATGGATAAGCACAAAGCAACAATAATCAAACACTGAATCAAAGTGAATCAACAGAAATAAGCAAGTGAAGGTTACTGATGAACACTAACATGCAATTGATGAACACTAACTCTTTGCTGATCTATTTGACCACAGATCCAATTTCAAGCCTCAAATCCTACTTCCCTGGTGTAGTTAACCTAGATTTAACACTTGTTAACCCTAGTCTATGATTAGATCTAGGTGTCCCTTAATTTCAGCCAAATTCACCAAGTAAACAAGATTTTATAACCTATTTTATGAATCTATGTGTTTCAAACCTTAAAACCTGCAAACAGATGAACAAATGCACTCAAATAACAGATACCAACACTTGCAAACAATAAACCACAACTTAACAAGCCACAATCCCAACTTATGCAGTAAACCCAAACACCCTTTTAAAACTTGTTTTCACAATTTTTCAAAGGCTCATGCAGATTTTACCCACAAATCAGTCTAACAACACTTCATAAACATCAAACCAAACCAGATAAACAATAATCAACCACAATATCATAGATTCAAGAACAAATCCACAAAAATCACAAATAATCAGAAACTTAAAGGGAAAATGAAAAGGGAAGAAGGTGCAAACCTCCAAGACCTACATCCAGGCCTTGGATTGTTTGAGCTGAGGTACTAGCAGAACAAGTACCAGCTTCCAAGCTGCTAAGAAGAACAAACCACAAAGGTGAGATCAAAATAATACCAACTTTCTGATTTTTGATGCAAAAGCTTTATCACTTAAAACCTTGCCTTAAAAACCTTCAAACAAGATTATGGAACTCAGATTTTAGCTTATCAAACACCAAACTTTTATAAATAACAGATTAGAATTCAAAATTTTCAGAAATTCAAACTTTATTTCATAAAAAGGAATTACAAAGATTTAAAAGCTAAATCTGGAACAAAGGGACTCTCATATGTTGAGGTCTCCTTTTATAGGCAAATGCCTGGCTAAACACTACTCATAAACCCTAGAAGTGATTTCTCTATAATGCCCTTGAGTCTTCTAGACGTTTTGATGGAATGAGTTGTCCAAATGAATCCAAACCGTTTAAAATAGTTTTGATATGAAGCAGGGATCCTAGGCTGTTGATTTGGACACGTCAGATTACATGGAGGCTAAGTTGTATTTTCATTGGTTGAGGAGGTTGAGTGTGGGGTCCAAGGAGTAGTGGGATTGAGGGTTTTGTGTGTGGGATTTGTTTCTGCACATGTGAATCACACAAGTGCCTGGGTAATTTGTTTTTACCCTTTGTTTTAAGTGGAGTAAAAACTGGGTGGATGAAGGGTGAACAGTAGTAAATTTGATCCGAAATTGGGGGAATGGAAAGTGTTTGGCGCAATTTCGTTTCAAATGTTTCAATAGCACTCATTTGGCCCTTGTGTTTTGGGATTTTTGATAAATCAAGTAATTCAGCCCTAAAACGAATTTCCCTTTGTTAATATCTTTCACCACTTGACATTTTTGGCACAAGACTTTTCCAAAAGAGTTATAAGGGTAAATTTTGGAACTTTTGCATAATTCAAGGGCTGATCTTGGACATTCTTGATCTTCAAAGGTCTTCAATGTATCTTTGGCTTGATGAGGTACCATAATTGACAATTTGAAATTGTTGAAGGACTAATCTTGCCATTTCTTCAAAGTTTAAGGACCTTTTGTGTAATTTTGACAAACTTAAAGGACCAAACTTGTAATTATCAATATACAAGGGTTTAAAGTGTCATTTCTTCAATAAATGAGGATCAATCTTATATGTCTTCAAGTCTTCAAGGGTATTTGTTGAATTCTTCATGAATTAGGGCCCGGTTCTTTGTACGGCTTCGTTTCTCGTGTCCGTTTTTCCTTGTATCTTGTGATCTTTTGTCTTTTTCACGATATCCATACCTAAAATACACAAGTAAACAAACACAAGCATATATATGATATTTTATGACATTTTTATGCATTTAAAGCCCGAAAAGAACGATGAGATCATGTATAAATGCCATCTCATCAGGATGCATCGACGTTCCTATCATTTCTTTTGATTAGATTTCATTTAAATGATTTGGGTAACGATCCGAGGAGCTTTCAAATGCGTACTCAAATTATGAAAACATGGGATGTATTCATATTCGTTAATGTTTTCGACTGTATCTGATTTGAAATTCTCTCGCGTAGATTATGCGTTGACCTTACTCTTTTAAGGTTAGTTATGTCTCCTGATATCCTTGAAATTGTGAAGGATTATGAGTTATTATTAGTCTTTTGAGAAGTTCACATCTTATCGACGACAATAAAACTGAAAAGGTGATAGTGCCAATAGAATGGATTTTTTGATTATGACATGACGACATTGTCTTAATCGATGGGAACTCGAGTAGAATTCCCCTAAAAGATAAGATGTTGATTATCAAAAGTGATCTAAATAATCCTTGATGGATGACCATATTCCGCATTTAGACTTGAAATTATACCATGAATTGTTATAAACTGATCATAGATCTTGTAATCTAGAAGGAACCTAAGGTGGAATTATTAAAAGATGTTTCTGTTATCTAAAACTTTAGGAGGTATTTGTTGGTGAATTACCTAGACTCTCGCCATTAAGGCAAGTTGAATTTGGTATTGATCAAATTCCCGGTGTTGCACCTGTGGCATGTGCACTGTAAGTCAGCACCATCTGAATTAAAAGAATTACCGTACAACTGAGAGAGTTGTCGGAGTAAGCTTTTATTCCACCAAGCTCGTCATCATGAAGAGCTATGGTGTTATTATTCCTTCTATTTATTGAATTACCGTGAACTAGGTAACTTGGTGATCAAAATTCTACATCCACTACCCAAGATGATAGATTTCTTCGATCATTTATAAGGTTCTAGCGTATATTCAAAAATTTGATCCGCGGCATGGTTATCATCAACTTAGCGTCCGCGAAAAAGATTATCTATTCCAATCACTACATCCAGAACTTGTAATGAACATTATGAGTTTCACGTGATGTTGTTTGGATTGACCAATGCACATGCAGCATCCATAAATTTGGTAAATCATGTGTGTAGGTTGTAATTTGATAAATTCCTGCTCGTCATCATTAAGAACCATTTGTTTGTTTATAAGAATAAAGAAGGAGTTAATAATTATTTATAGATTGCCCTGAATTGACCGAACAATGAAAACCTGTACCTTGAATAATTAACATGTGATTTAAGACTTAATCCTTTATATTAATTGACCGTGTTATTAATAAGATAATGGAATCTATATTGACTTTTCAAAAATTTGAGCCATTTAAGACTTTCGGTTTTACCAAAAAGAAAGTGCAAATATGTTTTGACAAATGTTTTATCAAAAAGAACTTTTGAGGGATTATTCCCTTATACCCAGAACATTTAACTAAACTCCTGTTTAGGGTTAAATGTTTGTGTATACCTCAAAACAACATAAAAGGGATTGAGGAAACCATGACTTGAAATTTAAAACGACAATTTTTGCTTGTCAACTAAGAAATTTTTTACCAAAGTATAAACAAAGATTTTTCGAACATTTACGGATCTTATCAATTATTTTAATTATTTTCGATAAATCAACAAAAATCTTGTTAATTAAATTCAAATTCATTTTGAACATTTTTATATAATTGGTCGAACTAAGAAATTTAAAATTTTTACGTTTACTTTTCATAAAAATTTAATATTTATTATTTATTTACTTGTAATATTTATCGACGCTTTAAACGTCGGATTGAGAAAAACTGATAAAAATAATAGTTGAGACGAGACTAAAACTTAGAAAATATGAAGAAAGAAATTTTGAATAAATACGGTCATGATAATTATTTCATCAGGGAAGGTGAATGTAGATACTGACACATAATATAGAAAAGATAAAGAATCAATTAGGATGTGTTCCTTAATAATGACTGTGCAAATAAAAATGCCGAACATTTTTGAAATAACTGATGCTTGTAAAAAGGATAATATAGATAATAAAACGGGTTCGCGGGTAATGTGAACCATTAGAATTGAGAAGATGATGGCGTTAAATGTATAAAAGGCCACTTGTGGTTGCCTAAATATGGAAATTTTGATATTTAGTCATGTTGAAATCTTATAAGATGAAGTATTCGACTCATGTCATTTCTGATTAAAAGTATCTTTGTCTGAAGAAGTTGTACTGATGGCAAATTATTAAGGCAGACATCGCCTCATACATTAGTAAACGTCTAACTATTACAAAGGTCATCATCTGAATTTGATTCGATTTGGGTCATCGTCGACAGACTGACCAAATCTGCTAATATCATTCCTGTAATGATAGATTCTCAATGCAGAAATTGAGTTTTTTTATCTAAAGGAGTTGTGTAAACATAGTGTGCGTGTATCGATCATCTCTATCAAGATCCTCGATTCGCATCGAATTTCTAGAGATTTGCTCAGAAGTCATTGGGAACGAACCTTGATGAGAGTACGGTTTACCACCCCGATCGAAGGGACGAGGTAAAGTAACGATACAAAACACTAAAAGTGTTGTTTTATGTTTGAATGATTGACCTTTGGTAATAAACCGTATAATCGTTTCCCTTTGGAAAGATCATCATTGATAATTATCGTATTAGGATTGAGATTGAATCTTGTGAGGATCTATATGAGAGCATCTGTAAGCAGGAGTTGGGATGAAGACACCCGACATACACCCATTGTGAGTTGGACATGTCTTTTAGGTTTAAGGTTTCCTATGATGACAAACCTAACCTTACAAAATACCCGACCCGCGAGACCTGAAATGATTGTTAAAATTAGGATCTAATTATTGACTGCCGGTAGTAGGCAGGAGGTTATGTGAATATGAAATGTAGGTCTTGAAGTACAGGATGGGTAGCGAAGTTATGCCAAAAATTTCCACCTTGGTAAAATAATTTGATGATCAGAAAGATCATGGGAAATAAGTCTCCGTTGTATGGGACCATTGAGATAATGTAAAAGTTGGTTTGAAAGGCGTATAAGCTGGATCTACCCTAGGACTTCAAGGGCTGTGTAAATTATGATTCGTATATCTAACTTGATAAAATGTCTATCAAGTGAAAATCTAACTATTCCTTAATGAAGTTTAGATCGGCGAAAAGTTGCATTCATCAAAAACCCGTGAACATCATGGATAGAGAAAGTAAGTCAACATTAAGCATTATCTTATTTCCGTAGTTATGTTTGATGAAACTCGCGTATTGTAATGGATTACACTTGAGAGAAAATACCGAATGTGGAGGAAATACCCACAGTGATTTAACTCTATAAGAAGCGAGTAGTAAGATAAATTGATCTTTGAGGACATAGATCATGTTTAGGGGTAAATGCTGTGACAATCCGTCAAGTTATGGTTGATATTTTATTCTCAAATATTATTTAAAAACATTATTTTAATGTTATATTATGAACTCACTTATTTTTGGGAAGAAATTTGGATTTACGTCTTGAAGTAGCATCGACTACGTCTAAACCGGAGGACTCTACGTTACGTGCTTACGTTTACATACACCGTCATTGGTGACAGTCCGACATTTCAGGAAATAAATTTATCCGTGAATATTATTTTGAGATTTTAAATTTGTGTTGGTTCACAAACTCACAAATTTACGAGAAGAGATTAGGAGTTACGATTATAATTTAACGTCCTTTACGACTAAACCGGAAACCTTAGGATTACGTATTTACGTTTTTGAACTCCTTTTTTGATGAGACAATTTTTATTAGATTCGTTTTGTGCCGATGATTCATAATTTATAAAAACGTTTTTCGTAAAACGACCCGAGGGCACGCAAATCGAGGAAACTAGAATCGAGGAATACCCGTAATTTAATGGGGATGGAACAAGTATATACTTGTCCCACCCCCACACATGGGTGGACAAAGCTTCAACAACACATCTCATGTGTGTTAACATATTAAGCTAACTAAGGACACATGTCCTTAGTTGCCATCCAAACCACTTAAATACAAAAACCATGGAACCAAAAACCATTTATCATTTTCTTCCATGCAAACTAGCAAAAATTCTATCAACCTCTCTCTCTTGCTATCTATGCCGTCCCATATCCTCCATCTAACACCACCACCATCAAAAAATTCAACCATAATTCATATGTATAATTTACATATGATGAAAACCCATTGAAGTTATGAAGATTGGAGGTGATCTTAACATGTAAAAAGGAGTTTTCAAGGGAGTTTGGGGCTGATTTCTCAAGGAGTTTTCATGAAGAACAAGGGATGATTTTTGGAGTAATCTACAAATACTTGGTGATCCTAGAAGTGGTGTTGATATCTCATAAGATTGGTTACCCAAAACCAGGTCTTGTTCATCCAAAAACTCATCATTTCATCACTTTGGTGGTATAGAGATTGTTCTTCCTATCCTCTTATTATTTTGATTATGTAATCTTGTAATTTATTTATTTATGTATATGTATATGATGATGAATGATGATTAAAAATATTATGTGGGGATTTGGTGTTGATAAATATGGTTAAAAAGATGAAATACCATAGGTAACAAGGTTAAAATCTTGCTAAATATGATGGCTGTATAAAAACAGTAAGTAACCAAATGATAAACTGATAAAATGGCATAGTGGAATCAATTTACAGTAAGTATTAGGTGTTATACACATGTAAGAGTTGGCCATACAATTGAATCATCAAAATGAGTGAGATATGATCAAAACAAAATTAGTATACCAATATGAATAGTCTGTTTTATAGGGACTGTTAAGGATACTTAGACATGGTGTAACCAAAATCATTAAATTAATAATTCATCCCAATAGACAACGATGTCAAAAAATTAAGTCAACAAGAAGGATCGATAAACACGGTTTTATAACGGTTTTGAACATGAGACTTATTACCAAGACTTTTATACGCCCCCTAACGGAAGGGCCTTATTATCTTTGGTTTACCTCCATCTTTTATTCAACTTCGCCATGAAGCTTTTATTATGACTTCGGTCTTGCCTTGCCTTTTATTATCGGCCTCATCGGTGGTTTTATTAGCCAAAGACGTGTATCCTCACGCCAAAACGAATTTTGGATCTTTAAAGCTTCGAAGATTAAGTCTTGATTCACTTTCAATTTGGGCATAGATTTTTCGGCCTTGTGAGCTTCAAATTTTTTCTTAATTTAGGTGAGCACTTGAAATCTTATTATTAGGTGAAGCTTTCGATTATTCGGGTGCCAATACTTCAAAACCGTGACGCTGGCGATACCTTAATGTTTTCCCAATTTAATTACATGGAAGCTACCAAAACAAATTAGAAACCCAACAATAGTGGCTAAACCGCCAAATCAATATTTATTAACAATTTATTATGCAAAAGCGTTGGGAGAATAAGCTAATAATTACTACACATGAGATCGTGACGATTACGAGACTTATAAATAACTCTATCATTTCTCGTCCTCATTTAAGAGACTTAGCCTAAAAAGTTAAGGAATCGAGCTAAGTGCTCTACACGCACGGTCGAGTCAAAAATTACTCTCATTCTCACCATCGGAAAACCTACATTCGTGTCTTAAACACTTATGAAAAACAAGAAAAAAAATTTAAAATTTGGCCATTTTTAGCCTTATTTTGCATAAAAACGATAACAAAAAGATGAATATTGGATTGCGTGGTGACGTAAGCAAGGTGAAGTATCTACTCACCCCCCATACTAAAACTAAACATTGTCCTCAATGTTTCGAGTCTAGGGGTGTAAACACCCCCATACTGGAGACGAAGTCGAATGCTTAATCTCGAGCATGGAAAGGGTAAAACGAATAACCTAAAAGCCGTTTATGAATTATGCTAATAAGATAAACGTTAGAACATAAAAGGATATCATCGGATATCGGAATCTCCAAAGGCAACGATCGAAGCTCGAGTGGTCCATAAAACGAACACGAGAGGCTTCAATGATGATGATGAACCTAATGAATCACAATCACAAACAACCACGAAACAAAGGTAGGAAGAGCACAAGTCCCCTCGTTATGTTAACTAAGAAAGCAATAATATGTACAAGGATAAGCATGAGAATCCCCCACGAGGCACATTGTTTTTTATAACCGAGTCAAAAGCTCGACTCGAATCTCCATAAATGTGATCATTTAGGGATAATCTTGGTAGGGTCATTTTTGGTGGGACTTACATGATGAACAAGGCCCAAAAGTACATGGAGTACTTTAAAAACCCGATAAACGTATACCGGGGTCAAAGATAGCGTCCTCGTTTTCGGATGAAAGACGAAACAATGCCACTCCAACACGAACCCCAATGGGGTAGAAGAAAAGAGATGAGAAGTAGAAAGGTGGGGCAATGGGTAAGTCAAACATATGAGCTACTCGAGGTAGACTCACACCAAGCAAATAGATATGATTTCCATTTATTGCATCGGTGGAAGACCGAGATTTCCCTTTACAAGCAATTCCGGGATCGTAAATCTCGTCCTCGGTGGAGAAATGGGAGGGAACATTTGGGGCTTCCCCCACACTAAATCCACACAAACCATCGTCAAAAGGAGTAGACGAGGTGGTAGCACTCATAAAACACGGTGATGACGGAGTTAAACATGTAGAAAAATCATTTAAAACTTTTTTAAAATCCTGTCCTTTTTCATCGTTTAAAAACTCTTTATGAAAACCCGATTTGATAATGTCGAAAATATTTGGCGTTTCAAATTCAAAATTAGTCGCGCTAAAAATCCTCACATTTAAGTCTTTGGCGGGAGGGGGTGGCGGATTATATAAGTTCTCAAAACGTTTGTCAATAAAGAACATCGCCCCCTCGGGGTCTACATACTCGTCATCCTCATGAACGTCGATCTCATCGATTTCCTCATCAAAGATAGGCTTGTCAAACCAAGGTTTGTTATTCCCCTCCTTGAGTATCTTAGAAACTCTCTCGAAAAGATCACGATCAAGCACGAAACCATCATTCTTTTGTGGGGATCGTTGATAAGTTAGATCCTCACGAATGTGGTAAACGTCATTCTCAAATGAGGAGTGTTGATTAGGTAACTCCTCGAGAATGGGATTTTTGGTGGTCACATGAGTTGGTTCGTCATCGAAAATAAGACATTCCAACTCATTTAGTTCATCCTCGATTTTGGAAAGATCGACCTCACTCGTAGGTGGAAGTGAAGGCATAAGAGCTAGCTCTCGTTCAATGATTTCCTCAATCTCGGGATCAAACTCATAATCATCGTACTTCACATGTTTCTTCTTAGGAGAATCAAAAATAGCATGTGGATTTCGAAGTACGTGATCAATCTCGGCAAAATCGCCATCGTCATCGTCAAAGAAAGAGTCGATGTGAGCACTCACAACCATGGACTTACAAGTCAAATGACTATGCTTAGGTGACTTTTCTAAGACGAGAGGATCGATGTCGATAAACCCTTTAGCCTCAACGGGTGTTGGGCTAGGCAAAGGAGGCACTTCGATGGGGTTAGAAGTTGAAGCCTCAAAGACGTGGTCCTTCGAAGGTGGTGAAGACGAGCCCATTTTGGTCGTTGTCGTGATGGCACTAACGTCGCCCTTCGGAATTGGTGTTCACTTGTTTCGCTAAAAACATCCCAAAGTGAGTTTTCATCCATAAATTTACACATACCCTTTTGAATTAGGTACACGTATTCTTTATCATCAAAATCATCATCTTTAAAACCGTTTTTCTTAATTCTTTCAAAACATGCATCAAGGTTCATTCTTTCCGCTAAAGTAAACATTTTGAAATCATTAGAATTTGAATCATTAGGTTTTGACACCTCGGTTTTTTCATTCTCATTAAATCCTTGGGATTTTCTAGCGAAAAAGTCTATTTTCTCATCCCCATATCTCATAGTAAGTCTCCCCTCGTGAACGTCGATTACGGTTCGAGCCGTCGATAAGAATGGTCGGCCTAAAATAATGGGACATTTAGGGTCACACTCGTAATCGGATATAACGAAATCCGCGGGAAAAACAAACTTTCCAATCCTAACATAGACATCCTCGACTATTCCAATTGGTATATGTGGAGTACAATTTGCAAGCTCGATTGTCATGTTTGTGGGGGTAAGCGAAGGAAATCTCATCAATTTCCAAAGAGAATGAGGCATGAGATTGATGTTAGCACCTAAATCGGCAAGGGCTAAACATCCCTCAATCTCGGAAAAATCACAAGGTAGTAGAAATTGGCCCGGATCCTTTTCCTTTCTCGGCATACGCCTTTTGGGTTTTTTAAGAAGGATCGATGCACAAGTTTCTTCAAGGGTTACTTTTGTAAGGTCGACAAAGCTCTCTTTTTGAACCGTGGATGGAATTTGAGGTACACGAGGGTGTGCACTCTTTTTCTTGGTCGCCACGTTCACCCCATCGACTTTAGAACAAGAAGACGTCTTAGAAGTCGAGGGTTGAGAGGGATAAACAACACGGAATCCTTCAAGGTTAGGGGTAATCACACGACCTTTCTCACGAGACGAGGCGGCTTTACATTGTTCTTTCGGATTAGCAACGGTGTCACTAGGTAATGAACTTGATGACGAACCCGAGGCTTTGTTCATAATGGCCGAAAACATCTTTTTAATATCAATTTGCCCTTGCTCAATCTTCGTATTTTGCAATTTCAATGTATTAGAAAAGTCGTTTTTCAAAGTACCAATTTCTCCCTCTAATCGTCTCATATTAGCCTTATTCGTTTTCATGTAATTTTGAAAATCATTTGACGAACTATTTTGATTAGAATTAAAGTTCCCTTGGTTTTGATTACTTCTTTGAAAATTTCCTTGATTACCACTTGAAAAATTGTTGCCTTGATTGTTGTTGTTTAAAAAATTCGAGTTTTGGTTATTGTCTCGATTTTGCCAAGTTATATTACGACCTTGATTATAACCTCCTTGATTTTGATTCGAAAAATTTCCTTGTTGATTGTTTCCTTGAAAATTGTTTCGATTTTGAAAATTGTTGCCTTGGTTATAATTGAATTGTTGCGATGGACCCGCGTTATTTTGATTTGAAAAATTGTTGTTTCCATTTAACGAACTCACATTCGACGTTTGGCCATCCGTAGCCGCACACTCGTAATAATTATGAGGTCCACCACAAAACGTACACGAAACCTCAACCGCTTTCACCGTAGCGGGAGCGTCTTTCTTTTGCATCTCAACGAGAAAAGACGTAAACACATTCGTCAACTTATCGACTTTAGCATCAACTCTCTCAATGTCGCGATTAGAATTACTAACATTGGCGACATTGGCAACACTCGGTGCGTTGCGGAGTTGGTAAACCTTGGATCGGTTCTCGATAATTATCAAAGCGTCTTTCGGAGTTTTACACAAAAAGTTGCCACCGGCGGCGGAATTCAACGAGTCTTGTTCGTGAAAATTAAGACCGTTGTTAAACGTATCGATTTGGTGCAACTCGGAAAAACCATGGTGAGGACATTGCCTAAGCAATTCCTTAAAACGATCCCACGCGTCTCTAAAAGATTCATTCGGTTTTTGCTCAAATTTCGTAATCTCGTTTTTAAAAAACGTTGTCTTAGACGGTGGGAAAAAATAATTAACGAACTTGGAAACGAGATCTTTCCACGTAACTATCGAATTAGGTGGCTCTTTCTCGTACCAATCCTTGGCGGCACCATCGAGCGAGTAAGGAAAAAGCATAAGCTTGATGATATCGGTGTCGACGTTCTTAAACTTGCTCGTGGCCAAAAGACGATCAAAATTTCGAATATGGTCGTGAGGATTATCGGCTTCACGACCTCGAAACTTCGTAGCTTGGATCAACGAAAGCATTCCGCTCTTGATCTCAAAATTCTCCGCTTCGATAGAGGGAATTACGATCGCGTCTCCATAACCCTCGGTGGGTGCTTGGAGCAATTCCATCATAGAATGATTGTCGGCCATCTCGTCTAAGGTTTCTTCAACAACGATATTAGGAATGTCGGTTTCTAATTCTCGTCTACGTCGTCGATTCCTTCGATTACGATTGCGTCGATTCGAAGCTTCACTAGAATTGGAATAGTCCTTCGATCGAGTGTGCATGCACTAAGCGTAGAATGGGTGGTAGCAAAGAAGATTCTTTTTGCGGTTTTTCGATTTTTTCGATTTTTTTGGTTTTTGATTGGTTTTTTAATTTTTTTGAATTTTTGAATGTATTACGTAGACACAAATCTACAAATCTCCCCTCGAATCGACTTTCTCGATT
Source organism: Glebionis coronaria (assembly GCA_025667525.1). Lineage (NCBI taxonomy): Eukaryota > Viridiplantae > Streptophyta > Magnoliopsida > Asterales > Asteraceae > Glebionis > Glebionis coronaria. Next base: position 204,357 of record JANFOE010000290.1, on the reverse strand, counting down.
AAAGGAGCCTCAAAGAATGAAAACGATCACGTGGAGTGAACGTTCTCGATGACTTTAGAACGTTGGTGGAACACCAAAACGTTCAAGAGGGTTTAATCTTGAAAACACAAGAAAATATAATATACGTAGATAATACTTGGGCGGCAAACCCTCGATTAGCCCTCTTTCTCAAAACACGCACAAGCAAGCGGAGGAAACGAGGCGGCGCGAAGCACTTAAGAGCCTTTTTCCTTTAGGTCGTGAAATACAACCGCCTTATACCCACCTTATAGTTTGTGTTAATTGAAATTAAGCCTCACGAAAGTATTTATCTATTTTGCCTTTAAACTTTTGCTTTGGATTCGAATACAATGATCGAGTGATGAAATCCCGAATCAAGGTTGCGTTTTCACGTAGTACAATATTGTAATAATATATTCACAAGAAAAACGAAAACCAATATATCTACAATATAGTAAAAGATTGATTTGTGTTTAATTTAGGAAAATTAAACACGATTTATTTGGATATTATAATATAGTAATGAAAAATAACAAAAATGAGTATGTACGATATTCACGCTTTCCAAAAAATGAAAAGCAAAAACGCACTACTCACACAAACACGATACTAATAATAATGGCACACTAAAAACCTCCCCGACAGCGGCGCCAAAAATGATGTTCGTAGAAATACGCGTTTAGGAAAACAACGTATAAATGCGGTAAGTATTAATCGACACGATTTAGGAAAACCGTGAAGACGAATAAATTCCAAGTTCGTTCTCGAAGGAGGTGTGTGTATTAATGTGCCAATATATATAAAATCAAGTTTGGATTAGTGACGTTTTTGGTTTAGAAGGAGAAAAAGTAAAGACGAGCTACGACTACGATTAAACTACGACGTTGACGTAAAACGCGAACGTAAATACGTAAAACGTGACTAAATTAAAAATAAAACCTAAAAATTAATTAAGTGATTAAACTAAGTCTAAAATAATATAAATAAGAATAAAAATTTAACAAATGTATTTTAAAACCTTTTATTAATTAAATATTCAATTTTTAATGCTAATTAAAGCCCAAAAATTAAATATAATTAACAAAATGCCCAAAATATTAATTTATTGAACTAATAAGTCACTTATATTATTTAAAGACTAAAAACTATTTTTCCTAAATTTTCAAAACTATTTTTCTATTTTTTAATCACTAAAAACTATTTTTAAATTAAAATAATCCTAAAAAATAATAAAATAATGCCAAAATTAATTTGATAATTTTAAAAATCCTAAATTACCCTAATGAACAGTAGAAAATTGAAAAAGTTTAAAAAATGTAAAATCTTGCACTAAAAGACAAAACTGAATAGTAATTAAACCCTAATTAAACTAATTAATTACAAAAAATGATTAAAAAGGTGAACAGTAAATATTTTATAAACTAAAAATCTTAAACTAATTTTCTAAATCTAAGAAAAATTTTAAATCTTAAAAATATTACTTTTTTACACTAAATGACAAAATCAGAATAATTAAAAGTAATTAAAAATGCAAAATAATCCAAAAAATATAAAATGAACAGTAATATAAAAACTAATTAAACAGAAAAATTAAGAATTAAAAAAGAAAAATATTGGAAAAAGAATTAAAGTCTAAAACCTATTTAAGGTCACTAGAGACAAAAAAAGAAGATTACTGATGTTGACACTTGACTAATTTTGTCTGCTTGTGCAAGCAGTGGTAACAAAAGCACTAGCAGGGGTAATGAAGTTCCCACTGCTAGTGCAATTTCAATGTCTGGTGGGTTTGGAGCTTAGGAAAGCTCTTTGTGATGACTTTTTCTTGGATATAAGGGCACCCCTACACTAATGGAAGTGTGGGGAGTCAGTATAAGCACAAAAAACACCAAGCTACTAGCAAATAATCACACAAAAGCACACAAATACAGTCACTGTATGGCTTTGCAATGTCTGTGAACAGTGACCGATCTACAAGGCACTAGGACGAATTTTGGGAGCTTAAATCTTGAACACAAGCTTATCAAATCATACACAAACTATCCACAATCCTAAGTAATCAGTATAACTATCATCATACAAGATTTTAGAATCAGAAACTAAGAATCAAACTATTAAGGGCCTACTGAATGTTCTTGGCAGATTTTTACCCAAAAAATGAGCATGCAAATCCTAATCTAAGCTACCAAACATGAAACAAAGCAAAATAATAATAACTACTACCCTATTGGAGTGTATTTAAGCTGTTTATAAACCAAAGATGTGTCAAATCCCCAGCCTATCAAGCAGACCCAAACACCCCTTTAAATCCACAAAATGCATATTTTCACACTAACTCCATACATGAGCCAACCAAACTACTTAACAATGTCCTAAACATGCATAAGTAAGCTTAAATAATCAAGAACAAACAATTAATCTACACAACTAGCATGCATTCTTCAAAGGCAAGTACACAAAACCTATTTCACTAGCAAGGAGGGTTCAAGCCCTGGTTTTTATACCTTGTGGGACCCACATCTGGGCCCCACTATGGCTGCAATGCCATCTCCTTACAAGCTCGGGCTTGTGCAGTGAGGTTTGGAATGGTGCTACTGTTTTGAGGGTAGAGACACTAGATGGTGACTTGGACAGGAAAGACAACCCTCTTTGATTTCCTTTGCTGAAAACCTGAAAATAAATGTAACAAAAGGAGTAACCTGATAATAATACTAAAAGCTATAAGTCAGGCTTATTGAGTAAGCAGCTTATAGCCCCTAGCTTAAAAAACAAAGAAATCTGAAAGTCTTTTTCTTCCTTGGACAAAACTTTTGGAACCACAAAGATTTTGAAAACTTTTTGATATCAACTCAATCAAAAGCTATTGAAATACTTTTGAGCCAATCCTGGAAACACTAATTCAGAAAAATCCAAAGTTCATTCCATTTTCACTTCATGAAACTTCGATAATTTTCTGAATATTTTAAACTTAACTAAAACTTCTTAAAAACTGAAAATCCCTTTTGAACTTAAAGTAATTTGCATAATAAGTAAATTCTACTCTAATGGGAACTCAGAAATTGCAAACTTTCAATCTTTTCATTTTCATTAATAGGATTAAAATTTTTACAAAAAACTGGAACAAAGTGAAATAAAGGGTACATGCACCCTTTTATACATGATCATAGAACTATCTAGAATGCAAAATAATACTGAAACCCTAATACATAAAATTCCATTCATGCCCTTGGTCAATTCGTTTGAAATTGGTCAAAAAAATCCTTCACGTGATTGATGTCTGATGCAAGCTTGGGATTTTGATCTTGGACCGTTTAATGGACCCTTTGGAAGGAAGAAATTGCTAGGAGACGTTGATCTTCTGCCAAATTCGTCTTCATGTGAAGTTGTGGGGCAGGGCACAGCTGGGGAGAGCACATGGGATAGATGGTGATGTTTTTGGGGTGTGGGTTTGGATGGGGAGAGGGTTAATTATCATTCTGGAGCGAATCAAAGATTAACCCTTTGGTTTACTCTTAATTGATGATTAGGGTTTATAGGGAAAGGGATGGTGAGCAGTTGGGTTTAATCCAGTTTATGGTTTAAAAAGATGTTTCCCACCACTAATCATTAAATAAATATGTTTAATAACAAAGGGTTCAAAAGGGGTTGTGACTGGGTAGTATAAGGTTATGGACTGGTTCTTTTCATGAAAGTGGACTGGTGGGGGTGACGTGTCAAATGGTGAGTGGAGGGTGAAGTTTATGTGTTTGTCCCTTTCAGTCCTTGCATTCCCCACATTTGTTCACTTTATATTAAACAACCAAAAACTCCTTTTTCCTTTGTAAGAACTTTGGGCAGTTGGCATGTTTAGTCCTTCCAAGTTATAGTCATGAAAACAAGGACTAAACTTGTGAATTTTGAGATCTTCAAGGGCCAATCTTGTATATAATCAACATTTTAGAGACCCAAATGCAATTATGAGTTTTGCAAGGGTATAAAATGTCAAGTTTTCAAAAGTAGAGGGACCATTCTTGCCAATTCTTCAATCTTCAAGGACTTGACTAGAAATTCACGATTCGGGCCCGGTTCTTTGTGCGGCTTCGTTTCCCGTGTTCGTTTTTGCTTGATTCCTTTGATCTTTTGGTGAATTCACGATATCCGTACCTAAAATACACAATGAACAAACACAAGCACATATATGGGTATTTTGATGATATTTTAAGCGTTTTAAGCCCGATTTAGACGATGAGACTATGTATAAATACAGTCTCATCAGACCCACAAGCTTGAATAACTTCGTTTAGGTTAAATCCACTAAAAACGGACTTGTTTTGGCTTCCTCGATCTTTTCTTCAAACTCATGTCGGTTTTTGTCGATTTTCGTGATCTTTAGTACCTACACACATGAAACAAGAAACAAGCATATACAATAACAAATTCATACAAATTAAGCATTTTATGTTCGTTTTAAGATACAATTGATATGAGTATTTCACTCATATCAAGCGTCGAAAACCTATCGAAAAACCGATTTTCCTCATTTGCTTCATCATGTAAGGCATTCATGTTACGAGGATGACGATGACGATGAACCCATATTGGCAACACTCGGTGTGTTAAGAGGGTTATAAACCTTAGATCTATTCTCGATAATCTTTAAAGCGTCATCGGTCGTTTTGTACAAAAAATTACCACCAGCGGCGGCATTCAAATAATCTCGTTCATGATCATTAAGCCCATTATAAAAAGTATCAATTTGATGCAATTCCGAAAAATCATGGTGTGGACATTCATGTAACATTTCTTTAAATCGTTCCCATGCCATTGAAAAACTCTCATTATTACGTTGTGTAAACCTTGAAATATCATTTTTCAAATGTGTTGTTTTAGATGGTGGAAAAATTGGTTCACAAACTTAGAGACGAGATAACCCCATGTCAAAATTGAATTTTGCGGTTCTTTCTCAAGCCAAATTTTTGCGGTCCATCTAACGAGTATGGAAACAACATCATCTTAATGGCGTCATGCGGAACATCCTTAAACTTGCTTGTTGCAGTGAGACGGAAATTCCTTATGTGATAATGCAAGTTGTCTTTTTCATGACCTCGAAACTTGTTTGCTTGTAACATCGACATTAAACCCGTCTTAATCTCGAAATTCTCCGCAAGGATGGCGGGAATCACAATAGCTTCTCCAAAACCCTCGGTGGGTGCTTGATACTCTGTAAATATAGGGGTATAAATTTTTCCGATAAAATGTAAACGTAAGTAAATACGAAAGACGAATATCTAAAATTAAACCACGGGATCATTGTTCGACGGAGAGTTGAAAATTGAAATTCTAAGAATGGAGTCGGTTTTATAATCGAAGACGTTTGATGGAAAAGTATAAACGAAGATGGAAACGTGAAAACATAAAAACGTAAAAAAAAATTATTATAAAATAAAAAAAATAACGCAAATCAAGAAAATGACAAAAAATTAAAATTTTTTGCAAACGTTAAAACTTAAAAAGAAAAATAAAATTATTTTAACAATACAAATGAGCCAAAAAGCCTAATAAGAAAAATACTTAAAAGAGAAAAGCTAAAAATTTGACAAGGACTATTTTTTTTAACTTATTAAACTAAAAAAAAATAAAAAATAAATAAATAAATAAAAAATTTTAAAAAAGATTAGGCCAAAAAAATAAATAATAATAATAATAAAGAAAAAATAACAAATTCTAATAAGCTAAAAAAAACGTTTTTTTTAGAAGAAAAAGTTGAATAAGATGAGTCGAAAAATCGTAAAACGACTTTAGCTATATACGGACTTATGACAAAAAATAAGACGAAACTAAAATTGCTTAAAAGAAAAATAAACAGAAAGGTAACCAAAACAATCTTGTAGAGCATATGGTAAAAAGTATGTTGTGATGTGTTGCTTATGTGCACAAGGTTGAGGGTTGGAACCTTGCTGTCACTTTTTTTCAATATTATTTTTTTGGCTTCTTATGGTATAACCCCCAGTAAGCAGTTGCTTATTGGGGTATTAGAACAAAATAAGAATACAAAAATAACAACTCAAAAGCACTGAACACAAACACGATCTAAGTAAACAAAGTAAGGCTAAATATGAAGAAAAAATATGAACAGTGACTAGAAAATAGAGGCAAATCTAGGTGCAATAAAGAGAAAATTGGGCTTAATTTTCAGCCTTCTAATAAGCTACAATCACCAATATTATTAAAAACAGAAAAGTATCTATCCTTAAACTACTTGAATCTAAAATATCTTAATCTAACTTCTTAAAATGAATCAACTACATCTGCTTGTGTAATTGACCAGATAGTTGAACAAAGTTGGTCAAGTTGGACATAAAATTTAGCCACTAGTAAATCTACCTAAGGCCAATGATTTTAAAATATTTACTAACTGATAAAAAGTAGAATCAAAGCAAACTCAACCACATATAACTACTAATGACACGTATGATCAAAATCAACTATCAACTTATGACTGAAACTAGCAGAAAGTGAACAAGTATATCACAAACTTGTTTACAAAAATGACTTCTAGTCTAATACAACTATGCAAAACCTCTAAGAAACTTCAAATGAGCATGAATCAAACCATAACTAACACCAAAATCATCATAAGCCTATGAATTCAACCCTACTGATTATTGAACCACATAGAATAACATGAACTACATTTTTTTGATTTTTTATGTTCTATGATGAAACAAAAGCCTAGAACAACTAATTCTAACCTTATAAATATGATGCAAATCAAACTTACTTCTTAAACCTAAACTAACACAATGAACTTCTTAGTTCCAAACACTAGTTAAAATTCAGGAAATAGAAATTAACAATGCAATTAACACAAATAAGCAATAAACATGAATTGACATAAAAGATAGCATGAAAGAAAATTAAGCATCTATGAAAAAGAAATAAGCACTCAAGACAATAAGCACCACAATAAGCATAGAGCATAAATCAATAGGAGGATAACTTATAAAAATCAAGGGAACTTACTCGATGTCCTTGCAGCTCAACCTTCAAACTTTTATAAGCCACTTCTCAACTTATCAAGGACAGCTATGAGAGCTTATTATAGCTTATGTTTAAAAGATTTTAAGCTAGAATCAAGAGAAAATGATCTTCAAAATATCTACTCATCTACGACTTCTTGAACAAGAAACCAATTCTTTGAACTTGTAAACATGAAATAAATAGAAATAAAGAAAAACAATAGCAAAAAGCTCAACTTATTGTCAATAAGCTGAGATTTTTAGCTTTTGCTACAGTAACTACAAACCAAAAACCTTGACTTTTGTATGAACACCTTTGTTAACATCATAAGATTCAAGCTAACAAGAGGTGATCCGGAGGTCGGGGAGGATAAAAGAGATGTTTAGACATTTTTAGAGAGAGAAAGTAAAGCTTGAAATGTAGTGTGTGTATTTAGAGAGAGAAAGGGAAATACACAAGTGAAAAGTATCCTCACCCCTCCATGGAAGTATGGAGGGGTATATATAGCCTTGACACGCACGAACTATTCTAACTTAACAAAACTAGTCCCTGCGTGTGTAGCTATATCAAACTAATGTAATTCCATAAATGGCGCTCACATTTTAGGGCTAACAACCTTGAAAAGAAAAAGTTTGCAAGCTAAAATGAAACTTTGAAAACAATAAGAACAAGTTAATAAGCTTAAATAAAACTCTTTGTCAGAGAGGTTTACACAAACTTATTAAAAAGTAAAAAAAACTAATTTCCTTTTGTTTGAGAAAATTCAAGAACAACACTGGAAATTAAATGACTTTAAATAAATGCTAAAAATTAAAGTGCTGGTAAATTAAATTGCAAGTTTAAAAATAAATGGAACTCAATCTTATTTCATAAATTCGTATGTCACATTACAATTCATGAAAGTAAAATTGGAACTAACTTAAATTAAATTAAGAAAAACAATGGAACACAGTATTCTCCCAATTGCAAGGCTTTTAAATTGCGATAAATACTTTATAAAAAAGGTTTACACATTGAGAAAAAAACGGGAACAAATTTTATCTAGCTAACATTAAACTATATATAGAACTATAGTGAGGTAACCCCAGCTGGTCTTCATCTTCAATCTTCCAAAAATGCCCTCAAAGAATATGCTTTAGATATGCCATCTTCGTGAAGGTTCTTGCTGATTTCGTGGTACTTGAGTTGATCCAAGCCTTTGATTTGATGTGGGCAGCAAGGAACTTGATCAAAACCATTAATTGAGTCAAGAGATTTGTTGTTTAGTGGCAACCCGTGAGTTTTCATTGCTTGGTGAGGTCCCATAAGCTGATGTGGATTATAGAAATCACGTGGGTATGTTGGTATGAGGATAGGATGAGATAGTGATGGGGTGATGGATTAGATTAGGAGATTAGGGTTAGAGAAGTTGATGGTGGCTGATGAAGATTATGAACCCGTACCTTTTGATTCTTTTTTTTTGTCTGTGGTAAAAAAAAATGCTACTCCTTTTTTCATATATTCTTTCATTCAAAATAAAGTCCAGGTTTGTATATATGTTGGCCTGTGGTGGGTCTGGTGATGGATTGAAGTAATGGAACAGGTAACATTTTTGTACTTTTGGTAGTTTCACCCCTTTTTGCTTTTAACTTCTATCCTTAGCAGCCTTGCGTACTTGGTCCTTTTGTTGTTGCATCGTTAATCCTTGAGTAATTGCAAACATAGTCCTTTTGTTGACAAATTTTGATTAAAGGACTAATTATGACATCCTTTAAACTCCAAGGGCTGAATTTGGATATTCTTGAAACTTAAAGGAACAATCTTGTATATTTGAGATTTACAAGGGCCAAAAGTGTCAAGTTTTCAATTCTTGAGGACCAATCTTGACAAATCTTCAAACTTCAAGGACATCTTTGAAAAATCATTGTTAGGGTCCGGTTCTTTGTGCGGCTTCGTTTCCCGTGTTCATTTTTTGCTTCATTTTTGTGATCTTTTGTTGATTTCACGATATCCGTACCTAAAATACACAATGAACAACACACAAGCATATATTTGGGTATTTTGATGATATTTTTAGCGTTTTAAGCCCAATTTGGACGATGAGACTATGTATAGTTACAGTCTCATCACTCCCCCATACTAAACCATTTCCGTGTCCCCACGCAATGCTAGAATTAAGTATCGTAGCACTTCCAAAATTCATTTTATGATGACATTTATTGAAAATATAAATTTAAATAAACTTCTACATGCGTTTTAGACATAATGTATTGTTTTCATCACAATTAAGTGACTTTTGGGATCATAGAATAAGAACACGTGAATGCTTCGTTAGAAATTATTTCGTCGTCCTCGATTTTCACCCAATTTCATGCTAAGCGTGTAACGAGATCATTGTTATTATAAGTTAGCAACACGATCATATCTCATGAGTGTTAATTACGAAACTAGACTCCCTTATTCCTACTTGGTATCTCTTATATTTTATTTTGTCTTAATGATCACGAGGATACATCATTGACTTATGCGTGAATAGAGATTAAGTCTAAAAATAGAGTCTTAACGGTGTAACCAAAATCATCGAATTAATAATTCATCCTAATAGACAACGATGTCAAAAAAATAAGTCAACAAGAAGGATCGATAAACACGGTTTTATAACGGTTTTGAACATGAGACTTATTACCAAGACTTTTATACGCCCCCTAACAGAAGGGCCTTATTATCATAGGTTTACCTCCATCTTTTATTCAACTTCGCCATGAAGCTTTTATTATGACTTCGGTCTTGCCTTGCCTTTTATTATCCGCCTCATCGGTGGTTTTATTAGCCAAAGACATATATCCTCACGCTAAAGCGAATTTTGGATCTTTAAAGCTTCAAAGATTAAGGCTTGATTCACTTTCAATTTCGGCATAGATTTTTCGGCCTTGTGAGCTTCAAATTTTTGCTTAATTTAGGTGAGCACTTGAAATCTTATTATTGGGTGAAGCTTTCGATTATTCGGGTTGCCAATACTTCAAAACCGTGACGCTGGCGATACCTTAATGTTTTCCCAATTTAATTACATGGAAGCAACTAAAACAAATTAGAAACCAACAATAGTGACTAAACCGCTAAATCAATATTTATTAGCAATTTATTATCAAAACGTGGGGAGAATAAGCTAATAATTACTACACATGAGATCGTGAAATATTACAAGACTTATAAATAACTCTATCATTTCTCGTCTTCATTTAATAGACTTATCCTAAAAAGTTAAGGAATCGAAGCTAAGTGCTCAACACGCACGGTCGAGTCAAAAATTACTCTTATTCTCACCATCGGAAAACCTACATTCGTGTCTTAAACACTTATGAAAAACAAGAAAAATTTTAAAATTTGGCCATTTTTAGCCTTATTTGCAACAAAATGATAACAAAAAGATGAAAATTGGATTGCGTGGTGACGTAAGCAAGGTGAAGTATCTACTCACCCCCATACTAAAACTAAACATTGTCCTCAATGTTTCGAGTCTAGGGGTGAAAACACCCCCATACTAGAGACGAAGTCGAATGCTTAATCTCGAGCATGGAAAGGGTAAAACGAATAACCTAAAAGCCGTTTATGAATTATGCTAATAAGATAAACGTTAGAACATAAAAGGATATCATCGGATATCGGAATCTCCAAAGGCAACGATCGAAGCTCGAGTGCTACGTAAAATGAACACGAGAGGCTTCAATGATGACGATGAACCTAATAAATCACAATCACAAACAACCACGGAACAAAGGTTGGAAGAGCACATGTCCCCTCATTACAATATTAGAAAACGATAATATATACAAGGATAAACATGAGAATCCCCCACGAGGCACCTTGTTTTTGATAACCGAGTCAAAAGCTCGACTCGAATCCCCATAAATGTGATCATTTAGGGATAATCATGGTATGGTCATTTTTGGTGGGACTTACATGTAATCAAGGCCCAAAAGCAACCGTGAATAAAGGCAAAGCCTTTATATTGGGGTCAAAGATCGTATCCTCACATTTGGTGGAAAATGATAAAGGCAAAGCCGGAGGATACGTTTTGTAAGGAAGAAAACTCCTTACAACGTACTCGAAGTACGTGTAGTCATGAGTACCGAGAGGGTGGGTAGGATTACTTTGAGGCGAAGGAAAATTTGAAATAGAATCAATAATAATAGGGGTCTCAAAGTCTCCTCCCGGTTCAAAGGCAAAGGCCTCATTAAAATCCTCATTCTCATCGAGAGGCGGTCCATCGGTGAACCCCTCGAGAATGGAGCACAAGTCAAAAGAGAAGGCTCATCCAAATGAGACTTAGGGAGGGTGACTAGCAAATCCGGCTCATCGAGTTTAGCATCCTTAGAATCCTCACTCTCGATGTCCTCGAACGTCTCATCAAAGAGAGGATTTACGTCACAAAAAAACGAACTCGTCATCAAATTCAAAAAGGGAATCCGAGTAGATTTTAAATTCGTCGACACGAACTTCCTCATCGAGTAGTGACTCGTCATCACTAGTGGAAAAATCATCATCGAAAAGCGGGTTTGAAAAAGTCAATTATTCTCTACCCGAAGTGTCGTTGGGAGAGACATCATAACATGAAATCGTATCATACTCACTATCGTAATTTGCCTCGTTAGAATCTTCATGGAAAAATTCATCGAGAGAAAAATCACTTAACTCCTCATTGAAGACAACCGTAGGCTCACTTTGGATTGGAATAGGGATCTCAACACTAGGATTAGTGCTAAGATTCTTCTCCCCCATACTTAGAGAGGCATCGGGTTTCGTAGGGAGCATGAGAGTAATGGTTTCACAAGACAAGTTGAGATTAAAAATGTCGCTATCGTCGTCGTCATCATAAATAGGAGGCGTGAGATCACATCTAGCTAGATGCTCCTCTCTTTCTAGTTCTATTCTCTTATGACGAATTTCGATGCTTAAACCATTGTAATCTTGTAAAAGTTGTTTGGTTCTAATCTCACACTCTCTTTTAAACTCGTCACTTATTTCTTCTTTACGATATCTCCTAATGTTGATTTCATTAGTTATATCGTTTATTTCTTGATTGATTCGTCGTTTCTCCTCTTCTATATCTTTGATGCTTTCTTCGATCACTTCGACGATTGAAAGTTCCCTTTTCTCCATAATTTGTTGAAAAAGCAATTTAATTTCTTCAAATCCCTTGTCGAGGCGACTAGCACCGAGATCATCATCGAAAAAATTTTGTGGAGGTGATTGGTCAAAACCGGAGAATTGGTTGTCGAAAGACGTATCATGGTTCATCGGTTGATAATCATACCCATAATGAGGTGAATTTCCACAAGACTCACATGAATACGACGATGGATATTGCGATGATTGGTGAAAGAAATTAGGATTCGGTTTGGGGTCATTATAATTCGTACAACTAAATCCGAAGTCGTGCTCCAAACCGCAAAAATTACACGAATAAGACAAAGGCGGTTGTGGAGTTTGGTCATAGGATTGAAATCCGTAACCATGGTCGTTTTGAGGAGAGTTGTATATATACCCCTCCCTTCCTCCATAAATCTCGCAATTGAAGCAATTACCACCGTCGGGCGGACCTCCACAATATGGACAAGAGTAATATCCCTCGTTGGACATGACGAAATGCGAATGGTGTTACGAGAATTAAACACTAGAGGGTTAGAAAAAGAATTAATTGATTAGGGGTAAGAAGAATATTTTTCATTTTCTATATTTTTTTTTACTTTTTTTATTTTTATTATTTTTTTTTTATTATTATTTTTTTATTTTTTTTCTCCCAATTGCAAGGCTTTTAAATTGCGATAAATACTCTATTAAAAAGGTTTACACATTGAGAAAAAAACTGGAACAAATTTTATCTAGCTAACACTAAACTATATATAGAACTATAGTGAGGTAACCCTAGCTGGTCTTCATCTTCAATCTTCCAAAAATGCCCTCAAAGAATATGCTTTGGTTATGCCATCTTCGTGAAGGTTCTTGCTGATTTCGTGGTACTTGAGTTGATCCAAGCCTTTGATTTGTTGTGGGCAGCAAGGAACTTGATCAAAACCATTAATTGAGTCAAGAGATTTGTTGTTTAGTGGCAACCCGTGAGTTTTCATTGCTTGGTGAGGTCCCATAAGCTGATGTGGATGATGGAAATCACGTGGGTATGTTGGTATGAGGATAGGATGAGATAGTGATGGGGTGATGGATTAGATTAGGAGATTAGGGTTAGAGAAGTTGATGGTGGCTGATGAAGATTATGAACCCGTACCTTTTGATTCTTTTTTTTGTCTGTGGTAAACAACAAATGCTACTTCTTTTTTCATATATTCTTTACTTCAAAATAAAGTCCAGGTTTATATATATGTTGGGCTGTGGTGGGTCTGGTGATGGATTGAAGTAATGGAACAGGTAACATTTTTGTACTTTTGGTAGTTTCACCCCTTTTTGCTTTTAACTTCCATCCTTAGCAGCCTTGCGTACTTGGTCCTTTTGTTGTTGCATCGTTAATCCTTGAGTAATTGCAAACATAGTCCTTTCGTTGACAAATTTTGATTAAAGGACTAATTATGACATCCTTTAAACTCCAAGGGCTGAATTTGAATATTCTTGAAACTTAAAGGACCAATCTTGTATATTTGAGATTTACAAGGGCTAAAAGTGTCAAGTTTTCAATTCTTGAGGACCAATCTTGACAAATCTTCAAACTTCAAGGACATCTTTGAAAAATCATTGTTAGGGTCCGGTTCTTTGTGCGGCTTCGTTTCCCGTGTTCGTTTTTTGCTTCATTTTTGTGATCTTTTGTTGATTTCACGATATTCGTACCTAAAATACACAATGAACAAACACAAGCATATATTTGGGAATTTTGATGATATTTTAAGCGTTTTAAGCCCGATTTGGACGATGAGACTATGTATAATTACAGTCTCATCAGTGCTTGAAGCAACTCCATCATAGTACGATTAGCCATGGTGACTATTGGTTCTACAACGGGTTCGACAACTGGAGTTTCTTCTTCAATCAAATTGCCTTGGTTTTGACGACGTTTGCGAGCTCGTTTTGCTTGATTACAAGTTTGCATAAACGTGACGTAGAATGTGGAGGTGAGCAAAGATGATTCTTTTGGGTGTTTTGTGGATTTTCAATTTTTTGTGTTATTGATTGTTTTTAATTTTTTTGGGATTTTGTGTGTATTCGTAGATAAAATTCTACCAAATCTCTCCTCGAATCAAACTCTTGATTAAAGAAGCCTCAAAGGAATGAAAACGATCACGTGGAGTGAACGCCTTCGATTGACTTTAGAACTTTGATGAAAACCAAATTTGTTCAAGGGGGTTTAATCACATAGAAACCAAGCAAATATATATGATACGTAATAATACTTTGGGCGGCAAAACCCTCGATTAGCCTTCAAATCAAATACTCACAAGCAAGCGGAGAAACGAGGCGTCGTGAAGCACTTAAGAGCCTTCTTCTTTAGGGTGTATTTTATAACACCTTCCTTATACCCACCTTATAGTTCGTATCTTTCAAAATCGAGCTTCACGAAAGTATTTATCTATTTTCGCCTTTTTCTTTTTGTTTGAGATTCGAATACAATAACTAGGAGATCAAATCCCAATTAAGGTTGTGCTTTCACACTTTTGGAGATATTTTGCATTTGTTGTGATACTAATACAATATAGTAATAATATTTCACAAGAAAAACGAAAAAACCGATAATACGCATTAGTAGAGTTCTACTAACACAAATACTATTTATGGTTAGATATTAAAAAAATGAACAAATTAATCACGAAACACCTCCCCGGCAGTGGCGCCAAAATGATTGTAGGAAAAATACACTCTTGTTTAGGAAAACAAAAGAGCGTATATGAGCGGTAAGGATTAAACAAATGATTTAGGAAAATCAAGTGTTAATGATCCAAATAAGTTCATTTCCCAAGGAGGTATATGTGTGTGAATAATTCGTAATGATTTTGGATTAATATTGAGAAAGAAAATATGAGAAAACAGAATGACGGATACGTTAAAATTATGCTACAATGACAAAACGAAAAACCGTAAAAAGTGACAAAATAAAAATTAATTCTAAAAATTCCCAAAAAATTACCAAAAATAGCTAAAAATAAACTAAGAGCTTACAAATGATCAAAACTTTTTCAAACCTTTAAATTAATTAATTATTAATTTTTAAATGCTAATTGAAGCCCTAAAAATCCAAATAATTAATAAAATGCCCAAATAAAGATTTTTCACTTTGTAGACCTCTAAAATGACTTAATAAGACTAAAAACTATCTTCATGAAATTTAAAACTAATGAAAACTATTTTTAAATGATTAAAAACTATTAAAATATTTAAATAATTCTAAAAATTAATAAAATGATGAGAAAAATAATCTAAGAGTTTTAGAAATCCTAACTTAATGTATTTGACCTAAGAAAAATGTAAAAGTTGCAAAAATATTAAAAATGAAGTTTAATAATAAAATAATATTAAAATATTATTAAAAATCCAAAAATTTAAAAATTTCTAAAAACTTGCAAACTAGTTTATATTAACCTAAATAAACAGAAAATGAAAGTGAAATTACCAAAATATCCCTAATGGGGCCCCAAATGGGCTAAAATAAAAAACAGACCAAGTTATTGGGCTTTTTGGCCCAATAAAATCCAACTCAACCAAATAAGCTGAAAATCACCAGTCTAGCTTAAAATTGAATTCTAAACACAAAAGTCTGAAGGCCCAAAAGCTGAATGTGAGCTTATCACAGCTTAAACTTACAACAGCTTATTCTTAATGGGCTTTTTGGCCCATTAAGCTATAAGCCAATGCCATAAGATATAATTTGACACACAACCTTCTTTTGAGATGCCTAAGAGATCTATGAAAATAAATTTTGAAAAAGAACAACCAATCAGCCAGAAATAAGCAAAGTATAAATCCACTAAAAGACAAAATAGTCGACTTAGAGATTTAGACCACCCCAGACCTTGATTCAACTTGCAAAAGACTCTAAATGACTTAAATAAGCCAAATCAATCAAGAAAAGTCCAATAAGCAAAGCCAAATAAGCTGAATGAATTGATAAGCACTTATGTAAAAGTCAAATTAGTTGGTTTTCTAGTCAAACCTTAAAGTCAACCACCCAAATGCTCCAGAATGAACAGATGGGTCAAATGATGAGCACCTATTACAAAATTAAAGTTTTTGCAGGTTAAAATAAGCTAGAACAGCTTATTGTTAAGCTAAACCAAAAATATCACTAGCAGTGGCTAGTAGCAGGGGAAAGGAGTTCCCACTGCTTTGACTATTTGACTTTTGATTTTTGAGAGATTTACTTAGATTCAATGGATAACAAGGGCACCCTTACAACCAGTGAGTTGTAATGAGTCATAAACTAGCAAGAAATCACAAAATCACTAAGCCAAATGATACAATTTAAGCAAACAGCCCCCAGATATGACACAGACTTGGAAAATAAGCAGTTATGAAGAAATAAGCAGTTTAAGCATGAATAAGCCAACCAAAATGAACCATATGCATACACAAGCTATAATAAACTCCAATAAGCACAAATAAACTTGTTTTAAAAACTGATTCAATGATTAGATTAGGTTTCAAGCACAACTGATTACTGATGAAGAACACAAAACCTATTGCTGAACTATATGACCACAGATCCAATTTCAACACCTTAAATCCCTTACCCACGTTGTATTAACTAAGATTTAGCACTTGTTAACCCTATTCTACCCTTAGATCTAGGTGTCTCCAAAATTTCAGTCAATAACAACAAGTTAAACAGATTTAATGGCCTTTTGTTGGATTTATGTGATACAACCTTCAAAACTTGCAGATAAGTAACCAAATACCCAATACAAGCATGAACAAACACAATACACTAGACAACACCTACTCAAATCAACTCAAACCAAGGTTATGCAGTTAACCCAAACACCCCTTATTAAACTGATTTCTCAATGTTTCAAAGGATATGTATGATTCAACCCACAAAACAGGCTCAAATCAACTCAATAACAACAAACAACCTTCAAATAACAAGATCCAACCACAAAATCACAGATTCACAGACAAAAACTCATATTCTTAAAAAATCATGAAATATTCAGAAAACTTAAAAGGGTTTAGAGATGTGCACCTCCAAAACATACATCCATGCTTTGGGATGTTTGAGCTTAAGTAGTAGTAGAACAACCACTAGCTTCCTTGTACCTGCTAAGATTCAACAAACACAAGGGTGAACCAAAAACAATGAAATACTAATTTTTGAAAACAAGGGTTTTAAAACTCAAAATCCTTTCCTCAAAACTCAACAAATAGATAAATGGAACTCAGACTTTAGCTAATCAAACACCAAACTTTTATAAAAACATAAAAGGAAATCACAATTTTCAGAAAATACCAACTTATATTTATAAAAAGGAATTACAAAGATTTTAGCTAAAATATGGAACAAAGGTCTACTCACAAGTTGAGGCTCCTTTTATAGACTATCATAGACGATTCTAGAATGCAAAATACATGAAAACCCTAGCTATGTAATCTCATATATGCCCTTGAGTCTTCTAGACGCGTTTGATGTTTGTGAGCTGTCCAAATGAATCCTAAGCGTTTATTTTTGCTTTGGGGCCAAGTAAGGAGTATAGAACGTTGATCTTGCCACGTGGATTTGCTTGGAGAGGTGGGTGTCACATGATTGGTGTAGGGCAGGTATGGGTGGGGTCCTTTGGGTAGTGGGATTGGTGATGTTAAGGTATGGAATGATTTGGTTTGAGGTGAATCACACGTGGGTTAGGGTAATTTCATTTTACCCTTTGTTTTAACTGAAAGAGTTACTGAGTTCTTGGGGCGAATAGTAACTCATTTGATCTGGTTTTGGTGGAAGGGTTAAGTGTTTGGCGCATTTTTGTTTTTCAAATGTTTCATGTGGCAATAGTAGTCCTCAGACTTTTGGAAAAAGTGTATACAAAGTCTTTTAGCCCTTCAAACTCGTTCTCCTTTGTAAATGAAGTTTCAGAATTCATAGTTTGGCCACAAATTGTTTTCAAAAGGGATTTTAGGGCTTTTATGACTTTGGCATATTTACAACATTAGTCCTTTTGATATTTAATCCATTTTAAATGGACTAAATGTGTAATATTCTTGAACTTCAAGGGTCTTCATTGTAAGTTTGACTTCATGAGGGACCTTTATTGACAATTTAGATTTGTTGAGAGACTAAACTTGCCAAATCTTCAAATATGAAGGAACTTGTTGTCATTTTGACAAACTTAAGGGACCAAACTTGTAATTATGAATATACAAGGGTATTAAATGTCATTTCATGATAAATGAGGGACTATTCTTGTACATCTTCAAGTCTTCAAGGTCTTTTCTTTTGAGAAATCCATAACTAGGGCTTAGTTCATTGTGTTCGTTTCTCGTGTTCGTTTTTCCTTGTTTCTTGTGATCTTTTGTCTTTTTCACGATATCCATACCTAAAATACACAAGTAAACAAACACAAGCATATATATGGTATCTTCATGACATTTTATGCATTTAAAGCCAAAAAAGAAAGATGAGATCATCTATAAATTCCATCTCATCACCCCCTCATGGGTTTTCAAATTGTTTATAATCTTTTAAAAGTGAGGCTATAAACTCACCTTAGCCTATAGGGTCTTTTGATTTGCCAACCACAACCTTCTCATTGAATCTGGACTGACACACAATATGCATATATATCAAGTGTTAGTCTCTGACTTCAATCTATTTATATACACATTCTTTGATTTAATTATTTTGGGGTAATAGTATCATTGTTCGGGCCATTATACTTAGAAGCCATTCTATAAACGTTTGAGGAGCGAGGGCACTTTAAATCGTAAACCCAACCACTCAGTTAGAACGTAATATCGAGACGGAACATCTTTGTACAAAGTTCCCTACTAACATGACCCAATATATTTCATTACATTTTGAGTTTCAATATTGGCAAAAATAGCCCTTGTTGTTATAGTTTGGTAGTATATTTACACTTTTTACCCTTAAAGTATATAGTTTTATAAATTGCAATTTCAACCTTCAATATTTAACCTTAATGTCTCAAACTTTACAACATTTGTTCTTATAGATTTTACTTTCATAAAATGACACTTTTGGTGCAAAATGATAAATAGTTTCAGAATTGACATTTTTAGTCCCTGAACTTGTAAAAATCACATAACAAGCTCAAAAATGATCCAAATGATCTAGGATTTGAAAACAAAGTTTATGAACACATTAATCATCATAATAACAACATTTCTACAGAATTATAGCTTTTGAAATGGGTTTTTGCTCATTATTTTATGTAAAATACAAAATTAGGGTTTTAAGACATCTTTAACTTACAACTTTCATTTAAAATGATGAAATGACTTAGTTTCTTTTAGATTATATTTCTAACATAATTTTGGCATTATAAAAAGTCTAAATAAACATTATTATAAGATCAAAGCCTTGGTTAACATAGATTTTACCTAGGTAGCTCAAAAATTGCTCCTTATGGCTTCTTATGAACACAACTTGCTACCAAAGCTTCAAGAGCTTTAATGGCAACCTTCTTGACCTGTTTTTTGGTCTTGTGGGATGTCCTAAGACGTATGTAGAGGTGGATATGAATTATGGGTAGGAGATACAAAGGAAACGGGGTGCAAGTTCTTCATATGTTCATTTGCCCCTATTTATACTAGTTTGGCAACTTAGGCTCCAAGATATGGCTTAGGACGTGTAAGATAAATAGATTACTGACTAAGGGAGGCTGGTGAAGGTCTACACAAGTTCTTAGACTCTAGGTTTGATCTAATCCTTCCTTGTGGCTCAAAATGGATCACGGCTACATATGGATGAGAATGGTGATGTGTAGCAAGCAAGGAGGTGATTCACCTACTTGTAACACTCCTAAAATATCTAACAACTCATAATTATCAGGTTTTTTAACATGGAATGGAGGGAAAAGGTTTGAAAATGAATTTTGGAGGCAAAATACAAAACCGGATTCCATTTCTAGGGCTTGTAAGTTATGATTTGTGTTTTTGGTGATTAGGGACTTAGGAAAGTTATTAGTGAATGATTAAGGCTTAATTAGGGTTTAGAAATTCTATTTAAGATATTTGGGTCCTTCGTTTGAAGTTTAACAAAGGTTTGATGTGAAAATGGGAAGTATACTTTTGTAGATTAGGGTTTTCTAATTATCTAGGGTTTAATCTTAGTAAATGTGATTATCCTCCTCTTAGATACTGATGTAAACTCAATTTAGGTCCTATAAATTTTTTCTTAAGTGTCCAAAGAGTTCTTACACTTGGTTTAAGGGTTTAGTCTAGGTAAACATGTCTAAAGAGTAAAAATACCTATTTTGACCTAATTTACAAATCATGCATTGAAATCTTGTACCTTGTGCATTAGGGTACTTGTAAATTGTCTTAATATAATCTTATAATCTTAATGAAGTCCTATGAGTATTTGTAGATTTGTATCTTAAGAACTAGGTGATGATTCCATGTAGATTTCTTAATATAAGGGTTTTTAGGTCATTAAGCCTAATGACTTTCTAGTTTGGGTAATTAGGGTTTATATTTTAATGTACACTTATACTAAGTCTTATATACTATTATGACTTCTATGGGTTCTACATTCTTAGTTTAAGGGTTTAAATGGGTTGATCATATTATATGGTTATTTAAGTAAGCTTGAGGTTCTATGCTTTAAAAACTTGTACTTTATGCTTTAATAATTTGTAACTTGGTTCAAGATAAATGTATGATTATATTATGATACTTAGTTGAGGTTTATACTTTTTTGCAAAAGATTAGAGTCTAATTCATTATAGGTTTGAGTTTATATGCTAATCTTGGTTTTAGGTCATTTTCTTGTAATTAGCTTGTGATTAGTGAATATTAGTGTTTTATGATTATCTATCTTTTCTTTATATGGTGGATTAGAATTAGTGTAAAGTGTTTAATAATAGTACATAGTCATTTTGTGGTTATATTGCTTGAAGTACTAGTTTATAAGGGATTTCTAAGGTTTTCATGGGAATTTAGGGTATCTTTGTTATATTTGAGTTGTTCTTATTCATTTTTTATTCATATGATAACTTTTAGAACCCAGACTTGATATATACATAGTGTTTACAACATATAGACATATGTTGATGTGGCAATTGTGATAGTGAGATCCATAAGTCAGTCATATATTGTAGTGAAAATGCAAATATTTCTGAGTAAAATGACCTCTTTATTTATGAACATGGATATTACATTAGCCAAAACTACTGGATGTTATAGTTCATAACATCGTTCACGTTCATGACCGTCTTCTATCTCACGGGGTACGTTTCATTTTTCATTCTGGGAAGATGTGTAAAAGCTTGGTAGACCAGACTTAAGCTTAGTATGACTTTCCGTCCTCAGACAGACGTTTCACGTCACATTTCACGTCTTATCTCGCCTCGTTCATCGTTACCTCCTCGGTGATTGCACGTTCACGATATGTTTCCTATATCATGTTCACCCTACGTTCTTATATTACGTTCACGATATGTTGCACGTATTCTCGTTCTTTTAATGTTCTCATATTCCATGCACTATATCTCCACGTATCACGTTCACAATTGTTCACGTATCACGTTCATAATTGTTCACGTACTACGTCTCAATATGTATCGCGCATCAATGCTTTGAGTGTGCTTGTACTAGTAAGCATGTCACTTCGTACCATATTGTTTCATGTATCCTTACATGTTATTTCTTATCCCTTCGATCAGATCCAAAAGAATCTATCTTACGTTGATGAACCAGAAACTTTTACATACTGTCAAGTCAGGTTCATGAAGACCAAGATGATTTATCTTCGTCAAGAACATTGGAGGAACCGTTCCTAGCTGGTTTCCACTTGGAAACGGAGGAGTCCATCTGGATTTCTGATTCTCTTTTCCTCCCATAACTCAGATATATTCCTTTCAGCCACCTTATGTTCCATGTTCCCTCCAGTCACGTCATCTTCCATGTTCTCGACAGTCACGTCACATTCATGTGCCTTCCAGGGTATTGTATCTCTAATTCGAGGACGAATTATTCTTTTTAGAGGGGTAGAGTTGTAAAACCCGCTTTAAAAACCCTAGAACACTGATTACATGAAATTACGTATAAGTTATAACAATATGAATAATTAATATACTACACGAGCCACGAATAGTGTTATGTATATATAGTATATTAATTAAACACGATAAGTAATTACGTATATAATAGGTACGTATAACATATATAATGATAATAATAAAAATCCACGACGTTTAAAACACGAATATACGTAATAGTAAACAAGTCGCAAAAATAAAAACAAAAGTATAAGGGCTGTTTTGGTTTAGACGGATAGTATAGGGCCAAGAATAAGTCATGGGCTCAAGGCCCAAATTGAAAAGCCAGGCCGACTAAACAAAAAAAATAAGACGGGGGGAGTAGGCTTTATTTTAGACAACATATTGATAAAACCCTAAAACATAACCATATACGCCGATCGTTTTTTTTCTCCTCCTTTTCTTTTCTGCCGTCCTGAACACCACACAAAGACAAGGAGAAAACAACGTGGGTTTTCTTCCAGGAACCAGGTTTGTGTCGTGTTTACATTCCTAAACCCTATCATGCAAACAAGGTAAGCTTTAACCTTGTTTTATCTTTTGTTTTCTTTATTATTATGATCAAGAATCCATTATTAGGGTTTAAAAACATTTTTATAGAATGTAGAAATCAAACCAGACCAAGGGATTTGGATTGGTTATGTGTTTGTGGGGTTTTCACGCAAACCGAGACACCTATGTGTCTTGGTGGTGTGATGTGTCGTGGATTAACACATATACTTATAGGACAAATTTAGGTAATTACCTTTAGGAAAAAGTAATTAACCAAAAATAAGTCAAAGACGGATACGATTAAACACGTGAGTGAACCAAGTTCGTTGTACACGAAGATCGAGTGAATTTGAGACGTTTCGTTTTGATTTGGACAATTGATTTGAATGTGTCGTTGGTTTTTAAAACTAAAATTAATCTCTACGAATTTTAAGCTATTTAAAGATAACCTAAAGTGCATGAATCGTTAAAAACGAAATATTTAAAATTAACCTAAAAAATTAATTACTTAAAAATTAAAACTCTATTTAAAATTTAAACTAGTTAAAATCTATAAAAATTAATTCTATTTAAAAATTAAAAGTTTTAATCTAATATAAAATCTAATTAAACCTTAAAAACTAATATACTTTTTTAAAAAAATTACTTTTTAAAACTAATCTATTAAAATAAAAACATTTTTTTTTATTTTTTTTATATTTATTTATATTATTAAATAGATTATTTATTTTATTTAATCTAAGATTTTATTAAAAACATTAAGTAAAAGTTAATATAAAACGTAATCCTAATTTAATTTAAACTAGAGAAACAAAATCTGCCAACCTAACTGACACTATATTAATTAAGTAAATGAAAACAAAACCAAAAGAGCTCTTAGCTCAGATGGTTATCACACAATGCAGCTACCCGTGAGGTCACAAGTTCGAGTCCTGTAGAGGACATATTTTTTTTATAAATTTTCCTTTTGACAGTCTGAGTAAGATACCAGTTACAGGAGTAACTTTATGAAGCTTAATAGCTTATAGCTGCTAGGAAACAGCTTCTGAACTTATCAGATCAGTTGGATCTGATAAGCTAGAAAATAAGTCAATTGCAATAATCAGTAACTCGAAAATTTAACCAGCAAATCAACAAAATCACAATTAAGTAGAAAAGAAAATCAGCAGACCATATCAAATCAAACTGGCACTAATCAAATCTCAGCAATCTAATCTTAATATGAAGCAAAGTATAAGATGATTAAAAACTCTCAAAACAGTCAATGCAGTATAAAAAACAATCTGGATAAGCCAGATTAAATCTTAACAAATCAGTCTGCATAACTAAAACCAATGCTAAATCAGTTTAAACATTATATCTCTAGAATAACTAATATTCAATTTGAAAACTCAATCCTAGCAACCAATACTCAGATCAATAACAGATCTGACACACTAAGAACAAATTCCAAATCCTTATAAAACAAATCACTCTAAATCAGTTTTAAACAATAATTGAACTATTAAACACTACTTAACCTTTATCATCAGACAAATCTAAAAAAAAATAACAAAATAAACATTATATGTAAATGAGTGACAGCAAATACCAGACTTATAACAAAACAGTAAAGACTCACACTCAGCAGATATCAATATATTCTATACTTATAAAGTTCATCAAAACTTAAACATCTTAATCATGGCAGTAAGCTACTAAACACAAACTCAACACTCATAAGCAGATTCAGAAAAGCATTTCCCAAACAGATTCATCATAAACAATCACAAATAAACTTAAGATAAGCAGAAACAAATACGCATAAGCAACTTTAATATCTAAATCATCTAAACAGTTAAACACAGTTTAATCTAATAAAATGTAAAATAAAAGGAGTAAGCACCTTTTGATGATGCCATTGGGAAGTAGGCTAGCGCTGAGCTACCTATGATCCGAACCGCAATCACCAAACCACCATTAACCATCACCCGTCACCAAACAAATCACCGTTCGAGCCATATTACTCCAATAAATGTAACCGAACCAAATTTTTTATTCATCCAGTTGGGATAAATATTATCCAAACTTAAACTTTAAAAATTAATTATGTAAAAATAATAATAAAATTAATTTGCATAATAGTTTATAACAGAAAAGGTAAATTATCGAGACACCAATGACAAGAAAAAACTGATATTTTATTAATTTCCAACAAGATTACAAGATTTAAAAGAAAAGAAAATACAAATTACTTCTAGAACTATTTCTACAGCATTTAATTAAAGTAAAAGAATGGATGATTGATTACAAGAAATTTGGGGGTATTTATAGCCCCCCCAAGGGCATCCTTGACCGGATATTCGCATCTTCAGTAGAATATCCTTTTTGATTTTGAGCCTTCGATCTTCAATTATTTTCTCTTTCTTCAATCTGAGGGCTGTTATCTCTCGTAGCTCACACGGATTGCCAAGGTGGCAATCCTTGTGTTTGTTGTGTTTCTTTTGGATGCTGTGATTGGTTGAAATGGCTAGATGAGGTGTTCATTCCAATAAGATTCGGCCACGTAGCACTTTCGTTACACTCCTTCTTCTTTCTATAAGTATGGGGTTTTCTTTTCTTTTCTTGTGAATTAATTGATTTTATCAAAACCCCTATGTAAAACTGATGAATTCATTATGCTAGGGTTTAGGTACAGTAACTATAAGTTACTGGTTTTGTGTGGGTGAACAATGGGGAGAAGAAAGAGTTACATAGGTTTCATCGACACATTTAATTAATATGTGTGAGATATGAGAGATGTGAGTGGGTAGGTAAATGGATCGGTTTATATATTTTTTAAGAGAAAAAGTGAATGTGGACGGTTTGTGTATCAAAGTGACGTGTTTATATAACAAATGTGTTTAAAAACAAGTAACCACTTAGAGTAAAACCCTAGCAAGCCCAAATTCGTTACTTCCTTTTCATTTTATTTTCTGAATTGGGCTATAGGCCCAATATACATCCAGCCGTGTATTAATCTTCATAATTGGGCCTTCAAGTGGACTTGTTCAAAATTATTTCACTTAATATCCATTGATGGGATTTTCAAGCCCAATAAACCCATATGGGACCCACTTGTCCCGTTTCCTTGATAAATGATTAAATCCTTCAAAGTCGAGCTCGATTTTTGGCTTCTTGATCTTTTTCATCATTCTCGTGTCGATTTTCGTCGGTTTTTGCGAACTTGGTACCTACACACATGAAAACAAGAAACACACATATCCAAGGCATTTTTTAATACATTATGAGCATATTTTCATTGTTTTAGGCTAAAAATGATATGAGTAAAAACACTCATATCAAATTCCCCCATGCTAAGCAATTGCCGTGTCCTCACGCAATGATAAAATAAAACTATGTCTACACCATTATTTAACTGTTTTTTGTAAAGACATAAAATAACTTTAAGGATCATAAAAGCTCAAATAGATTCATCGTCCTCGACTTTTCACTTTTCCATGCCAAGTGCAAAAACAAGATCATTGTCATTATAAGTTGGTAGACTAACACGAACTCATGTGGGCCAATTAATCACTTAGACTCCCTTATTCCTATGTGTATCTCTTATATTTTATTGTTGTCTAGAATGATCACGAGGATGCATTGTTGACTTATTTCGATAATTTATTAGGCTGAAAATAAAGTGAACGACTTAATCAATAGTTAGCTAAAGGACAAAATCTTTTAAAACTGCTTCTCGGGCTCTCATAAAGTTCATATCTTGGCATAACTTGTTTCGCGATTTGAGACCTTTCTCAGATCGATATTTGGCAGTGACTTAATACTTCCAATCTTGAGAGACGTTCACGAAATAATGGTCTTCTCTTCATAATATTTCTTCACTTGAATTTTTGAGAGATTCATACTTGGACCACGACTTCTTCATTTTTCTCCAATCTTTACTTGGGATTTTGATTAACAACGATCCGCCTCCTTTTTGGACTTGGCTTCATTTATCCTCATACCTTATTTTGGTCTTTTTGGATAGACTTCTCCATGACTTTTTGGGAGTAATTTGCTTTTCGTCGTGTGTCTCGATCCTTCATATTGATTTTTGATAAATGAATCTTCACATCACTTGAGATCTTTAGCAATAAAACATAGCCGTCATGTCTTGTTAGGACCTTTTTGGACTCGCCAATCTTCGCATCCCGCTTCAATAAGTTATGCCTTGGCTATGAACTCTAATCCATACCGAGTAACTTTTAAACGATCTTGGGCTAG
Source organism: Glebionis coronaria (assembly GCA_025667525.1). Lineage (NCBI taxonomy): Eukaryota > Viridiplantae > Streptophyta > Magnoliopsida > Asterales > Asteraceae > Glebionis > Glebionis coronaria. The sequence continues at coordinate 177,442 of JANFOE010000290.1, read as the reverse complement.
AAGCTAAGTAACTTTTCAAATCGTTCAACATTATTTATTGCAATTAAATTTATTAACAAGTGATGGGAGAATAGGCTTATAATTAACTCACATAAATTCCCGAAAGAATACCGAACTTATAATTGGCTCTATCATCTCTTGTTCTCCATAAATGGATACTTAGCCTATCAAATCAAAGTTTTGGGTTTTCAAGTCATCTATAGGACCTTGCAACTTCTTATACTCTTGCAAGTTTTAGAATTTGCGTTTTAAAGTTCCCTTGATAAACGACTTTCTAGGATCAATTATAGGAGCTTGCGAAAAGTTCTTGTTCTTAACTCGTATGAATTAAGACCTTCGCGTTTTAAATCTCCCTATATAATAGCCTAGCAAAACTTAATTCAAATACGTTAAGGAAAAGCTAAGGTTAAAAACCGAGTCGAGTCAAAAACTATTCTTATTGAAAGCCTACATTCGTGTCAAAAACACTTATTAAAACTTAAAAATAACACTAAAAATTTTAAAATTTTATGAAAAAATGAGAAAAATAATACGTTTGGACACGACAAAAGCAATTGCAAGCAATTATATCGATTGACTCCCCTATGCTAAAACCAAACATTGTCCTCAATGTTTCTTAGCTCAAGAGTAACACCCCCTTGCTAAAACACGAAGAGTCTAATGCAATCTCCTAGCATGGAAAGAGCACGCAAATCTATAAGCCGTTTATTAATTATGCCTTAAGATAAAACGTTAGTCAATAATAATCAAGGGTAGAAAGTGTGCCCCTTTTTGGCATTCAAAGAACGGAAGATCAAGTGGACCGGCAAAAACCGAACACGAGAGTCTTCAATGATAAGGGTCGTACCTAAGATCACAACACAACAAAACACGAGCACGAGCTTGAAAGATCAAGCCTTATTAGTTGTTAGAAAATAGAAAGAAGATAGAATGTATGGGACTCCCCCATAAGGCACCTCGTTTTTGTTAACCGAGTCATGAGCTCGACTCGATCCCCGCATTCATTGGTCCTTAGGGAAAGTGGTGAAAACCGGCATAATAGGATAAAATCCAACATAAAACACGATGCCGGGGTCAAAGATTACATCCTCGTTGTCGGATGACAAACGAAAGGATAAAACTCTAACACGAATCTCTAACAAGAGAGGGTAGTCACAAACTATGGTATGGATGTAGCATGCTCCACGAGATAAACTAGCACCAAAATGATAGAAAAATATTTCAATTATTGCATCGTTGAAAGTCCGAGATTTCCCTAAATCAATGATTCCGGGGTCGAATACCTCGTCCTCGGTGGAGAAAGGAATAGACAACAAGGTGTCGTCCCCCCATGCTAATCCAAGATCATATAAAGCACATGATAATGGTGGGATAAAAGTTTCATCCAAAGTGGAATCAACATTCTTTGCTTTAACGACCATTTCACCCTTAGAAATGTGATCAATAGGGCCATGGTACTCAATATGAGACACATGAAAAGCCCGCACATTAAGGTCAAAGTGGGTGGGAGGAGGACTTGGGACGAAATCATCATCAAGTAAATTCTCTAAAAAGAGAGCGTCCCCCTCCGGGTCGATATCATCAACACCCGGTGGTATCGAATCATTAGAAGCAAGAAAAGTGTCAATCTCCTCCATAAGCGGACCACTATCCTCAACGGGAATATGAGATGGAGAAGAAGACTCTCTAATAGGCTTAGAATTTAAAGCCTCGATCCTAGAAATGAGAAGATAGATGTTGGATAACTTCTCACGAAGAACCACGTCTTCCACATCTAAATGAGTAAGTTCATCGGAAAACTTCTCAAGGATCGGAATAGTCAAATCAACCTCATTTCCCGGTGGAAATGGGTCTAAAGGAGCAAGTTCAAATGTGAACCTCTCAAAAATCGGATCACTATCATCCTCATTTCCCGGTGGAAATGGGTGAAGATGAGTAGGTTCATCGGCGAACCCCTCAAAATCCGAGTCGTGAATGTCATCTTTATAAGAAAGTTCATCGAAGAACTCCTCATTAGAAAATTCACTAGAAGTAGAATCATCCTCAAAATCTTCATTTCCATTACAATTTTCATCATTAGAATTGGAGAAAATATCAAAGTGAATGGAAGAAGTCGAGTCATCACAATGTGGCAAATCACACATCTCATTGGAAATACCGTCAAACTTTCTTGGGTTTTGGACAAGAATAGTGCTAATATGCTCGTCCCCCTTGCTTAGAGAGTTTTCGGATTCCACGATGGAAGAATCATGAATAGGAGTGGTCATGTCATGAGAGATTTCCTCATCATCTAGGATGGGAGAATCCTCGGGCTCAATAGCCGGCAAGATACGAATAGGAAACACGATAGCACTAGACGGAGGATGAAGAGCCATAAGATCTCGCAAAGAAATAGTACTATCCTCGTCATCATCCAAAAGAAGAGAACGATTGATTTCACGATTAGCAAGATATCTTTCTTCCTCTTGAATTTTTTCTTTCTTTCGAATCTCAATGCTTAAACCATTATAATCTTGCGAAAGTTGTCGAATCTTAAGTTCACAATCTCGTCTAAATCCCTCATCAATTATTTCTCCATGAAATCGTCGACTTCCTAATTCATTTGTAATGTCATTAATCTCTTGATTAATTTGTCTCTTCTCAAACAACAAGTCTTCAATACTTTTTTCGACAACTTCAACATTTCGTTCAATTTCGAAAGAATATTGTGGAGATTGGTCAAAACCGGAAGGAATCGAATTATAGCAAGGATTAGGCTCATAAAAATTTTGATCTCCCGGTTGACAACTAAAACTCTCGTGAGGTCCTCCACAATACTCACAACAAAGATATTGTTGTGATAAACTCGGTAAATCTTGTGGATAACAATTTTCATTAAAGTTTTGATTGTAGCTCGGTTCTTGCTCGTAATTAAGCGAGAATCGATGCGAACAATCATTACCAAAATGAGAATTGCTTCCACAAAACTCACACGAGGGTGTCTCGTATGTAGGGTGTGGAGGTGGATTGAAATCGAGAGAATTATTCGAAAAATTCGGATTTCCACATGAAGTAATATCATTACAATAAGGACAAAATCCAACACGTATATCGTGACGTAAGTCATTTCCACAACGCTCACACGTGCACAGCCGACATGGTAAAAAACCATATAACGGTTCTCCACACCCAACACAATCGACGAAGGAATCCATAGAAGAATTAAAATTTAGAGGGTGAGGAGAAAAAGAATTAAACATGATAGAGGATTAAGAAGATTATTTTTGGTATTTTTCATAAAAACGATACATACTATATAATAAGAAAATAACAAAACTTTCCGAGGACGGAAAGGGTCTTCAAATCAACGATCAACAAATCTCCACAAAAGCGAATCGTACACAAGATCCCCGGCAGCGGCGCCAAAATTTTTGATGTGTCGTGGATTAACACATATACGTTATAGGACAAATTTAGGTAATTACCTTTAGGAAAAAGTAGTTAACCAAAAATAAGTCAAAGACGGATACGATTAAACACGTGAGTGAACCAAGTTCGTTGTACACGAAGATCGAGTGAATTTGAGACGTTTCGTTTTGATTTGGACAATTGATTTGAATGTGTCGTTGGTTTTTAAAACTAAAATTAATCTCTACGAATTTTAAGCTATTTAAAGATAACCTAAAGTGCATGAATCGTTAAAAACGAAATATTTAAAATTAACCTAAAAAATTAATTACTTAAAAATTAAAACTCTATTTAAAATTTAAACTAGTTAAAATCTATAAAAATTAATTCTATTTAAAAATTAAAAGTTTTAATCTAATATAAAATCTAATTAAACCTTAAAAACTAATATACTTTTTTTTAAAAATTACTTTTTAAAACTAATCTATTAAAATAAAAACATTTTTTTTATTTTTTTTTTAAATTTATTTATATTATTAAATAGATTATTTATTTTCTTTAATCTAAGATTTTATTAAAAACATTAAGTAAAAGTTAATATAAAACGTAATCCTAATTTAATTTAAACTAGAGAAACAAAATCTGCCAACCTAACTGACACTATATTAATTAAGTAAATGAAAACAAAACCAAAAGAGCTCTTAGCTCAGATGGTTATCACACAATGCAGCTACCCGTGAGGTCACAGGTTCGAGTCCTGTAGAGGACATATTTTTTTTATAAATTTTCCTTTTGACAGTCTGAGTAAGATACCAGTTACAGGAGTAACTTTATGAAGCTTAATAGCTTATAGCTGCTAGGAAACAGCTTCTGAACTTATCAGATCAGTTGGATCTGATAAGCTAGAAAATAAGTCAATTGCAATAATCAGTAACTCGAAAATTTAACCAGCAAATCAACAAAATCACAATTAAGTAGAAAAGAAAATCAGCAGACCATATCAAATCAAACTGGCACTAATCAAATCTCAGCAATCTAATCTTAATATGAAGCAAAGTATAAGATGATTAAAAACTCTCAAAACAGTCAATGCAGTATAAAAAACAATCTGGATAAGCCAGATTAAATCTTAACAAATCAGTCTGCATAACTAAAACCAATGCTAAATCAGTTTAAACATTATATCTCTAGAATAACTAATATTCAATTTGAAAACTCAATCCTAGCAACCAATACTCAGATCAATAACAGATCTGACACACTAAGAACAAATTCCAAATCCTTATAAAACAAATCACTCTAAATCAGTTTTAAACAATAATTGAACTATTAAACACTACTTAACCTTTATCATCAGACAAATCTAAAAAAAAATAACAAAATAAACATTATATGTAAATGAGTGACAGCAAATACCAGACTTATAACAAAACAGTAAAGACTCACACTCAGCAGATATCAATATATTCTATACTTATAAAGTTCATCAAAACTTAAACATCTTAATCATGGCAGTAAGCTACTAAACACAAACTCAACACTCATAAGCAGATTCAGAAAAGCATTTCCCAAACAGATTCATCATAAACAATCACAAATAAACTTAAGATAAGCAGAAACAAATACGCATAAGCAACTTTAATATCTAAATCATCTAAACAGTTAAACACAGTTTAATCTAATAAAATGTAAAATAAAAGGAGTAAGCACCTTTTGATGATGCCATTGGGAAGTAGGCTAGCGCTGAGCTACCTATGATCCGAACCGCAATCACCAAACCACCATTAACCATCACCCGTCACCAAACAAATCACCGTTCGAGCCATATTACTCCAATAAATGTAACTGAACCAAATTTTTTATTCATCCAGTTGGGATAAATATTATCCAAACTTAAACTTTAAAAATTAATTATGTAAAAATAATAATAAAATTAATTTGCATAATAGTTTATAACAGAAAAGGTAAATTATCGAGACACCAATGACAAGAAAAAACTGATATTTTATTAATTTCCAACAAGATTACAAGATTTAAAAGAAAAGAAAATACAAATTACTTCTAGAACTATTTCTACAGCATTTAATTAAAGTAAAAGAATGGATGATTGATTACAAGAAATTTGGGGGTATTTATAGCCCCCCCAAGGGCATCCTTGACCGGATATTCGCATCTTCAGTAGAATATCCTTTTTGATTTTGAGCCTTCGATCTTCAATTATTTTCTCTTTCTTCAATCTGAGGGCTGTTATCTCTCGTAGCTCACACGGATTGCCAAGGTGGCAATCCTTGTGTTTGTTGTGTTTCTTTTGGATGCTGTGATTGGTTGAAATGGCTAGATGAGGTGTTCATTCCAATAAGATTCGGCCACGTAGCACTTTCGTTACATTCCTTCTCTTCCTATAAGAATGGGGTTTTCTTTTCTTTTCTTGTGAATTAATTGATTTTATCAAAACCCCTATGTAAAACTGATGAATTCATTATGCTAGGATTTAGGTACAGTAACTATAAGTTACTGGTTTTGTGTGGGTGAACAATGGGGAGAAGAAAGAGTTACATAGGTTTCATCGACACATTTAATTAATATGTGTGAGATATGAGAGATGTGAGTGGGTAGGTAAATGGATCGGTTTATATATTTTTTAAGAGAAAAAGTGAATGTGGACGGTTTGTGTATCAAAGTGACGTGTTTATATAACAAATGTGTTTAAAAACAAGTAACCACTTAGAGTAAAACCCTAGCAAGCCCAAATTCGTTACTTCCTTTTCATTTTATTTTCTGAATTGGGCTATAGGCCCAATATACATCCAGCCGTGTATTAATCTTCATAATTGGGCCTTCAAGTGGACTTGTTCAAAATTATTTCACTTAATATCCATTGATGGGCTTTTCAAGCCCAATAAACCCATATGGGACCCACTTGTCCCGTTTCCTCGATAAATGATTAAATCCTTCAAAGTCGAGCTCGATTTTTGGCTTCTTGATCTTTTTCATCATTCTCGTGTCGATTTTCGTCGGTTTTTGCGAACTTGGTACCTACACACATGAAAACAAGAAACACACATATCCAAGGCATTTTTTAATACATTATGAGCATATTTTCATTGTTTTAGGCTAAAAATGATATGAGTAAAAACACTCATATCATGGTGCTTTAGTTCCACCAGTCGTAGCCCTTAAAGGGTGTCGGTGTGGTTTATTTTCTGCCAGTGGCAACCCCAAACACCCAGTAGGGCATGGTATAGGTAAAACGGTGGGAACCGAGGCCTGCTGTGGTTCTCGGTGGTAAAGTATTACAAGCAGGGGGTAGTTAGTACTGGAAGCAGGAACAAATCATAGGTTGGTGGATAATAAATGAAAATAGTGTATATATATAACAAGCAGCAGGAACAGGGTCTATGGGGCTAGATATATATGTTGGATAGCATTGCGTTGTAGTTGTTGGACAACAATATAGGATATATATATCGGACAGAACTATATAGGGATGTTGGACAGAACTATGGGTATATGTTAGACAGCACTTCTTTAGCTTGTTTTGCTAGTTTGTTAATGTTTAGTGCGACCGAGACATGGGTGTCTCGGTACGCTCAGGTACACACGAATATGTTATGATTAAGTTGTTAAATTAATTATTTAATGCAAATTATAATTAAATTAATCATGTGACTTGGGTTATATTTAGTTAACGAAATTAACTTAAGTATTTATCTACGCTATTAAATTTGTTGATCCCAAACTTAGATTGATTAGCTTTGTGTAAACGAGATTAAACCAAGTTAAACACTTAGAGAAACTTTTTGTTATGAAACAATATAAGTACTATGCGGAATTTAACACTTAGAACAAGAACACACAAAACAGAATAAACCAAACTTTCACTTTGATTAATGACGGAACTTGCGTACAATGAAAGTCTTAAAACATATATTAAACTAAAACCTAAAGGCCTCCTTTTATAGAATAAGGAGCCTTGCACAAGAGTCTACCTATCAGCTAATTTAGGTAAAGATAAATATAGAAAATACAATGTCGAACAAATCATTACTAGAAATACAAAACGTGTAGACTAAGTATTCTATCAGTGCTTGGACTTCTTCTCATCAACGCTTGACTCCTTCTTGTCAACGCTTGATTTCTTCCTATCAACGTCCAATTAACTTTTTTCAGCGTCTAAGTGTCTTGGCTCATTTTATTCCCAACAATCCTCCCCTAAACTTGATATCCACTCTAGTAATCAAGTTTCTAAATAAAAAATAAGTACAAGGAGGATTCTTACAAATACAAATCACTTGTTAATTAGGAAATAAATAAACCTAATTAAATCTTTGCCAACATCACTTGTATAATCCATTTCCAGCTGTGTTGACACCATCTTCTTCAAAACTTCCTTGGACATAGGATATTCAGCATCCACAAGATATTCTAAAAACTTTGTAGTACTCAAATGATAAACACCAGCTGCTGAATGTAAACGCCATTAAAGTCCACTGATATCATCCAGATCCAACCATATTGGATCTGCATCATTTGGCTCACACATTATCTTGAATGTGGACCAAATCTTTATTCCATTGACTGAAGTAGGTGCTTCAGCCTCATACTTGGTCTTCATCAATCCCCAAAGATCTACCAAGTCTTCTCTATCCAGGCTTGCAAACAAAGAGATAAGAGTAGTAAAAGTATGTACCTTCTTTCCATATCTGCCAATCATCCAAAACCCACTTGCATCTTCTTCATAGTGAACTATGGGGTTTCTAGAATCAAAAGGTAATACCTCTGCAATATGTGAAGTTTCCAAATATGAGAGCTTAATACTCCTTCTAATAACCGCTTCACTAGGATTCACTCTATCCAAAGCTGGGAATTCAATAGGAAGTCCCTTCTTTACTGGCATTGGTGTAATTGAAGCCTTTTGAATTTGCATCTCTTCTGCAAGTTCTTCCTTTCTTTCATCAGAAAGAAGTCTGATAGTATTCTCCTCTTGAATACGTACCCATATGAGATAAGCACGAAACTCCAACTCATCAAAGAACAAATCCTGCAATTTCTTGAAAGTCCAACCCCTTGATGACATCTGAGAAGCATATAGTAGAGCTCCCTTCTATCCTTCTTAGTATATGAAAGAACCTTGCTAGCCCTATACTTCAAAATTACCTTTCAATCTCTTTGAACACTTAGCGGAATCTCCAAACCCCAAATTTGATCTGAAATTTTGATGTTTGGATTCTCCATAACCGTATTCTCCCATGCAAAGTACATCTTGGCTACTTCAGGCATCTCATAATCAACTTGCATTTTCAACTCTTCAAGCCTTTCCTTAGCCAAATCATCACCATATTCAAGCCTTTCTGGATCTTCAATAATCATCACACTTGAATCAGTACTCTCATCATCACTTCCTCCCTTATTACTTTCAGGAGTAGCCACAATTTGTGACTCAATATCAATCTCCTTCATCCTCTCCTTTTCCTCAAGTTGTGCAGCCAAAATGGAATCAAAATGTACTTAGGCTGCATCCTTGGGAACTTCTGCTTCTACCATAATCCCTTTACCTTTATCTAATACATCAATAGTGGGTAAAGAAGTTGATGGTACATGTGTAGACACATCCTTGATGATAGCTGATGACTAGGATACACCAACTACATCTGCAAGTCTCTCAGCGTCCAAACTATGAGTGTTAATGCCTAATTTACTCTTGTCAGCGCTTGACTTTGTAAACTGCTCTATCATTTCAACAAAAGACAAATTTGTATACGTTTTATCAACCTATACTCTGGTGGTGTAGAAGATGGAGTGGATTGAGTGTCTGTTTGAAGGTTAAGGGGTGTTTGGGTTTGTGGTAATAGGGTGTCAGCGTTTGGATTTGGAGTGTCAACGCCAACATTTGAAGTGTCAGCGTTGAATTGTTCCTGGTCAACTTCCATTTGCTGGGGTGATGGTGGTTGTTCAGGCAATGGGTCTGGTTGTGGGTGAGGGTGTGGGTTTGCTGCTTTAATAACAGCAAGCATGGCTTGGGTGATGGGTAGGTCTCCATAAGGTTCAGAGTTCATCTTACCAAAAATTTCTTTCTTTTGAACAGGGATTGTATAAAAATCATTGTGATCCCTATTGTAGTATTCTTGTAAATCAAAGACCATTTGCAAAAACCTTGGATAAGCAAGAGTCATCTTGTTACCCTTATGATGACACATGCCATCAAAAATCATTTTCGAAAAGTTATATTTTTGCCCAGTTGCAATACACACAATTGCACTCCCAATAGATCGGTTGATTTCATTATGTGCGGTGCATTTGGGACTCAAACATTGAAGAATGACATGTATTAAGTACTTCCAAGCCGGGGGAAATTCTTGTTTTGTATATTTGTTTAAATGGCCTTGTTCAGGCAAAGGATAACCCAAGGCTTGGAGTCCTTGCTCAAGCTATGTAATGGGTAGGGTGGTTAGACCATCTGCATCATTAAGATGCAAAGCTTGGCGAACCAAAGCTTCAATAACCACCCATGGAACCCCATGGACAATAGCAGTCAATGTACTCACTTCATACTGTTGAGGAACTAATAGTGTTCCAAAACTGTTTAATGTGTGTGACAGGGATAAGAGGAGCATGAGAAAGTGCATACCTTAATATGTATGCATTCAGATACTCAACCATCTGAGTATATTGGGGAAACAGAGTATTATCAGCTTGTAAATAAGCTACCATGTTGTGTTAACTCCTGAACCCCAATTCCAAATCTCTAAACTTAGGTGCCATGGATGTAGAAAGCTGTGATACAAGTTATAGAAGATGAAGGTTTGAGAAAATTTAGTTAGACAAGAATAAGCAGTTACCCTGTTTAAAAGAAATGAGCTAAATATATAGGAGAGGTGAAAATATGTGATTGGTAAAGATGTGGGGCAGTTATATTCAAAAAGTAGTTATGAAAATCTTGAAAATATATAACTTATCTCAAACATTAATAAAAAGTTACCAACTCCTAAAATTACGGCCCATATTTTCATCAAAAATAGCAACTGGGTAGGACCCAATGTTTATCAACGGTAAAAAATAACTTTGGAAATTGCCATGTCAACGCCCAACGGCTATATTCTTGTCAACGTTGGAAATTGCCATGTCAACGTCAAAATTGGTCTTAACAGCGTTTCGAAAGAAAAATGTCAGCGTCCAAAAATAAAAATAATTAAAAAGAAAAAGGACCTTAACAAAGTAATTTATCCTAGTGAAGATAACTTATAGACTGAAAATCACTATAGGGCGGCAAGCACTGTCCAATCATGCACACTTACTTAAGCAAGATAGACATAATTGCCCTCAAGTGTCCCTTACTAACCAAAGTTCTTAACAATGAAGTTATCTCATATAAATCCTTTGTAACTTTCCATGTAAGCCCAATAAAAACGTACCCAAGTCTCCCAACCGACCATAACCAATTCTAGGTCAAAAAGTCTTGGCAGCGTGCAAAGTGTATCAACTTTTCATGCTACAGTGCCTCACGATTTAGTAAACTAACTCGTACTCGTCAGTGGACACAATCTATAATTGTGATAAGAGTATTATAAGAATACCCAAAAAGTCCTAAAGGTTTCCTAAACCTCCCCTTAAAATACGATATACAAGTTGCCAAAAATAAAATATGCAATAAAAAATTATGTCAAGATAGGAATGTAAACATTCCAACCATCATCCCTAAACTTGAACACACTCCTAGTAAGCTCCAAAGATCCATAAGCAACTCTGTATTCATGTGTACAGTGCTCATAATGCCTGCATAATTAGATCAAAAACCACAAAACTAACATATTGCTGTCAACGTCCATTTTAACACTTATCAACGTTAAAATAACCTTTGTCAGCGTTAGACAAAGTGGAAAACCTAATTTTGTACAAAGACCAATAACAATGCATATCTTGTACATACTTTTACAATAAGTTCCAAAAACACATTTTACGTAAGATTTATCATTCAAATACTTGTTACCAAGTATTGAAACCTCTTAGCATCAAAAGGTTTAGTTAATAAATCTGCCACATTTTCTTCTGTGTCATCCCTATCTGGTTGTATTAAACCTTTTTCAAAACAATCTCTTATAAAATGATGTCTAATTTCTATGTGTTTTGTTTTAGAATGATGTATAGTATTTTTAATAATGCATAATGTACTATTATTGTCTACAAAAATATTGGTATGCATAAAATTATACCCATAATCCAACAGTTGGTTCTGAATCCATAAGACTTGTCCACAACAAGCAGCTGCAGCTACATATTCTGCTTCAGTTGTAGAGTTGGCCACCACTGTTTGTTTCTTGCATTTCCAAGATATCAATCTATCCCAAGAAATTGGCATCCACCAGTTGTGTATTTTCTATCAAACTTGTCACCTCCATAATCAATGTCTGAATAACCAATAAGCTCCAATGGAGAATCCTTTGGATACCATAATCCCAAGGTGGGATAGCACCTAAGATATCTAAAGATCCTCTTGACCGCATAAAGATGACACTCTTTGGGAGTCACCTGATGGCGTGCACATGCACACACAGCAAACATGATGTCAGGTCTAGAAGCTGTAAGATACATCAATGATCCAATCATTGACCTATAATGCCTGACATCCACCTCTTTTCCATCTCCAATATTTCCCCAAGGGTGTTCCCTATCTATGGGTGTGCTAGCCCATTTTTCATGTGGAGAAAAGCCAAACTTCTTCAAGATTTTGCAACATACTTGTCTTGAGAGATAAAAATACCATCCTCTTTCTGTTGAACTTGTAAACCTAGAAAGAAGTTCATGTCTCCCATTGCACTCATCTTGAATTTGTCTGTCATAAGCTTGGAAAAGTCTTCACTCATCTTTGGACTTGAAGAGCCAAAGATGATATCATCCACATAGACCTAAACAAGTAGAAAGTCCTTACCAATCTTCTTGGTAAATAAAGTCTGATCTATGGTGCCCCTCTTAAATCCATTTTCCACCAAATACGTGGACAATATTCCATACCATGATCTTGGGGCTTGATGAAGTCCATATATTGCTTTTTTCACCCTCTACACCTTGTTTGGATGTTCTGAATCTTCAAAACCAGGAGGCTGCATTACATAAAACTCATCTGCAATTATACCATAAAGAAAAGCACTCTTCACATCCATTTGATAAACTGTGAAGCCCATGCAAGAAGCATAGGCTAGGAAAATCCTTATTGCTTTAATCCTTGCAACAGGTGCAAAAACTTCTTCATAGTCTATCCCCTCCTCTAGTGTATAGCCTTGAGCAACCAAACGTGCCTTGTTTCTGACCACAATTCCTCTTTCATCCTTCTTGTTTATAAGAACCCATCTTGTCCATATAGGTCTTACATATATGGGACAGTTCACTAACTCCCAAACATCTTGAATAGCAAATTGGTGAAGCTCATCCGGCATTGCTTCCACCCAACTTGGTTCTTTGAGAGCATCAAATATCTTCTTGGGTTCCTGTTGTGACAGAAAACAAGCAAACAAACATGCCTGTACAAGAGGGGTATCAACCTTCTTGTGGATATTGACAATAAAACCTCCTTGATTCTGATGAGACCTTCTTGTTTGAACAGGAGACAACACATCACCAATGATTAGAGAAGGAGGATGATTTCTGATAGTAGATGTAAGTGTTCCTCCTTCAATAAGTGTGTTGTCTTCAATCTCAGTCTCCATGTTGCCAATATCATCTTCATATTCTCCCCCATCATCACCAGAATGAACCTCTTCATGAACTGTGGAAGGTTCACCTTGTTCAAAAACATTGGAAGAGAATAAATGGTCAAAAGGGTCGTCAACGCCTGAACTTGGTCTGTCAACGTTTATGCTATCAACGCCTAAACTTGGCCTGTCAGCGTCAGAATTGCCTTTATCAACGCTTGAAGATTCATGCATGTTTTCATCAATTCGCTTTTCTTGTGGACCATCCTTCTCCTTTCCAGCAGCAGCAGCAAATCCATCTGTCTATATAGGGATGGTAACACACTCAAGTATGGTAGCTGATTTGACTGCATGTGATTCTACTTCCTTGTCAACCTATTTACCTGAAATTTCAACAATAGGTTCTTCCACAACATTTGAATCCTCTTTCACAATGTCTGGATTAGTAACAGGCATATAATTCAAGGTTTTAGATAAAGGTTCTAAATCAAAGAACGAATTTGGTCCACTTTCAGGATCACTATGTTTACTTTCTAAAAACTTAACATGTACCTTTTCAAGTATACGTTTTTCTTTCTTAATGTAAACCATATATCCTTTACTCTACACTGAATAGCCCATAAAATAGCCTTCATCACCTTTAGCACTAATCTTTCCTAAGGCATCACTAGTATCCAAAATCACTACATGACATCCAAAGGGTTTAAGAAAACCAATATTAGGTTTCCTATTCCAAAATAGCTCATAAGGTGTCTTATTGTGGATTTTGTTGATCAATGCCCTATTCTGAACATAGCAGGCTGTATTCACAGCCTCAGCCCAAAAAGCAATGGGAAAATGAGCATCAACCAACATGTCCTAGCTGCTTCTATGAGTGTTCTATTCTTCCTTTGATATGAGTGTATTTACTCATATCATTTGTAGCTTAAAAACAATGAAATATTTCTCATAATGTATCAAATATACCTTGGAAATGCTTGTTTCTTGTTTGAATGTGAGTAGGTACCAAGTTCACGAAAACCGATGAAAACCGGCACGAGTTTGATGAAAAAGATCGAGGAAGCCAAAATCGAGTTCGATTTAGAGAATTTCAAGAGAAAACGGGCTTAGTGGGTCCCACAATGGAGCATTTGGGCTTAAAAGCCCAAATTAAGTCAAATTTCAATGTTAAATGGATGGTTGTCTACAAGGCCCAATATATGGCCCAAATGGGGTTTAAATTTCGGCTGTGAATTGATTTTGGGCCCAAGTCCAACTTAATGATGGAATGAAGAAACGAAATGACTTATTGGGCCTAGGGTTTTGGTTAGAAAACAATTTACTTCACACGATTAGCTTAAATCGTTTTGTTTTTCTCCCAACCACTCATTTACTTTCTTACACGTCATTCACTCCCACTCGTTTTCACTTCACCAAATAAATAAATATAACTCCCACCCTCACATGTTTAGTTGTTATTTCCCCCATACAGTCATTAAATAAATCAAACGTTAAAACCTATGTTCACCCCTCTCCCTTATCTTCCCCAAAAACCTGTAAAAAAACCTTTACTGTTCCAAACCCTAGATAGGTAAAAAGTGAATAACACATGGGGCTTTTCATTTTATCAGTTAATTCACATAAAAAGAAATAAAAGCCCCATGGTTATAGGAAGAGAGTAGATGGAGAAGATATGATACGTGGCATCTTTCTACTGGAAGCAACACCTCAATCTCCCAATCCCACCAATCAGAGATCAAGAAAGAAGCACAACTAGCACACGGATGCCACGTTGGCGATCCGTGTGCTATTGTGAACCATCTCAGCCATCAGATTAAAGAGAGAGAAGAATAGTGAAGATCAAAGGCTCAGAATCAAGTGGAATATTCTTCAAATATCCGGATATTCGCTCACCAACAAGCCATTGGGGAGGCTATAAGAACCCCCAATTATCTTGTAAAAATTATCCTTTCTTTTACTTTAATATTATGCTGTAGAAATAGTTTTAGGATTATTATTGTATTTCTTTTTAAGATTTGTATTAATTCTTGAATATTAATGAAAAATCAGCTTATTTCAGTATATCTTGTCTCGTTTATATTGTCTCATTTAAAATCTTTTACTGCTTAAAAGTGATTTAAAATCCTTTCAGCCACCCCATTCTGTTGTGGGGTTCTAGCTATGTTAAATTTCCTAGTAATACCTTTATTGACACAGAAGTCATCTAACAATTTGTTCTTAAACTCACCACCAATATCACTTCTAAGTATTTTAACCTCATTCCCTATTTTCTTTTCAATTTGGGTAATAAAGTTAATCAAAACTGTGGCATTTCAGTTTTTAAGGCCAAAAAGAAAGTCCAAGTAAATTTAGAAAAATCATCAGTTATGACAAAACAAAAGGATTTACCATTTAAACTTTCTATATTAGTTGGGACAAATAAGTCCATATGTAGCAAGTGAAGTGGTTTAGAACTAGAGTGCACATGTTTAGACTTAAAGGAGACTTTGTGTTGTTTGCCTTTAAGGCATGCAACACAAGAATGATCATTATGGAAAGCCTTTTCAGTCAAACCATCAACTAAACCATGTCTCACAAGTCTCTTTATGTTCTTAAAGTTTATGTGCCCTAACCTTTTGTGCCATAGATTACTTTCATCAACTGAAGCCTTAGCATATAGACATGACAAATTATTATTCATCCTAATTCCACTAAGATTCACATTATAAATGTCCTTATGCCTAGGTGTTCTATAATCAATAAACTTCTCATCAGGTATCTAAAAGTCTTTGTTTAACACCAAGCATTCAGTATCAGTGAAAATAACCTTATTCTTGTTATCACAAACTTGTGATACACTAAACAGATTATAATCAAGTTCTTTTACCAGAAATATTGTAGAAATTGATAACCTATGAATCTATGAAGTGGGTTGATGTTTTCTAGTGAGAGAAACTAGAGAGAGAAAGTGAGAGAAATATGTGGAAGATTTTATTACTATGAAATGTGAATGAAACAACAACCAACCCCTTTCCTTAGTGGAAAGGGGTATTTATAGTCCAAGCTAAACATTGGGCTTGGGCCGGTCCATGACAAGCCCATGGACCGGTTCTTACTTAAGTTAATAAGCAAATAACAACTATTATCTAACTACGAGCTATTACAACATGAATATTATTGTGGAGTGACCGATACTTCTAATATACGTAAAAACGTATTTCTAACAATCTCCCCCTAAGGGAGGTCACTCCACGTTTACAAAGTTCTAAACCTAGCATTCTATACTAAGTCTTCGTTCTTTAGCTCGTAGTCTTTTCTTCTTTTCTTTCTTTTGTTGTGAATATGTTGATTTGATCTTTTTGGCTTTGACTTGAGAGCATTGTTCTTTGGCCTTTCACGTGCGATCTTTGCCTTTCTTGTGAACTTTGCCTCCTCGTGACTTCATGTTCCACACACTTACGTCTTTTTGTTGAATTCTCGAAAGCTTCAGAGTTTGGTACAGCGGAAGACTTCATCTTGTACTTTCTTGAATTTTTGCTGAACTTTGTTGCAAAAGACATAAGCATGTGAGAACGACTTTTCCAGGTACACCGCAACACCACCGTCTTTACTGGTACTCAGCAACGCCACCGTCTTCAACAGGTACACAGCAATGCCACCGTCTTTAGCAGGTACACAGCAACGACACGAATAAAATGGCTTTGAACATTTTATTCTAATTCGGTAGCATTTTACCTCCGGTCGGTGAAGACCGTTGGACGATATTAGATATCGTACCCGTGACGGATAGTTTCAATTAAGTAACTTCCTGACAGGATTTCGCGGGTGAACCCGTTCTCTTTATTCGACCGTCCAAAGCTGACTGCGAACATAAAGAGTGAATCACTTGGATAAATTATCCTTGTGATTAAAAGCCGTCAATTCATGAAACTTGGAACAAGTGAATTTCAATTAAGATTTTCACCATCGTTGCTTTCCAGTTGTCACGAGCTCAATTCATAAAGAATCTTGCGCGTTACCTACCAAGTGCTGTTTGATGTTGACACTAGAAGGATTTCCACTCGTCACTGTGGTCAATAAAGAGTCACTCTGAGTGTTCTGGCAAGATCATATGATAATGCGAAGAGGCCTGGAACGAGTTTAAGTTCAATTAAGAATTAAACCACTATTACCTTCCAGTTTTTCACAAGATTGGTTCTAAAAGAACCGCACGTGTAACCTACCATGAGCTTGTTTGATGTTGGCTCAAGCAGGATTTCCATCTTCATTGTAATACTTGCGTATTACTCGGATGTTCTGGCAATATTACAGGAATACTGCGTAGGACTCATGAAAATCTCTTACTTTTCACAGTGTGTGAGAAAGCAAGGAATAAATGGAAAGTGTCCTAATGAGACTTTTGATGATCTCTTGGCTCTAGACTCGATTGTGCGTTTTGATTTAGTGAGCGATGGCTGGAGAGGAGTGCCACCTTTTCAATACCAGTCTATTCGGAGTGAATAAACCAATAGATAACGTGTTGATCTCCGTGTGATTAAAACAAATACCTTTTGAGAGATATTTGAGTTAGCTGGGGAAGGGTTGTGCATTGCATCACTGGGTCCATGATGTCTTTCTTCAATACCGAGAATCATTAGCAAAAATGACCTCAATAGCATATGTATTGACCCGGTTTCTGCCTAAAGTTGTAAGGAGGGCTTCTTTCTTTACACCCTTTATCTTTACATTTCTTTTTCATTCTTCAACCCCTTCAATGCTTACCAATACGTCATCACTAGCACCTTGTTGTGATTGTTCCAGTGCTAGCTTAAGTACTTGGTCGGCATTCAGCTACGTTCACATTCTTTCTCCATCTTTCCTAGGACTTCTAATTCTATCTAGGGAATTGTCCTTGGGAAGATTCCATCGGCTCTGATGAATCATTGGACTAAACCTATTCCTACCACCCTTTTGTCACCACATCCGTCGTGAATTAAGCGTGTTTTGGGAAGGAATTGCCACCATGAAAAATCATTGAAAATCACCTAAAGTACTTGTGATATTGAAATCAAAAGTTTTGTACCTTAGGTGTTTTGTTCATCAAAAACGCTCCCCCTTAACACGTGCTTTTACACATATTAAGTTGGATAATCTTTAAGTCTTTTTCATTTTAGCCAAGTATCATTTAAATCTCCTTAATCCCATTTTCTCCCCTTATCCAAAATGTTAACCATTAATATTTGGGATATTGAATGGATTAACCGGTCTTTGGGTAAAAATGAAATTGATGTTTGGCCATAGAATAAATGATTGCTCCCCCTTAAGTTAATAAGGGGTAGTTGTAGTGCTTTAGTATGATATATTTTGAAAGATTTAGAATCTCGTGAGAAATTCTTGAAAAATTATCATACTTTAACACTACAACAAGCCATTAAAGCACATTATTCACAAATATACATATTCACAAATAATACCAATATAGAGTGACCTGAAATGTACGATCCTTCAGATGGATCGTTGCAGTGTCCTGTAGTGCACTCCATATGGTCTACCACCCACGAATCTTTCCAAGCTCCTCATCAACCTACGTTCACGGAGCTTTTGATCGATCTTTTTGATCACGTACTTCGCCATCTGCTTATAACCTGGATGCCAATCCTCCGTCATTTCTGGCAAAGTCTTACCCGAGTTCAGATGCTCCAACTTTCCTCTGACTTGTATTAGAGTTCCATCACTATACTTGTGGAGCTCCCCCACCCTCATAAACTTCATCAAACCTCGACTGTTCAAGTAGAAAATGCCGTAATTCGGGACAGAAATGCCGGTATAGGGACATCTTGCTACATGTTGAGGTAACACTTGGTTCACAGGACGGGTTAAATTGAGCTTCCTCTGATAGCTTTCGACTCCCAACTGAAGGTCTTCAACTCTTGACTTAATGACAACGCTTCGTGTGAACATACGAAGTGCTGTATTCAACGCAATCAGGTCTTCACGAGGAATATGTGTCAGTTGATCTCTGGTCATCAGAAGCAGCATATCTTCGATATCCTCAAGGCGAATGATGGAAAAATCTCCCTGCTGGATTTTGTATTCCCTGTCATCCTCCCTTTTCAAACGAATCTCCGTCACATGATAGTAGCTATTCTTGGCTTCAGTTTTCATCCCTAAAATGCTGGAGATGCGGATGTCGGATCTAACCTTGCTTCCAGAATTGACCAAGCAGCAACCCCTGTACGCCCTTCGGACTCGTTCGTCCCAATGAGATGCACCTATGACAGCATACATATCATAATTACGATTTATCTTAGGGACCCAGAGTCGGTTTACCTTTTCCTCGATAAAGGGTATTGTCCCCCAGTTGGCAGCTTTCAGCAATGTCAGGGATGTTGCGTACTTTGATGACCCCTTCAGTAGATACACCAGATCATTGGTGACAAAGAAGTCAAGAGCAATCTGATTATCTTGATCCATTGGAGGTGGAGCTCTTTCTGATTCATGAAGACCTGGCCGTTGAACGGTATTCAGAGCCTTCAGGATCTCCTCGGCATAGTATTCGAACTCCATTTGGGTCAACCGGGTTTTGGCGCGAAGTCTTTTATCCTTCAGTACTTTCTTCACCAATGATGGAGTAACCGAAGTCTTATACTCATGAGCAAGAAATGCACATAAGTCAATCGGACTTCGGATACGAAGGTACAAGACTTCTTTGTCGGCGTCGGTGATCGGATCATACTGCGCCGCTGCCGTGATCCAAGCCTGTGGTGGAGCGGTCTCGTCGATTTCCAACGTGTCCTCCCAGTTCCTTGTGCTTGGTTCAGGTATAGTAGATTGTGGGTTTTGTTGCTGAGGATTGGAGACGTGAACATCTGCTTGTTCAGATTCAGGCATTTCAGCAGTGTCATGGATGGGTGAGTGTTGAGCAGCTTCAGGTTCAGTGACCGATTCTGCAATCACAGGAGTAACAACACAAGAACTAACGGGGTTAGTGGTAACAGGTATTGATGCATGGATAAATGTACCAGGAATAGATGACCCTGTAGTGGCATTCACGTCATGGCGCCACTTCGATCGTCTGGATTCCGTGGATGTAGATTTCTCCTTTGGTGCTGCATCTTTCTTTGACTTGGTGCCAGACTTAACCACTTTCTTTGAGCTGGCGCCCTTATCCCCTTTCTCACGCTGTTCACCTTTATCAGCATTGCTCCCCTTAACACTCTCCTGGTGACCATCACCACCATCGTTACCATCATTATCATCATCATCTGCATCCTCATCATCATCATCCTCATCATCCTCATCATCATCTTCATCATCCTTATCATTATCATCATCCTCATTATTCTCATCCTCATCCTCATCATTATTCTCATCCTCATCCTCCTCCTCGTTCTTATCTTCTTCTTCTTCTTCTTCCTCCTCTCCACCAGTACCCTCGTCTTCCTCACTCTCTTCCCGTTCTTCTTCAGGGAGAATGTGGTAGGGTACCACACTTCCAAATGTCTTGAACAACCTATCATCCTCCATGATAGCGTCATTCAGGGATTTGAAGAGAGCCCGTTGTTTCCTCGATTTATCAAACGATCCAAGTTCCTTCATTCGAGCCTTAAGGATCTTCTTCAGTTCAAAATCCGTCAAGTCATATGCGATCTTGTAGGCGGCTTCTGAAGGATTGGATGACTTGATCATCAAGTTATCAGCAGCAAGCGTCTTCAAATCATCACGCAGTTTAGGCATTAGGGATTCAACGGAGTCTTTCACTTTCTGCTCAATAGTAGCTTCAAGAGCTTCTTTTTGCTCTTTAAAGTCATCCTTAATCGCTTTAAGTCTTGCAATTCGTTCTTTATGCCTATTAGCTTCATCCCTTTTAACCTGAGCAAGTTCCTCTGCATGAGCTTTACGTGTAGCTTCCATGTCTGCAGCGAACTTGGCAATCAACTCTTCTTGAGCCTTCTTCGATGCTTCTTCACTTTGAGCACGTCTTTGTAACTCTTGGCGAAGTTCATCCATTTCGCTCTTTTGTTTATCCATGTGTTTATCCAACATCTCGGCCATCACTATTGCTGCCATTGCAGATGTTGCAGAACTGCTCTGTGTTGAGGGAATAGGCTCGGTTGTGACTGCGGTGCTAAGGATGGGCTTAGGTGGTGGTGGAGGAAGTGGTGTAGAAATCTGTTTGGTTGGTAAGGGTTGAGTTGGTGGAGGTGGAGTTGTTAAGGGTTGAGTAGATGTCTTTTCAATACCAGCTGAAACAGGGATTGATTGCTCCTGCGAAGTGGAATAATTTTCAGGTGACCCAAATTCGTCAACATCATCGGGTTCCATGTACTCATCCTCAACGTCTACTCTTACACCTGAACCACTACCACCAGTATCTTTCCTACTCCTTTTAATGGCTATCTTCATCATTTGTTGTTCAGCTTTATCAAGAGTAGGATCAACAATGTTTTCTTCGTCACGCAGACACATCTCATCAGCCTTACCCTTTCCTTTCTTACCCTCTGTCTTCTTCTTCTTGGTTTTGGGCTCAGGTAAATCTGCTTGCTTCCTTTTACCTTTGCTTTTAACCGTGGTAGATGAGTCTTCACCTGCTAGAAGGCTTGCTCATTGTTTCTCAATTTCCGTGAGCAAGTTCTTGTAATCATCAGATTCAATGATCTCATCGGTCAGAAGATGACTGGGAATGGGACCAGGAATAACCGTATTCGAATGAGTCTCCTGCCTTAAGTCTACCAAATCATCATCATCTATCATGTGGTGACGACTACCTGCAAGCTTGTTAATGGATGCATCGTTTTCCATAAAGTAATGTATGATCAACTTAATAAACCTAGGGTACTGGTAAGTTTTGATTTTACCCTTTGTGTTAGTGAAGAGTTGAAAAGTAAACTCCTCCCACAGCAGTGATGCATAATCAATACCCATACCTTTGAACATACCATAAAACATCTTGATGATTGGTGGACGAACAGCATCATACCCAGTTGTTTTAGGTGTCAAGCATCGGCTAAGAATCCCAAAAATAGCTTTCCATGGTTGGCCGACTTTGGCAGTAGTAAACTCAGACGGGGTTCGTATGTCAAGACATCCAATGGCGGTGAACATCTCCATGATCTGGTCCTTGGTTGGGTTGGGTGAGTATGATGGTAGTCCTTTGAGAATCGGACGAAAGCCAAAGATCTTCCTGAAATCTGACACTGTAAGCGTCTGCTGCTTGTTGTCCAAGGAAAAAGTGATCTTGTTCGACGTCCTCTCTTTGGTAGCCCAGAACTCGTAAAGGTAGTCATAGGGTACCGAAGCACTTCTCCTTAGCGCATACTTGAAGTGAGATTTATCAAGCATGGCTGTAGCTACCTTAAAGCCATTATGGGTAGAGTGAGATACCTCCTTCAGACGAAAGTTGTTTGGAACAAACTTAAGAGTCTTGGCTTCAGCAATGGCGGCGGCTCTGTTGTCTTGTAGTTGTTGTACGGTAGGGTTAGTCATCGTTTCTGCTTAAGATAAAACACAAAGATTGATACAAACAAGTATAATTATCATTATGACTTTAAACCTAAGCATTGTACATATGACATAATCCCTTAAGCTTTGAAATCATTCAAACATCTGCTATTCGGAATAATCACACCATTCGGAATAATAGGTCTATACTGAATATAAGTCCTATGCGGAACATAAGTCTATTCGGAACATATAGCCTATGCGGAAAAACATCCCTATTCTGAATAAAATACTCTATTCGGAACATTTGGGCTATGTGGAAAAAATTCCTCCATTCGGAACATTTGGGCTATGTGGAAAAAATTCCTCCATTCGGAACATTTAGGCTTATTCGGAACATTTTTCTATTCGGAACATTTTCCTATTCGGAACATTTTCCTATTCGGAACATTTTCCTATTCGGAACATTTTCCTATTCGGAACATTTTCCTATTCGGAACATTTTCCTATTCGGAACATTTTCCTATTCGGAACATTTTCCTATTCGGAACATTTTCCTATTCGGAACATTTTCCTATTCGGAACATTTTCCTATTCGGAACATTTTCCTATTCGGAACATTTTCCTATTCGGAACATGTTCCTATTCGGAATATTTTCCTATTCGGAATATTTTCCTATTCGGAACATTTTCCCTATGCGGAATTTTTTGCCCTATGCGGAACTTTTGCCCTATGCGGAACTTTTTGCCCTATGCGGAACTTTTGCCTTATGCGGAAAAACCGTTCTATTCGGAAAAAAACCGTTCTATTCGGAAAAAATGTCAACAGTTACAAGTTTTTCTAATTAGGCACTTAATCCGTTTGATTCAATTGATCTAAAGGCAAAAATAGTGCAATTAGACCTTTTCCGAACACAACCCAAGCAAAACCCCCAAATTATTTAACCCTAATTAAACAGTAATTTTGATTCGTTTGATTTCCACCTTAAACAGTTAATTAACTTGATATATCTGAAAAAATTAATCCGTTTTAGTACCTTTTGTGAAGATCTGAACAGGAGAATGACTGATTTGATGCGAGTTTGATTTATTTCGTGAGTTTGTGTGTGTTAGAGTATCAATGGCGGCAAAGAGATAAAGGGGAACAGTGATTGAGATAGATGAAACGGGGGGGAAGGTTTGACTAGGTCAAATTTTCCATAAGTTAGACATGTTGTCAACTTTGCCCCCTCAATTCTTCTTTTTGCTTTATTCAATCATTTTGTTTTGATTACCAAGTTTTGATACTTGTCACATTGATCCTATCTTATGTTAACTATCCGAGCCTTAGTGATTAACTTAACTTAACACAAGCACAAAACTATCCACGACAAACTTATAAGCAACAACACTACAAATGCCAAAGCAATCCAACCATTAACCATTAAGCTTTATGAATTTCCTTGAAAACTTTTGAAGATCTTTTTGATGTGAAAGATGACGAAACATTTTCTCCCCCTTAAACGATGACCCGTTTTCTATTTAAAGAGCTGTAGTCATTGTTTAACGAGGCACATGATGATGAAAAACATTTCCCAATTGATATCTTGAAAAAGTTTGATTCGTGGTGACAATAAGATTTCTCTTATTTTAACAAATTAATGCACTGAGACGTACACTAATTCGTGTTAGACCAAGTTGTAAAGTAAACTTGATCCCTTTGCATGATTTGGCTTGTAAATCACGCCCGAGAAAATTAATTCCCGTTCTGAGCCAACGTTTTCCAAAGAAATACGTGACTTTAATATGAAAACCGGGTTGCAGTCAGAAATAACTACAAGCCATAATGGGCATGTTTTAAAAATGTACAACTTTTATACGGACTCTATTTATGGCACCGTGTCAATATTGATCGACATTTCTAAGGCCGTAAATATTACCGTACTAAAAGACATGCCCGATTTAAAAACAAAAAAAATATTTTTGGTTTTTCTGGATTTTATATTTTTTATGGTTTTTATAGGTTTTATATTTTTGTATTTTCTTTTGTGGTTTATATATTTACTATAATATACATGATCACAACCAAAGGATACTCTGAATAGTTTACCACGACTATTCAGCTGATTCTTCTGCCAACTCTTTGAGGGTCGCTGGAGTGAATGATTTCATGCCAAGCTTGTCGATCAAAAACTCGATTCGTCCTCGATCTAAGGCTTTGGTGAACATGTCCGCCAGCTGATACTCAGTAGTGACAAAATACAGCTCGATCACTCCGTTCTCCACCTGCTCCTTAATGAAATGGTAGCGAATGTCTATGTGCTTGGCCCGGGAGTGTTGAACATAGTTGCAGCAAAGGGCAATGGCGCTCTTGTTGTCACAATACATCGGGATTTTGTTAAATCCAAGACCGTAGTCAGTTAATTGTGATCTCATCCAAAGGACTTGAGCACAACAACCGGACATGGCGATGTATTCAGCCTCCGTGCTTGATATTGCAGCGCTTTTCTGCCTTTTTGAAGACCAACTGATCAATCTATCTCCAAGGAGTTGCACAGATCTAGAAGTGCTACGCCTCGTATCTTGACATCCAGCATGATCGGCATCTGCGTATGATATTAAAGCAATCGAGGAATCTTTCGGATACCATAGACCACGATGAAGTGTTCCTTTTAGATACCGAAAGATCCTTTTAACTACATGTAAGTGCTTTTCGGTAGGCCGAGCCTGATACCGGGCACACATGCATACAGCAAATTGCAAATCAGGCCTGCTAGCAGTCAGATAGATAAGGGTGCCAATCATTCCACGGTAAAGTTTCGGATCGACAATAATCCCATCCCTATCTTCATCTAACTTGGTTTTCTCAACCATTGGAGTGTCTACGGGGTCACAATTCTCAAAATTATATTTCTTAAGAGATTCTAGAGCATATTTGGATTGATTTATAAAGATGCCTCTGGGATTCTGAGAAATCTGTAATCCTAAGAAAAATGAAATTTTTCCCATCATCGACATCTGAAAGCGTGTGGACATTATCTTCTCAAATTGTTTAGACAATTCTATGTTAGTGGCAGCAAAAATTATATCATCAACATAAATTTGTACCAGAAGCATGTCGTTGCCGTCCTTGAGAGTAAATAGAGTGGGGTCCACTTTGCCTTTGGAGAAGCCTTCCGACATGAGATATGTTGACAGGAGATCATACCACGCGCGTGGAGCTTGTTTCAACCCATAGAGAGCCTTCTTAAGCTTGTACACATGGTTAGGAGACTCCGTGCTGACGAACCCATCCGGTTGACTAACATAAACCTCTTCCCTTAGTTCACCGTTCAAAAATGCCGTCTTCACATCCATTTGATAGACGATCATGTTCATATGAGCAGCAAACGCAAGGAATAGTCTAATCGCCTCCAATCTAGCCACAGGAGCAAAAGATTCCTCAAAGTCTATACCCAAGGCTTGTTTATATCCTCTAGCGACCAATCTTGCTTTATTCTTCAATACCGAACCCATCTCATCAAGTTTAACCTTATAAACCCATAACAAAGTAAGGATGTTAACCTTGTCAGGGCGAGGAACCAATTCCCATACTTCTAGTCGTTTGAATTCATTGAGTTCCTCCTGCATAGCTTCAATCCAAGATGATTGGGTCATAGCCTGCTGCCAATTTTTGGGTTCAACTTCAGAGAGAAATGCATCAAAGTAACAATATAGTGCACTTTCTTATAGTTGATGGCGTGTAGAGACTGGTCGATCTAGATCTCCAATAACATTCCTAATTGGGTGATCTTTTGTCCATTTAGTGCTATGGTTTTCAATCCTAGGTGGTCTGGAGTGAACAATAGATGGAGCTTCTTCTGAGGTAGAGGCGGCTGAAGGGTTTTCAGGGATCGCTACACCAAAGAAAGGAAGCTCTTGCAAGTGAGCATATTCCAAGTCGTGATCAGTAGTATCCTCTTCTACATCATTAGGCACAAGTAGGGGTGATGATTCAGGTGTAGTTTGAGAATCACTTGGTGAAGGTGCATCAGGTTCAACTTGAATTGTAGATGCATTAGATAAAGGTTCATTAACTTGAGCAACCACTTCAGGTATTGGAGCAATTACTACAGGTACTGGAACTTCATCAGTTGGGGGATCGAAGAATTCATCAAACAACGGTTGAAACAGTTTATCCCACTCGGGCCTTGATGGTGGTAAAAATGATGTAGAAGTAGGATTGTTGGGAACTAATCCGGAACTTATAGCACCGGGTCCCATCTCATGAAGCGCGGGTTCAGAGCTGTGTTGCTCAGAAGCCATCGCTGTCAGCTCGTCGAAATCAGCGTCCATAGTTTCTACAATCTTGCCAAGACGACGGTTATAGATTCGGTATGCTCTTTTGGACGGTGAGTAACCAATGAAAATACCTATGTCGGCTTTTGGTTGAAGCTTACCCAAGTTCTCACTATTGATGTTTGGATAACACAGAGCACCAAACACATGGAAAAATGAAACATCGGGTTTACGGTCATGTAGAAGCTCATAAGGTGTTTTTCCATGGCGTTTCCGAATGATAGAACGGTTTTGGGTGAAACATGCAGTAGAAATAGCCTCTGCCCACAAGAACAATGGAGCGTTCGCATAAATAAGCATGGTCCTAGCAGCTTCCATAAGTGTGCGATTTCGTCTTTCAACGACACCGTTTTGTTGTGGAGTGCGTGCAGCGGATGTTTCATGTGATATACCAACTCCTTCATAATAATCACGAAGAGTCTGGTTTACGAACTCTGTACCATTGTCTGTACGAATGCGGCGGACAGTGGTATTCAAACGTACCTGAATGAACTTCAGAAAAGTGATGATAGCTTTTGGTGCTTCATCCTTTGTACGTAGAAATCTAACCCATGTAAACCTGGAAAAATCATCCACAATGACGAGAATGAATTTCTTACCGCTCACACTTTCAGTTCTCATCGGTCCACAAAGATCCATATGCAAAAGATGAAGTTTTTCTTGATTAGTGTCTTCAGCTTTGGGTTTGTAAGATTTCTTGGTGCTTTTCCCTCTTGAACACGCGGAACATAAATGGTCCTTGTGAAATTTAAGCTTTGGAAGACCACGAACTAACTCGTTTTTAGCCAGATGATTAATAGCATCAAAATTAAGATGAGATAATCTGCGATGCCATAACCATGACTTGGTCTTGGATGCTTTAGAGAGAAGACATACTGGAGAGGCGGCCATCATATCTTGTAGAGACAACGTATAAAGATTTGCACCACGAGATCCCTTCAACAAATCTTTTCCTTCCAAGTTGCGGATGAAACAAGTGTGTTGTCGAAAAGCAACCTCAAGGTTGGAATCACAAAACTGTCCTACTGAGAATAAGTTGTGACCAAGACCTTCTACATAGTATACCCTAGAAATCGTCACGTTTCCAATCTGATATTCACCGTATCCCATAATCTTTGCTATATGATCATTCCCAAATTTAACCGTACCAAGAAACTTGCTGACGAAATTTCGGAGCATCGAGCGATTTCCGGTCATATGTTTTGAACAACCGGAGTCCAAATACCACAGGATGATTTGGACCACCTGAAAATATCACCACACAAAGACAATGTAGAGGTATCGGAATCTGAGTGTTCCTTGTTATTAGCAGGTACAGATTTAATAATCTTAGATTTGCTAACTCTAGGTTTCTTAGATTTCCTAGCCTTCTTCTTCTTAATTGGTGGTGTAGATTCTAATTGGCTCAAATCCTGAGGTATTTCTACACTGATAGGCACTATAGTGGGGGCAGACCTAATTAAAGGGCGCTGTTTCCATACTTGAGTGCGAGTGTTCCTAACTAAAGGACGCTCAGACCTAACCTCAATGGTTGCATTCCTAGTTAAAGGGCACATTTTACCATCTAGTGTAAAGGTCCTACCAGTGGGACGCCATTGCCAGCCAACTTGGGCACGAGTTCTACCCGTTGGCTTCCATTCAAGACCATTCTTAATAGCATTCATTTCATTAACGTGATCAATCAGACACAAATCATGACGCTCGGAAAACATACATTCATTACAATTCCAACAATTTAAATCAGAATTCACGAATGGTTTAGGCTGCTGCACAGGCGCAGAGCTTTTAGTCTTAACATGATTCATTTTATTTAAAACTGAACTAGCATTCCTATTGTGGACTTCTACTTTCTTCTTTGTGGCACTACTAGTGGAGGGCTTGATCTTAGCTTTCTTGAGTGGCGATCCTTTAGCCTTAGTAGTCTCTTTTAATCCTGTAGAAGGCAAATTGGGAACATTAGCAGCAGATTTTAAAGGTGTCTTACTTGATTGTGCCAATGACGGTTTCGCTCCTGGAGTCTTATTAAATGGAGTGACAGCAATGGGCCTATTATTAAGTAGTGCAGAACCTGGTGTACCTATGTATTGCAAATAGGCCAAGCAATATTGAACTCGCTTAACATATTCATGAGCCGAATAATAGTCGCTACTTGAGGGATCTAAGGCATAAAGATCGTCTAAAATATCCCTAAGAAGATCGACATGCTTAATGGCATTCCTCATATAATCATCGTATACAACCGGGTTTCTTTTATGAAGCGGATTCTTATAAAGCACTACTTTCTTGGTTGTTGGAGCACTAGTGGACGGTGCAGAGTCGGTAGCTAAGTTATCAACAACTTCTTGTCGGGTGAGAAGAAGTGTCTCCTTTAACTCAGCCAAAACCATATTTTTGTCTATGAGCAGGATGTTCAAGTCAGAGATTTCTTCGCACTTTTGGTTCAGTTGTTCAACATAATATTGTTGCTGTGCCGCATTAAAAGCGAAGCGTTCTTCTAGTGAACCATAAAGAGCGGATAGTCCCTGCCTTGTCCGATCCATCTCCCCTAGAACGGTTGATAGTCTAATTTCTAAGACCTGGTTTTTAGACTCTGCAGCCTCTAGTTCCATTCTTGATGTTTCCTTTGATGATATCTCTCTCTTCAATCTCATGATTTCTTCCTCTAATGTCTTAACAATTGCAATCATCTTGTCACTATTCTCAACGCCGTTTTCACAAACATTTGATATCAAAAGATTTTCATTTTGATTTTGTTGTTTTAATTCTAAAGATATACAATGTTGTTCTAGTTGATTAAAGCGTTGGGAAAGTAAATTGTAAGAATCTTGTAGCTTTAAAAACTCAGCGTTAGATTCGTGACAAGAATGATTTTCTACCTCATTTACAGTATCAGCAACATTTACAGAAAGATTACAAACATCATCACAAATATCCTCACAAATATTCACAGCATCACAATTAATCATAGTGGATGTAAGCTCATTCGAATAATTAACATTTACAGTAGTAAGCACATCACACGAGATTATTTCAGCCAAGAATCGGTCATATTCGGTTAAAATCTTTTCCTTTTCAATTAGTTGCAGTTCGTAAGCGGTGTCCATTTCATAAAACACTTTTTGAACTTCCCCAATTTCAAACTGAAGATTTTCCTTAAGAGATGCAAAACTTTCTTTTAGACTTTCGACAAACGGATTGATCTTAGTTTTAAACACCTCGTTCATGTGTTCGAAAGCCCATTCTCCGGCGTTTAAGCCATTTGAAGTCGTACATTCCAAAATGACCTTGTCAAAGTTAGTAAAGTATCGGTTAATCTCTTTCAAGTTTAACCATACAGTGCTAACCGGTGGAAGATTCTTTGGAATTTCCTTAGGACCTTCCATGTTGACAAGTGTAGGAAATGTACTAGGGCTTTCTTCCTCTATCATGTAGGTTGGTGCTGTAATGAGATCTTTATCCATATGGAATCGAACTCTAAAATCAGTTTTAGCAAGCTCCTTATTCATTTTAAAATAATCACAATCGGGATATTTTGCTGAATTGTATGACCGATCCTCATCAACTAGATCCTTACTTGTTTGATCATTGGGAAAAACAATCGGGTCTAACGCCAATCCTAATTGAGTTGCATTATAAAGTCTAGGACTATGTCTTAAAGCTTGTTTTGCATACCGTGGATTAGGGGGAAGGCCTTTTAGACGTGATAAGTTAAATTCTCTAAATGAAGCATCAAATAAGTGAACTAGTTGTGAAGCAGCGTATTGTCTTAACAGCAAGTAATCTAGACTTCTAATCTTATTAGTGGCATTAATCTCCATTTCAGTCTTCTTAGATTCGAGTAATTCAAAATCAGTTTGAAGTTTTTGAAAATTAGTGACCACTAACTCCTTTTCTTTAAGTTCATTAGACAGATTTGCTCTTAAGTTTTCGATCTCTTGCAAGTGACCCATTTGTTTGTTTCTAAAATGATCATATTCAAGATTTGTGAGAACACTAGACGAAGGCACTAATTCCAAAGTTTGTACTTTCTCATTGCTTAAGGCAAGCTCATCAGACAAATTCTTATTCTTAGCTAAGGTTTCTAAGAGTGCAGCATTCATTTGGCTAAGTAATGTAGCAGGAACCATGACCAAATCTTGTTGAGCAGGGGTAGGCGTATGCGAACTAGGTCCCGGTTGTGATTCACTCAAAGTCTGGGGACTCACATTGATATTGCTATCATTGTTTGTCTCCTCGTTTGAAGGACTCACCACCGAAGATTCATTCGAATCAGCACTCTCTTGCTCAACTTGATGTGGTTGAATACTAGCATCAGTGGCATTATCGGTGTTATTAATAAGTACCTCAAATTTCTTATCTGGCCCTAAGCTGGAGAAAGTTGCCATGAAAGCAGCCTTTGCAGTTTGAAAGTCATCACAGTCGGAATCATACGCATCAAGATCATCGGCTTGGTAAGCTGCATTTTGCGTAGTGACAACGTCTTGTTCAGCAATCCCTGGGTCAGCAAGAAATGCAAGCTCCTCTTCATCAAGTTCCCTTCCTTGCGCCTGAGCATTTACCAGATAGATCTTTTCTGCAAACCACTGTCCATCCCTTTTCCTCTTGGGTTTCTTACAATCCCTGGACATATGACCCTCTTCCTTGCAGTTGTAGCATGTAATCATTCTCAACTTGCCTGTATTAGCCCGTGGAGGATTGTTGACCATAGGAGCAGGAGCAGGAGTAATCGTGCGAGCATTGGTTGAAGTGGAAGATCTCCCCTGATATGGTTGAATTGGCTGAACCATTACCCTGCCATTCTCAATTGTAGCTTGTTGGCGAGAATTGGATGAATTCCTCAACTGATTGTTGGTAGGAGCTGATCCTCTGTATCCTCGTTTGCTTAAAGTTCTTGTGAGATATGCAGACATAGTAGTTAGCACTTCAACTGGGTCAGCTCCTTGTTGGAAAACAGGAACAGGGACTTCTTCATCATCACAATACAGTGCTTGATCTGGATGAGCTGCATAATTAGTAGAAGGAATACTCATTTGATCAGGGTAGCTTGTTTGATATGCTGCATTCTCTTGATAAGACAAATATGAAGGCTGAGCATAAGGTACAACATTTGCTGGATGAAGTTGTGAACCATACTGTGGTGAAGGTGCATTGAACCGATACTGTTGCTGATGTGAGGTGGGAGGTTGTGGCAAAATCGAGTATTGTGGAAAAGTTGGTGTTATGTAAGGTGATGGATGATAGGCTTGATGTCCCAAAATATAAGGTGTGTTGTTGTGTGACAAGCTTGGTTGATTTGCCATCAAAGCTAAAGAATCTGGGTACATACCGCGAGGAGAACGGTGCATAATCACATGCTTCTCATGTTGCTGAAGAAAAGCATAGATTTGATCTAAGTTGCACCTATGCAAATCCCGGGTTAACTTCACATCGGTAATATACTCACCCCATTCAGCTTGAGGTAAAGTATTCAAGAACTTTGTGTTAACCTGGAATGGAGCAATTACCAGATTGTATACATTCAGATCATTCATTAGAGTAGTGAACCTGAAGTAGTAATCGTGTAGTGTTTCCCCTGGGCTGTATGTGAATCTATCAAACAAATCATACAGCTGACACTCCCTTTCTTGTTTGGTGAGCGACGTGCCTTGTAGCAACACCTTTAACCGTTCCCATAAATCTTTTGCCACTGTATACTGACTTACCATCCTATAAATATCATGGGGAAGAGCTTGAAGAATTGTTTGAAGAGCTTTTTCATCTGCATCTGCAACAAGTTGTTGAGCTGGAGTGAGTTCTTCAAATTCTCGTGGTCTAGTCACGTTGTCAACCGTAATGGTACCATAGTCGAGTGGACCATTCAAAATCGATTTGACCATAAGCCTTCCGTATGTCGGTTTCCCCTTTAGATATTGCATCATTCGACCTTGCCATGCCTCAAACACCTCTTTAATAAGCATCGGTGGACGACTATCAGTCCCCGTTATGATCGAGATATCCGTAAGAGATGTCATCTGAGGCATTAATGAACTTGGATTCATTGTGATCACTTAACAGACTCAAAGATTATCGTTTGATCGAGCAGTGAAGAAAGGTTGAGAATTTGTGTTGTGTTGGTTGAACTCAAGATTAAATCCACTAAAGATCGTCGGAAAAACTCAAATACCCCTTGAACTTGCTTATATAGAATAACCCAAACTTAGAATAAACCCTTATTCGGAATAATGCCTATTCGGAATAATCCTATGCTGAAAAATACCCTATTCGGAATAAACTCTATGCAGAATAACCCTTATGCGGAAAAACCCCTATTCAGAATGTTTTCTTCAATTCGGAATATTTTGGCAATTTGGCTTATTCGGAAAAACTGGTCTATTCGGAATGATGGCAATTCGGAATATTTCCTAATTTTGGCTATTCGGAAAATTGGTGTCTATTCGGAAAAGTTGGCTATTCGGAAAATTGGTGTCTATTCGGAAAAATTGGCTATTCGGAAAAAATCTTCTATTCGGAAAGATCTTCTATTCGGAACAAACTTCTATTCGGAAAAAATTCTCTATTCGGAAAATTTTCTTCTATTCGGAAAAATTCTCTATTCGGAAAATTTTTCTTCTATTCGGAAAAAAATTCTCTATTCGGAAAAATTTCTTCTATTCGGAAAACTCCTCCTATTCGGAATCCTATTCGGAATAAACTGTCTATGCTGAAAATCCTCCTATTCGGAATCCTATTCGGAAAAATCTGGAAGAAATTGTTTCCGAGACTTAAAAAGAAGCTTTTAACCCCGATTTTTGATCCAAAACCACAAAAAGTTTTATGATTTTTACCAAAATAAGCTAAACCCAATCCTTATCAATCAATCCCAATAACAAAAACACCAAAAACAACAAGATTCAAGAATGATTTTTCCTAAAGATCACTAATAGATTCAAAAACTAAAAAAGTAACACAATCCTTACCTTAAATCACCCCATAGCTCTGATACCAAATGTAGAAATTGATAACCTATGAATCTATGAAGTGGGTTGATGTTTTCTAGTGAGAGAAACTAGAGAGAGAAAGTGAGAGAAATATGTGGAAGATTTTATTACTATGAAATGTGAATGAAACAACAACCAACCCCTTTCCTTAGTGGAAAGGGGTATTTATAGTCCAAGCTAAACATTGGGCTTGGGCCGGTCCATGACAAGCCCATGGACCGGTTCTTACTTAAGTTAATAAGCAAATAACAACTATTATCTAACTACGAGCTATTACAACATGAATATTATTGTGGAGTGACCGATACTTCTAATATACGTAAAAACGTATTTCTAACAATTATGTTTTCAAACGCAAACTATTTGTGATAAGAGTGCCTTTGCCATAAATTGTACCATATCCTCCTCCAAAGTACACTTTGTCACCATCTTTAATTGGGGTAAAGTTGGTCAAATAATCTTCCTTCCCCGTCATGTGCCTAGAGCATCCAGAGTCCCAATATCCATAATCATTTACCTGCTTTTGAATGCCCTGCACATAAAGAAAACAAATTAGTTTTCTTTGGGAACCCAAGCCTGAGCAGACTTGGATTCATTTGGTTGTTTAATAAGAACATATTTAGTCCTTATAACAACCCCTTGTTCATCCCTTTGAGGATTGAACACCCACTTAACCCCAATTAGTTTAGTTATGACCTTTGAAATATAATGAAATCTGTTACAGGTCATAGAAATCCCATCAGAGTTAGGGTTTTGGTCTTGTTTGGGTCTCCATGTCAAGATAGATGATGCTTTAGACCCCTTTCCCTTTGGATGCAAATATTTGTTATTACTTGGTCTAACAGCGTTGGAAACATTCCTGTCAGCGTTAAAGTTGTTCTTGACAACGCTGAAATTGCACTTGTTAGCGCCAAAATTAGGGTTTGCTACAGGAACTCATTGTCTGTTAGACCATGTATTGGTCTCTTGAAAAGGCCTTTGTCCATGAGTATTAGACCCATTAGTAAAGAATGGAGCTGGTCTAGCAACTTGTGGACTTTGTTGGACAAAAGGTCTGGGTTTGACCATGGTTGACTTTTTGTCAGCGTTGACTTTTGAAGCACTGACACACTTATAAGCCAAATGTGAAAAACTCCCACAACTATAACAAGATTTTCTAGACATAACCCTAGGTCTAGATGAAAAGAACCCTGTCCCATTATTACTAACTTGAATTTTTGGTGACCTAGGTTTTCTATACATTTCTGCATACTTAACACTAGGTTTTCTATTAACATTTAAGCCAAGGTCAACAGGTTTTCCAGTAGAAGGGTTGGTAACAATTATGGGTGTAGACTCATTTGGGCTTTCACTAAGCATGCCACCTTTAACAAACAAAGTAGGATTGGCTTTCTTCCATTGTTCCAAGTCAGTCAATTACTGCTTATATTCCTCTACTGGAGTAAGAACTCTTGGTGGAGGTATGAATTCCTTTTCTTGGAGTTCTGGTATACCAGTCCAAGATAAATCCTTTCTAAGGACACCATAAAAGTTTCCAGCAGGTGGTGGAACATCAGCATACTCTTTCATCCCAATTCTAGTCATATCCCGAGAGTCTCTTTGCTCACTTACACATTTTTCTAGAGTTTAAGAAGCTTTATCTAATCTTTGAATTTTAAGCCCTACATTCTCTTTGTTTTTAATGGCTTCATCTAACTTAGATTGTATGACTCCTTTGGATCTCTCCAAAATGTCCCTAAGGTCAACACTAACTTTGAGGTCATGAGACAAAACGTTAATTTGATCTTTTAGGTCAAGCTCCGTTTTCTTATATTCAGCCACAGTCTTTTCAGTTTGA
The DNA here is from genome assembly GCA_025667525.1 of Glebionis coronaria. NCBI lineage: Eukaryota > Viridiplantae > Streptophyta > Magnoliopsida > Asterales > Asteraceae > Glebionis > Glebionis coronaria. The sequence goes on along the minus strand of JANFOE010000290.1, from coordinate 141,839 downwards.
ACAAGTGCCAGTTGATAATTAGATAACTTACATTTTTCATCAAAAACATCTAATTTTAACTTTAAGATTTCTTTGTTAAGTTTTTCAGTGTTTAAACGAAAACCTTTACTATAGAAAGCATCATCATATACCCCATTATCTTATGAAAACGAAGAATGTGGCATGAGAGCATAGTGAACATGCTCTTCTTCTTTCTTCTCTGCAATCAAGGCCTTGATCTCTTCCACCTCCTTTGCCATAAAGCTCTAGTCCCATCCAACACCATCAATTTCTTGCATGGCAACCATAGCTTTTGTGTCTTCAACCTTAATGATTTGGCTTGAAGGCTTTCCAGCATCAGATCTTCTTGGAGATCTGCATTCCCTCATAAAGTGACCTATTCTATGGCAATTGTAACACTCAACCTTGGACTTATCAAATCCAGCAGTGTCTTTAGCATTAAAGGTCATCTTCTTCCTGAATCTCCTATTCCATCTATTGGCCCTTATGCTTGCAAGTGCCATATTCCACTTAATGTCCATCTCCTCCAAATTCTCATCACTGATTTGCTCAAGGTCCTCATATGTAATCACTGAACCATTGGGCAATGCAGCAATGTATGCACACACTATATCTAGATCAATACCAGCAGGTTTAATTCTTGGTGAGTCTACATTGTATGTGTCAACGTCTGAATGTGAGGCGCTGACAAAGGTTGATCTACCGTTGACACAAGGTGATCCAGTAACAGGATGCACATATGACTCTCTTTGATTAACTTGACCTTCACTATGTGAGAAGAAAGCCATGTTTCCATAGGTAGATTTGCTTCCTTGATCCAAGAGGATTTCGTTCTCTACAATCTTCAGTTTATTGTAGACGTCATCAAAAGTGGAACTTTTGTGAGCATTGGTAGCAATAATAGATCTTGCTTAAATCTTCCATGCATCACCAAGACTTTTAAGGAAAGTGTTAATGATATCAGCATCATCATACACTGTTCCCATGAAGGACAATTTGCTTGTGATGTCTAGAAGCATGCTTCTCACCCCACTTAGCTTTTCATTGGGAAGAGCCTTGAATACAACATACTCATGCAAGAGTTGCTTCTTCTTCCCTGAGGCAGTATCATCATTACCACCATAATTGACTTGAAGAGCTACCCAAAGCTCTTTGGCAGACTCAAAACCTCTATACTTGTGCTGATTGGTTGGTCCCAAAGAAAGTTTGAGAATACTCAAAGTTTTCATGTCATTCCTTCTCTTTGCAATATCCTCAGTTGAGACAGATCTCCCATCCGAGGGTCTTTCTTTCCGATCCTCTTCAGTTGAGCCATCAATTAATCTTGCAGCAATAGCAGTAGCAATCTTAGCAGCTTTATCGAATGTGTTTCCATATTCAATAATTTCCCATAGAGTGTGATCATGAATTTGAAGGTACTGCTCAAAATAGAACTTCCATAACTCAAAGTTTTCTGGGTCTAGCATGGGGATTTTTAGATTGTGACTAGAGGAAGAAGTCATATCTGGAGTAGACATCTTGTCTGGTTTTTAAGGTTTCTTGAAAGATTAGGGTTTTTGGCGATTTAGGGTTTTTAGGGTTTCGTGTTCTTTAGATCAAAGTTCCTCAACAAGCTCTAATACCACCTGTTGATCCCAAACTTAGATCGATTAGCTTTGTGTAAACGAGATTAAATCAAGTTAAACACTTAGAGAAACTTTGTGTTATGAAACAATCTAAGTGCTATGCGGAATTTAACACTTAGAACAAGAACATACAAAACAGAATAAACCAAACTTTCACTTTGATTAATGATCGAACTTGCGTACAATGAAAGTGTTAAAACATATATTAAACTAAAACCTAAAGGCCTCCTTTTATAGAATAAGGAGCCTTGCACAAGAGTCTACCTATCAGCTAATTTAGGTAAAATACAATGCCGAACATATCTTTACTAGAAATGCAAAACGTGTACACTAAGTATTCTATCAGTGCTTGGACTTCTTCTCATCAACGCTTGACTCCTTCTTGTCAACGCTTGATCTGTCAACACTTGATTTCTTCCTATCAACGTCCAATTAACTCTTGTTAGCGTTTAAGTGTCTTGGCTCATTTTATTCCATAAAAATTAATAACCGTACCTTAATTTAATTATATTATCATCTAGCTAATGCTAAGTTTATTAAATTATCATGTCAGTTTATTAATTAATAATTCTAATAAAAACCATGCACTTTATAATTAACTAATAATAATTATTTTTAGCTTAAAGTATTTATTTAATAAACTTTACTGTATAATCATGAAATATATAGTTTATGCTTATTAACACTATAGCTTATATTTTGTATTATTAATCAAGTTTTTTTCTAAATATGGAAACTTTCTATTTTGGAAACTTACTATTTTTGGAAACTTTCTATGTTTAGAAAATACAATTTGAGGAAACCTACTATTTTTGGGAAGTTACTTATTATAGAATAACAAGTACTTTTACACATAGAAACATGAATTACATTAATCAGAACACATGAAACATTAAGAAAACACAGGATTAAACATGAAACAGTAAAACAAGTCTAGAACACTTAAAACAAGACATGAACAAGTAAAACAAGTAATCACACGTCAAGTAAACTAATAATTAGTTAAGTATAATGTAATTAGACAACTCATACACGTCCCTCTTTATTATGTAGCACTTGTGAAGTCGGAGTAGGATTCTTCGCGTTCTCTTAGTTCACATTACTATACAAAAGGTACGGATATTCCGTCCTTCAGTATGGACATTCTCTTTCCTTATTAGGATTCCCCGTTTGCATCCAACTGTTTTTCCCATGTAATTGTTTTATATGTTTTGATAGTTTATGTTTAGTTTTAAATTCCTAAGCCCTATACATGCATAACCATGTCACCTAGTTATGGAGGTACCATAACCATAACACTAGAGGCACCAGTGTTATGACTTCCCCACGGTGGAGTGATTGCTCGTGGCGTCCCTTGATAGTTTTAGCCATATATTTATATTATCATGTGGGGCGTATGGGTGCATCCTAGTTACATGTTTTATAGGATTTTCACGGTGAATGTGGTGTGTGTCTTGCATCCTTCACAAGGAGTTGATCCCTCCTACCCAGACTAATTTAATTAGAGGCATCCCCTCTAATTGCATGATGAGGTCACCCCTCCAAGTATTCATGCACGGTGGAACTTCATGACATATATGGGCTATTGGCTAATTTAATTTATTTTTCATATAAAAACATAAGTCTTTTCAAACTATAAAACCAGTTTTATAAACATGTTCCAGGTTAGCTAGGACTTATACATTTCCTCTGCTAATCAGCCTTTATTATGCTATGTCATTTCATATTATGTCATATATCCGTTCACTGATCGTATTGCTCAGCCGTTACTTTCTTTTCCATGTCCCAAAACGGCAGGTACCCATGAACAGGCTTGAGCATTTGGAGGATGTGCATAGGATGGAAGTTGCCTTAGATTTCTTTTCCTTTTGCCTTCTTATACTTATACTTAGTTGGACACCTGTTTTGCCCTTCTCTTTTCATTTACTTATTTATGTTTTGGGCTTATGTTTGGGAACCGATGTTTGATTCTGGTTATCCCTTTTGGTCATGTATGTTCTAGTACATATTACCTTGCATGCTTTGATGACACGCCATAAATACATGTAACGATCCACTTGTCAATGTGGGCTGTTACATTAACAATGACAAGTAATAGATGTGAATGATATGATAGTAAGAATAAGTAAAGAGTAAGGAAAGAAACGACCTAATAGGAAGACACCAAGATTTATAGTGGTTCGGCAACGAAGCTCTATCTTCGTTCCTACTCCACTCCTCGAGTACACCTTACTCGAGATTTCAACTATATCCACAAGCTCCCTTCTTGGCGGAGAAAACCTTACAACGCCGCTTACAGTATTTCCGACACTAAGCTAAATGTCGAGACCTAATCTTAGCTAGGACTAATATACACAACGTCATCCACTTCACCATTTTACGACACAATGCTAGATGCCGAGTTCTAATCGAAAGATAGAACAAATCTTCACAATGTTGCCTACTTCACCATTTAACGACACAAGGCTAGATGTCTAGTTCTAATTGAAAGGTAGAACCAATCTTTACAACGTTGCCTACTTCACCATTTTACGACACAAGGCTAGATGTCGAGTTCTAATCGAAAGGTAGAACCAATCTTCGCGTCTTATTATTTAATTAAAGGCGTGCTTGTTTGTAACTTTAAGACATATGACCGGTTTATGCCGACTATGAATGTACTTTGATTAGTCGAGAATACGTGTGTCCACTCTTACATTTGTCATGTTATTGAGTTTAATTGTGTCGATACTCTTATAGTACTACCTCGAGTCAGTTTGCTAACTAAGTGTTATTATTTTGGACCAAGTCTTTCATTGTTTACCTTTTGGGCCTAATTCTTTGAAAGTGTACACAAGCCAATCCATCAAAATTGGAAACAAACTCAGTGATACAAATATTCAAATTATGTAAATTGTCATTCTTATAAAAGTGGTTACAACTCAAGTCAACCAAAGTCAAACTGAAAATCCTAAATACATATTTTAATCTCCCACTCACCACTAATGTCCAGCACACATGCCAAAACATCCCTAAATGTGTAGTCACAAGCTTCACAAAATTCAGATTACTACTAACCCTAGACTAAGTTTTACAAGATAAATACTACCACCTCTTTCACAGCCTTAACACAAAACACAATCTGTCAAACAAATATGGGTTTACAAAAATAAAGTTCCTGCTTACATCAAGCAGTTTTAATTACAAGTTATGGGGAAAATTATAGAAATCAGTAGTAAAGTCTAAATCAGTCGAGCCAAAGCCCAACCCTTCTGTCCGAATACACCAGCCGAATACCCCTAAGCTGTGAGTCTTTTATCCACATTTCTCTTTACCTTTCTGCATACTGTAGTTGTGCTTGTACCTATCAAAACAAACAAAAATAGTATTAGACATTTTCGAATTAATATTTTGCTAAGCACCAAACCTTTTAGTAATAAAAATAAACGACAATAACTAGACCCTTTAGACCTACAACCATACTTAAACCTGCCGAGACCAACCCGAGGACCCTTCTATCCTTTTGTTGGTTTATATTTAATTTGAGACAAATATAGGTGACAAGAATCTGTGATAATAATAATAAACCAGAAACAAAACCCCCATTCGAATCATTCATCTAATCTGTTGAAACCCTAATTTTTCTAAATATCTAACATGAAATTCATGCAATTCTTTTCACAAAAATATTAATTAAAGTTAATCAAACCCATTTGTATGAAAACCCTTAATTATTTAAAAACCCTAATTTTTGTAACTTAATGATATTCAGAATTAACATCACATGATGCTTAGAAACACTGGCTATTTATAATAAAACGCAAGGTTTAGAAAACCCCCAATATTTTTGAAACCCTAAATTTTATAACTTGATTTTATTACGAAATTAACATGAATCTATACTCAAAACGATTAACTAATTGTAATAGAACACGAGATTAAGAAAACCCCTAATATTTTCGAAACCCTAATTATGTTATAATTAAATCGAGAACCTCCTTGTCATATTTTAATGAATCAAATGATTTTGAAATCAGTAAACCCCCTTTAATTTCGAATGTATAATTAATAAGTGTGTAAACACTTATCCTTTTGCCACTAAAATCGAGGAAAAAAAAGACCTAATCATGTGTTTTATATCGTAAAAGTCGGAATTACGCGTGGTTTTATGTCTTTGTGTTTAAATAGGTACAAATGATCAAAAGAAGAGAAAACACGGATTTCACGGTCAAAAGTTAAAGAAAAGTCCAAAAAGAGACGAAGACAAAGTCAAAGACCAAAAGTGTGCCCAAGTTCACGAAAACCGGTTAAACTAACACGGTTTTGAAGAAACGATCAAGGAAGCCGAAATCAAGTTCGTTTACAATGGAGTTCAACTTTTTGAAGATATTCGAGCTTAGTGGGTCCCACATTCGGGTATTGGGCCAAAAGCCCATTACTTGAAATTTAAACAAAGCTTTGGAAAATTTGGGCCACAAGACCATTTGCACAAATAAAAGGCGGATGATATTAAAGGGTGAATTGGGCAAAATCAAAAGCCCAAGTCATATTATAAAAATGGAACGGTTAGGACAAGCTAATCTTGGATTTGGGCCAAGCCCAATCTACACATTAAACAACGACGGATAACATTGTTGTTAGAATTTTGGCTGGTCAAAGTTTCATCCCACGTTTTGTTTCATCACCCCAGTCAAACACTTAACCTAACCCTTTCATTCCCCCACTCACACCTCACGTATATCCACTCACCCCCACACATTTAATATTTACTTTACCCCATTTCTACTTTTCGTTACACTCTAGATAAACCCACACACCACTGTTATTTCTTTTCTCTCCCAACACAGCCATTTACCCTAACCCTAAAATCACTATAGATCAAAATAACCAACAAATATTTAGGGCTTTTTGTTTAAGTGTGTGATTCACACACATCTTAAATAAAACCCCATCTTTTTCGGAGCAAAACACCACTGGTGGTCCTCCCTCAATCCACCGTTGCCTACTTCCCTCTTTTGATTGGTTTTGATAACTCACACATCACAAACCCTCCAATCATAACTCTCCACATCATCATAGAAGAAAAACAAGTAGCACAATCCACGCCACGAGGGCGATCCATGGCATAATAATTGATATCAGCCGTAGATAAAGAGGAATGAAGAAGGTGGGCACCAATCTTCACCAACAAGGTTTTGAGGGTTTGCCTATAAAAACCCCCAAATCATTGTGTAAAAAAATCCATCTAGATTTTCTTTATTTTTACTGTTTTTTAAATTAATTAGGAATAGATTTAATTAGATTTAATTTTTGCAAAATTAGAATAGGTTTATTGTAATTTCTTATTTTCAGTATTGTAATTTTTCTTAAATTAATGAAAAGTTTTACTTTATTTAATTTTCGTCTCCAATTTAATTTCCTGTCAAAGCTTTTATTTAATCTTTAAATTCTGTTTTGGTTACTGCTTATTTAAAATAATAAAAAAAAAATAATAATAAAAAAAGTAAATCTTCCCCCACTAGGAAGAATTAAACGTTACTGTTCATGTTCCTGTTCTTGTTCGGGTAGCTTTGTGTTCTTGGTTCGAGATTTGGACGAGGTCTTGGAGTTGATGATGTTTGGAAAAAGGTGGTGTTTGATTCGATGACAAAGGTGGTTCAGCACCCACCTTCATCTCAACGGAAATCTTCATCAAGGTGTTCTTCTCTTTTAAATTTTCGTATGAATTTTTGTTTAATATGTTTGATTGGCTTAGTTTATGAATTTGTTTAATTTGTTGGTTAATGTTTCTGTTTGAGTAAGTTTACTTTTTTTTTTGTTTTTTTTTGTCTGGTTATTTTAGTTTGTTTGGATCTAGTTTTTTTAGTAGTGTTCGGGTATAATAGCTTAATCTTATTTATCTGCTTAGTTTTTAGTTTTCTGCTTATCCGATTTACCTTTGTTGCTTTTTCTCGACCTAGTAGTCTTATCTATTTAGCATTTTAACTGTCATTGCTTTTTAGTTTATTTGTCTCAGCTTATTTGCAATTTGCTTTTAATGTTTGCTTATCTCCTATTTGTTGCCTGCTTATCTGATTGCACTGCTTATTCGATTTGCTATTATCTGCTTTTAAATCTTATTCACATGTTTTATGTGTTTTTTTTATATTGTTAGCTTATTTTCAGTAACTGCCTATTTTCTCTTTTGCTTATTTTGTTTCAGCTTATTTATTGCTTAGTTAGCTTATTAGATTCTGCCTATTTAGATACTGCTTATTAGCTTAAATGATTTCCGTTTATGTTCTTATTTAGCTTATTCTGCTTATATTGTTTGCTGATTAAACATTACAGACTCCATTGGTCTGTGAGTTTGTTTTTCCTAAATTCCATAAAAATAATAATTAGCATAAAAAGGAACCTGCTGGGATTCGATCCCCAGTCCCCTCGCATACTAACCCAACGCCACATCCATCTCATCTCTTGCCTTTTTTGTGTATTACTCTCTTTAGTCTTATTAATATAGGTTTTTAATTTCTAGCAGTTTTATTTCAATTAATTTTAATACAATATTTAGTTTAATTAATCTTTTATATATAAAGTTTTATATCAATTGTTCTTTTAATTCAGTTTTTTTTTTAAAATTAATAAAAAGATAAAAAATATTTTATTTACTTTTGAATTTGTTTTCATTTTATTTTTGTTTATTTAAAAGTCTTAATTTTTAGTTTTCATAAAAGTTTTTAAATTAGTTTTTAATTAAGTTTAATTTTAAAAGTATATTTTCTTTTAAAGTTTTTGCGTCAACTTATTTTAAAATTAGTCTAAAATAGTTTAGTTTCTAAATTAATTAGTTTTTAATTTAGATTTAAAGTTTTCTTTTTAAAAATAGTTTTTTTTTACATTAGTTTAAGTTTCATTTATAAAAATAGATTTCAATTAAAGTATTAGTTTTGAATTTATTAGGTTTAAAAGTTAATTTTGTTTAAGATTTAAATAGTTTTATATTTTTAAGTTTAAATTAATTTTCAAATTTATTTAAGTTTTAAATTAGGTTTTTTTAATTAAATTAGTTTTTAATTTTAAATAGATTTAGTTTACAATTCCAAAATTTTACGTTTACCAAAAACAAAGCTTAGTCGAAAAGTTTAACTGGATATCAATTCGAGTCGAATCGAGGAACGATAAAAGTAATATAAAAAGGGTAAACAAAATCTCTTGATTCGGAGATTCCCCTTGATAAGGATCCTCAAGTCTACTAAGGTGATCCGCGGCTAGGTTTTCCGCTCCTTTTTTTATCACGAATTTCGATTTTAAATTCTTGTAGGAGCAAAACCCAACGAAGGAGTCTCTTTTAGCATCTTGCTTGGTCAACAAGTATTTCAAGGCGGAATGGTTGGTGTAAACGATGGTGGTGGAAAGCACAAGATAGGGGCGGAATTTCTCAAAAGCATACACTACAGCTAAAAGCTCTTTTTCGGGAGTGGTATAATGCAATTGAGCCCCCGTCATTGTCTTACTAGCATAATGAATGGGTTGGAAATGTTTGTTACCTCGTTGACCTAAAACCGCTCCTACCGCGAAATCACTAGCATCGCACATGAGCTCGAAAGGTAACTCCCAATTTGGAGAGACTAAGACCGGTGCCTTAGTTAATTTACCTTTAAGAAGTTCGAAAGAGTCGAGAAATTCTTGAGAGAAGATGAAAGGAGCATCCTTTTCTAAGAGATGAGTCATTGGACGAGCTATTTTCGAGAAATCTTGGATGAAACGTCGATAAAATCCCGCATGGCCTAAAAAACTTCTAACTCCTATGACGGTGGTAGGTGGAGGTAACTTAGCAATGACGTCAACGTTTGCACGGTCGACTTCGATACCGGCTTTGGAAATTTTATGACCGAGGACGATTCCTTCTTTTACCATGAAATGGCATTTTTCCCAATTAAGAACGAGACGAGTGTCTTCACACCGTTGGAGCATACGTTCTAAATTAGCAAGGTAAGAAGAGAAAAAATCACCATAGACCAAGAAATCGTCCATAAAGACTTCCATAGTTTCTTCAACCATGTCATGAAATATCGCCATCATACACCTTTGGAAAGTCCCGGGAGCATTGCATAAGCCGAAAGGCATTCTTTTGTAAGCAAATGTTCCATAGGGACAAGTGAATGTGGTTTTCTCTTGGTCTTTTGGATCGATAGGGATTTGAAAATATCCGGAAAAACCATCTAAGAAACAACAGAAATCATTACCCGCTAAACGCTCGAGCATTTGATCCATGAAAGGAAGAGGGAACTGATCCTTACGAGTGGCATCATTGAGCTTACGATAATCAATGCAACCTCGCCAACCCGTTACGAGTCGAGTAGGAATCAACTCGTTGTTTTCATTGGGAACAACGGTGATTCCGCCTTTCTTAGGCACACAATGGACGGGACTAACCCATGGTGAATCCGAGATAGGGTAAATCATTCTGGCATCAAGATGTTTGATAACTTCTTTCTTAATGACTTCATGAATTTTTGGATTAACCCTTCTTTGATTTTGGATTGCGGGTTTAAAGTCATCTTCCATGAGAATTTTATGAGTACAAAAATTAGGATCAATTCCGCGAATGTCGGAGATTTTCCAAGCAATTGCTTTCTTATGATTCTTAAGCACATCGATAAGTCGGGATTTTTCATCTTCTTTTAAGTCCTTAGCAATAATGACGGGCAACTTATTATCCTCCTCTAAGAAAACGTACTCTAAATGAGACGGTAAATACTTAAGCTCTAAATCCGGCGGATTGTCAATGGAAGGCTTAGTCAAAGTAGGATCATCGTTTGTAACTTTCTTAGGAGTAGGTGGAGAAATATGGTCCTCATTGAGAAATCTCTCAATGGTACGAATGTCTTCATCCCAATTGGTGGGAGAATTATCATACTTAATATCGAGAGGACCCAAGCTAGCTTCAAAATCATCTAAGTCACTTTCTCCAAATGGAGTCAATGAAGGAGCAATAGAAGCTACGGTCTCAACATGAGGTAAAGGAGAAATCCCGCTCTTACAAGCCTCGTGAAAATGTTCTTCGCATGCTTCGTCGAGCACATCGATGTAACTCACGGATTCAGGCTCATCGAGAAGTTTGGAAATTTTACCCATGTTAAAGACGATTTTGTCATCCCCGACCCTTCTTGAGAACCGGGCGTACATTAATTGATGTAGCCATTTTTTTAGGAGAAGAGAAAATAAAAACTTATCTCTGATTGAAACCGCCATCGAATCACCCGTGGAACACCCCGAATTCGAATTGATTTTGATGTGGGGATGAAGTCCCACATCCCACACACGATTCACAGGCATAAGTAACCTGTTTATGTTATTAGGAAATCGATTGGTGTTTTTAGCCATGGTAACTTGATTGGATTTAAGTTTTCTAGAGAGAGAGAGTGTTGAAACGAGTGGGTGAAAGAACTGGGTAAATGAAAGTGTCGGCAGGAGTTGTTGACTTGTAAGAAAAACCTAATGTATATACTTTGCAACGCATAGAGTATATCGACCCCCCCCCCCTTGGGCCAGTATGGGTTTAAGTATTTGTTTAGATTATTTTATGGGCCTAGATTTATTATTACTTGGACTGATGGGCTGCAAGTGTAACTGGGTTCTAAGCCCACTCGACTGTTTCGTCATAAGGAGTACTAGTAGACCCCAAAAGCCCATTTATTAGCTAACCAGAACTAATTGTCACGTTTTTATTTAAACGATATTAAACGTCAAGCACAACTAGGATGTCATGCATTCACTTTTGTAATTGTCATAGATGTCGTAACACGATTATTACATTTAACTAGGTTGTAGATAACGTGGTCGTATTCTCGAGCTACATTCGTGTTTCCACCACTTTTCTTAATTAAATATGTGAGTTTATAGCCCCACTTTTAATTGCTTTTAACTATTTGGGGTGAGAACAATGCTTGTTTTACGGATGAACATAAGTTCCATGAAAACTCATACGTTTACCTACATGATGTCTAAGTAGCGATATCCCTAGATGCATTAGCCCACTATCATGAACCGTTAATTACTTGTTGTAAGCGCAAATGTTATGGATAGATCTATTGGGATTGACCTTCCTATCTAATGTTGGTTGTGTGGCCGAATTAGATACAATTACATTTGAGTCGTTACGAATGCTTTAGGATAGGCATTTGCTTGGGCTCTCATATTATCTTGCTAGTACGGTTAACGCTTCGTTGACATGAGCTTAGATGTAGGATGTTATAAACGTATGCTATTTAATTATAATCTTGTATTTGTTATAAGATTATATGTCGGTTGCCTAACTAAAATATTATGGTTCATCACACTATCTACTTTTAAACCTATAGACTCACCGACCTTTGTGTTGACGTTTTAACAATGTTTTTCTCAAGTGTCAAGGCAGAGGAGTGACGTGGTTGTGCCATGGAGATAATAAGATTATCATGACTATCTTTTGAAGACTTTAATTTAAATGTTATGTCATTTGGAAACTTTGATTTATTTCACCATGATGTACTAAACATTTTCTTGAAACAAGTTTATTTATGTTTAATGAATGTAAAACGACTTTTAAATAGTCGTTCTTTATATCTATGTCTTATGATTGTCATGATAGTCACATCCTCGTGTATTCACATACATTGGTACTTTGAGGGTGTGACAGATTGGTATCAGAGACGTGGTTATATAGAACTACGTTGCTTTTATAAAAATCATTTTTACAAACATTGAGTCAAAAATGAAATTTTTGAAAAAGAGTAACACTAGACTATAACAATCTTTCCATCTCCATAGGACACTTTACTCCACGTCTTCGATACAAGTAAGTTGTGAGTTATATTATCTCATGCGTTGTTGCCATACTACTTTGACCACTTAAATTGCTAAATGACTTAACTTATGAGTATACGCTAAATCGATTTTATTTTGACACTTATTTGAAATTCTATGCTAATTTTTGTGCCATTATAACTTTAAGGTTAAAACATACATGATTGCAAAATCGAATTATTTCTTATACGTGCCTTTTAACTGGTAGTGCTATGTCTACCTCATCCGAAGAATCATTGTACCTCGAGAGCTCTTCCGCCAATGGAGCACGACTTGTGATCATTGGAGAGTCCTCCACTAGAGACTCCTCACCTATGTTATTAATAAGTGTGTAAACACTTATCCATTTACCACTTAAAACAATGAAAAACGTGATCAAAACGTGTAATTAATATCGTAAATGTCGGAATTATGCGTGGTTTGTGTTTTTGTTCTGAAATAGGTACAAAAGATCAAAAGGAAATAAAACACGGGATTTCACGGTCATTTATCGAAGAAAAAGTCAAAGATAAAGTCAAAGGACCAAAAAGTGCCAAAAGAATGAAATTTGGAGGGCTAAAGATGAAGATTTGATGAAGATTTAACAACAAGGATCATTTTTGCCAATCTGCAAAGTCATCCACTAATAACCCACATTGAAGAGTACAAAATTACGAATCCAACGGTCCCGACCTCGCGTCGTAACTCCTTACGGTTTGTTCTCTATGAATTTTTTAAGTTTAATTAGTTTTTAAATTAAGTTAATTAGTTTTTAAATAAATAAATAGTTTTTAATAAATTAATAATATAAATAAAACATTTTCCAAAAATGATAAAATAAAATAAAAGTTTTATAAAAATAATATAATTTTCGTTATTATTATTATTATTATTATTATTATATTTTTATTTTATTTTTTTATTATAAAACCATCACTTTATTAAAAACAAAAAGGGATTTACAACAAACTGGATGGGAGCCGAGATACTATCTGCGCTCCCACCCCTTTAGCGATAGCAAAACCTATTCTATGAAAAATATGTACAGCAGCGCGCGCTCCAATGTCTTGAGCCTTAGAAAATATCTGGATCCGCTTCAGCAACGCAACTAGAGAAGAAAAAAATTCCTGTAACTCACCTAGAGAAGAAAAAAAGAAAAGAAGAAACCCATATCCGAGAGCTGCAAACTTAGCCAAATACTTGCATCGTTTACGTTGCGCAGTGATGTAGGTTTTTCGTACACGTTTTAGGAAAAACGCGTATGAGAGACAAGTATTAAGTTGCACGCTTTAGGAAAACGTAAAACCGAATAAATGCGGGTTCGTTCTTGAAGGAGGTGTGTGTATTAATGTGCCAAAATATAAAATAACAATGTTTGGATTAGTGACGTTTTTGGTTTAGAAGAGAAAAATTAAAGACGAGCTACGACTACGATTAAACCACGACGTTGACGTAAAACGCGAACGTAAATACGAAAAACGTGACGAAATTAAAAACAAAATGTAAAAATTAATTAAAAGATTAAACTAAGTCTTAAATAATATAAATAAGAATAAAAATCCAACAAATATATTTTGAAACCTTTTATTAATTAAATATTCAATTTTTAATGCTAATTAAAGCCCTAAAATTAAATATAATTAACAAAATGTCCAAAATATAATTTTATTGGACTAATAGGTTACTTATATTATTTAAAGACAAAAAAGTACTTTTCCTAAATTTTCAAAGCTATTTTTCTATTTTTAATCACTAAAAACTATTTTTAAACTAAAATAATGATTAAAAATAATAAAATAATGCCAAAATTAATTTGACAACTTTAAAAATCCTAAATTACTCTAATGAACAGTAGAAAATTGAAAAAGTTTAAAAAATGTAAAAATTTGCACTAAAAGACAAAACAGTTTAATAATAAAACCCTAATTAACCTAATTTAATTATAAAAAATAATTAAAACAGTGAACAGTGAAATAATTTAAAACTAAAAATCTTAAATTAATTTTCTAAATCTAAGAAAAATTTTAAAAGTGAAAAATAATGAATTTTACCACTAAAAGACAAAAACAGATATTTAAAAAGTAATTAAAAATGCAATTTAATCTAAAAAAATATAAAATGAACAGTAAAATGAAAACTAATTAAACAGAAAAATCAAGAATTAAAAAAGAAAAATATTGAAAAAAGAATGAAGTGCTAAATCCTAATTAAGTCCACTAAAGACAAATTTTTTAGTTTCTGAAAGTGACCTTTTGACTGTTTTTGTTTGTATCCCAAGCAGTGGAAACTAGACAACCAGCAGGGGGAACTCAGTTCCCACTGCTAGTACTGATTTTTAAGGTCTGGTGCTATTTAGATGGATTCAGAGCTCATTTGTTGATGGTTTTGGAAACAAAAGGCACCCCTACACTCAGTGGAGTGTAGGGAGTCAAGTTTAAGCAAATAACACACAAGTCCAATGCAAAAATATCACACAAAATAGCAATTAGCAGTTACTGTAAAGGCTCCTATGGGGACTGTGAACAGTGACTGATCTACAAGGCACAAAAACGAATTGCAAGTGCTTATATCTTGTTTAATCTAACACCAATAAACAAATAATCTATTGACAACCTAAAATCATCCTATATCCTAACAGATTCCACAATTTAATGAACACAAATTGCTAAAACAAAACAGTTAAAGGCTTGCTGATTTTTTTACTTGTTTTTACCAACTAATGAGTATGCAAAACTTTGTTTCACTCAAATACACTCAACTAACTTACTGATAACACCAAATACTAGCATGTAAAGTGTGTTCAAGCAGGTTTTAACCCAAATCTTGTCCCCTACTTAGCTTAAACACCTAGACCCAAACACCCCTTAATTTCAGAAATCTAATTTTTAACAAACCAAATCTATAGAAAACTTGATTAAACTGAATGAATTCTATCTAAGCATGCATACATACCAGCAAATAGCATAAATAAACACTTAATCTAACATTCAGATTGCATAACACACAAAATCATCAAACCACAAAATATAGCAAAAATCTTAGAAGGGTTCAAGCCTCACCTTGAGAGTTGATGCCTTCTTCTATGAGATTTGAAGCTTAAGTGAGCTTGAATGAGCTTATCAAAAGTATAGAGGCCTGTTGGTGGAATCCAAGTGGACCCAAGGCACAAACATGTCTTCACAAGTGAAAAAAATGAAAGAAAATGATGATGGAATGATGGACCTTGTTTCTTCTTAGTACCTGCACAACACCACAAATCCAGAAAACAAACTCCAAGTAGACAATGAGCCACAAGCTTCAAGCTTGTGGCTTATGCTACAGTAACAGATGAATAAAAAATTAGCAAAAATTGATTAAAACTAGTTTTTTTTGAAGAAAGATGAAACTTTGTTGAGACCAAACTTTGAAACTTGCAACTAAGTCAAGAATTAAGAAGCTAAGCTCTTGCTTCCACTTTCACTTCCACATGAGCTTAACCTAAAAATTTTGAAAAATCTTAACACGTTTCTAGATGAAAACTAATGACCAAATGAATTTTTTTTAATAAACTTCCAATAAAAATGAGTCTCTAAATTATAAGAACAACAATTAAGGAACTCAGTCATGTGCACAAAGATAAAATTTCATTGTCATTACTTTTTTAAAAATAATACACAAAAACTGGAACAAAAAAAGAAGAAAAGAGTACAGGCACCCTTTTATACATGATCATAGAACTATCTAGAATGCAAACCCTAGCTACTGTTTTTCCAAGTTTGCCCTTTGAATGTTGACTGAATTTTTGGTCTTCCATGGCTCATGTGACTTGACAGCTGGATGAAGTAATCTTGAGCGTTTATCTTTGCTTGGAGGAGTCTTCCATCCATGTGAACCCTTGATTTTCTGATGGGATTCGATTTTTGCTATTTTGAGAGGAGCAGGGGACATGAGTGGGGTCACTTGGGGTCACGCGTAAAGTGAGTTGGGTGTGGGTTTTGGTTTTGGTGGGGTTAATTACTATTCTGGAGCATTTGGGGTTAAACCCCTTTGATTTAGGGTAGGTTTGTAATTAGGGTTTATGTTTGGGATTAAGGATAGATTTAGGGAAGATGGTGAACAGGAGGTGTTTCCCCCGTTTTTTAATTAATATAAAACGATTTAAAAAGTGGTTAGTGGGTAATGTTGACTGAGTTGTTTGACTTGGGATGGGGGTGATGGGTATTGGGCTAGGTCGGGTAAAATGGTGGGTTTGGGTAGGGTAAACGGGTTTGGGTGGGTCAAGCTGAGGTGGCAATTTGTGAGTGGTAGATTGGGGTTTCTTGTCTGGGCAATAACAGCCCCCCATGTCCCATTCTTTTGCTACTTTGTATTAAAACAGCCAAAAGTCTAAATCCCTTTGTAAAAACTTTGCTATACTTGTCAATTTTGGCACCATGATTTGGTAAACTTTTCACCAAGGATCAAAAGTGTACAAAAGGCATTCTTCAAGGGCCAATCATGCACATGTCTTTAAATATCAAGGATATATCTTGCACAAATGAATAGTGGAGGGTCATTTGTGACAAGTCTTCAAAAGTTGAGGGACCATTCTTGCCAATTCTTTAAATCTTCAAGGGTAATTTTGGAAATTCCATATTTGGGCCCGGTTTCTTGTGCGGCTTCGTTTCCCGTGTTCGTTTTAGCTTGATTCCTTTGATCTTTTGGTGAATTCACGATACCCGTACCTAAAATACACAATGAACAAACACAAGCACATATATGGGTATTTTTGATGATATTTTAAGCGTTTTAAGCCCGATTTGGACGATGAGACTATGTATAAATACAGTCTCATCACTCCCCCATACTAAACCATTGCCGTGTCCCCACGCAATGCTAGAATTAAGTATCATAGCACTTCCAAAATTCATTTTATGATGACTTTTATTGAAGACATAAACTTAAATAAACTACTACATGCGTTTTAGACATAATGTATTGTTTTCATCACGAGAATGTGACTTTTAGGATCATAGAACAAGAACACGTGAATGCTTCGTTAGAAATAATTTCGTCGTCCACGATTTTCACCCAATTCCATGCTAAGCGTGTAACGAGATCATTGTTATTATAAGTTAGCAACACGAACACATCTCATGAGTGTTAATTACGAACCTAAACTCCCTTATTCCTACTTGGTATCTCTTATATTTTATTATGTCTTAATGATCACGAGGATACATCATCGACTTATGCGTGAATAGAGATTAAGTCTGAAAATAGAAACTTAACGGTGTAGCCAAAATCATTAAATTAATAATTCATCCCAATAGACAACGATGTCAAAAAATTAAGTCAACAAGAAGGATCGATAAACACGGTTTTATAACGGTTTTGAACATGAGACTTATTACCAAGACTTTTATACGCCTCCTAACGGAAGGGCCTTATTATCTTTGGTTTACCTCCATCTTTTATTCAACTTCGCCATGAAGCTTTTATTATGACTTCGGTCTTGCCTTGCCTTTTATTATCCGCCTCATCGGTGGTTTTATTAGCCAAAGACGTATATCCTCACGCTAAGGCGAATTTTGGATCTTTAAAGCTTCGAAGATTAAGGCTTGATTCACTTTCAATTTGGGCATAGATTTTTCGGCCTTGTGAGCTTCAAATTTTTGCTTAATTTAGGTGAGCACTTGAAATCTTATTATTAGGTGAAGCTTTCGATTATTCGGGTGCCAATACTTCAAAACCGTGACGCTGGCGATACCTTAATGTTTTCCCAATTTAATTACATGGAAGCTACCAAAACAAATTAGAAACCAACAATAGTGACTAAACCGCCAAATCAATATTTATTAACAATTTATTATGCAAAAGCATGGGGAGAATAAGCTAATAATTACTACACATAAGATCGTGACGATTACGAGACTTATAAATAACTCTATCATTTTTCGTCCTCATTTAAGAGACTTAGCCTAAAAAGTTAAGGAATCGAAGCTAAGTGCTCAACACGCACGGTCGAGTCAAAAATTACTCTTATTCTCACCATCGGAAAACCTACATTCGTGTCTCAAACACTTATGAAAACTAGAAAAATTTTAAAATTTGGCCATTTTTAGCCTTATTTGCAACAAAACGATAGCAAAAAGACGAATATTGGATTGCGTGTTGACGTAAGCAAGGTGAAGTATCTACTCACCCCCCATACTAAAACTAAACATTGTCCTCAATGTTTCGAGTCTAGGGGTGTAAACACCCCCATACTAGAGACGAAGTCGAATGCTTAATCTCGAGCATGGAAAGGGTAAAACGAATAACCTAAAAGCCGTTTATGAATTATGCTAATAAGATAAACGTTAGAACATAAAAGGATATCATCGGATATCGGAATCTCTAAAGGCAACGATCGAAGCTCGAGTGATCCGTAAAACGAACACGAGAGGCTTCAATGATGACGATGAACCTAATGAATCACAATCACAAACAACCACGAAACAAAGGTAGGAAGAGCACAAGTCCCCTCGTTACGTTAACTAAGAAAGCAATAATATTTACAAGGATAAGCATGAGAATCCCCCATGAGGCACCTTGTTTTTGATAACCGAGTCAAAAGCTCGACTCGAATCCCCATAAATGTGATCATTTAGGGATAATCATGGTATGGTCATTTTTGGTGGGGCTTACATGATGAACAAGGCCCAAAAGTACGTGGAGTACTTTAAAAACCCGATACACGAATACCGGGGTCAAAGATAGCGTCCTCGTTTTCGGATGAAAGACGAAACAACGTCACTCCAACACATGCCCCAATGGGGTAGAAGAAAAGAGATGAGAAGTAGAAAGGTGGGGCAATGGGTAAGTCACTAAAATGAGCTACTCGAGGTAGACTCACACCAAGCAAACGAAAAGATTTTCCATTTATTGCATCGGTGGAAGACCGAGATTTCCCTTTACAAGCAATTCCGGGATCGTAAATCTCGTCCTCGGTGGAGAAATGTGAGGGAACATAAGGGGCTTCCCCCACACTAAAACCACACACACCATCGTAAAAAGGAGTAGACGAGGTGGTAGCACTCATAAAACGATGTGATGACGGAGTTAAACACGTAGAAAATTCTTTAAAAACATTTTTAAAATCCTTTCCTTTTTCATCGTTTAAAAACTCTTTATGAAAACCCGATTTGATAATGTCGAAAATATTTGGCGTGTCAAATTGAAAATTAGTCGCGCTAAAAATCCTCACATTTAAGTCACGGTTAGGGGGTGGTAGATTATATAAGTTCTCAAAACGTTTATCAATAAAGAACACCGCCCCCTCGGGGTCAACATACTCGTCATCCTCATGAACGTCGATCTCATCGATTTCTTCATCAAAGATAGACTTGTCAAACCACGGTTTGTCATTCCCCTCCTTGAGTATCTTAGAAACTCTCTCGAAAAGATCACGATCAAGCACGAAACCATCATTCTTTTGTGGGGATCGTTGATAAGTTAGATCCTCACGAATGTGGTAAACGTCATTCTCAAATGAGGAGTGTTTATAAGGTAACTCCTCGAGAATGGGACTTGTGTCGATAGCAAGAAAATCATCGACCTCCTTAAAGAATTCTTCATCATCACAATTGTGAAACGAAGGAGGATCGATGATATGGTCATCAACGTTCTCGAATTCATCATCAAAAATGGGATTATGATGAAAAATAGGTTCGTATACGGAATTCGAGTACGTTGTGAAAGTGTCGTCATTCTCATCATTATAAGAAATTTCCGACATGAGATCGTCCTCTTCATTTGAAGATTTATCAAAGGGTAAATCCTCGAAGATGGATGGCGGATTAGCAAGTATATGCTCGATCTCGGCAAAATCACAATCGCCATCAAAGAAAGTGTCGATGTGAGCAAGTTCTCGAGTGGATTTCTCGAGAGTCACAACCATGGACTTACAAGTCGAATGACTATGATTAGGTGACATTTCTATGATGGGTGAGATTGCATTGGGTTGGGCCACTTCCTTAGCCTTAATGGATTTGGGGCTAGGAGTGGGAGGCACTTCAATGGGTTTAGAAGTATAGGCCTCAAAGTCATGGTCCTTCGAAGGTGGTGAAGACGAGCACATATTGGTTTTTGTCGTGATGGCACTAACGTCGCCCTTCGGAATTGGTGGTTCACTTGTTTCGCTAAAAACATCCCAAAGTGAGTTTTCATCCATAAATTTACACATACCCTTTTGAATTAGGTACACGTATTCTTTATCATTAAAATCATCATCTTTAAAACCGTTTTTCTTAATTCTTTAAAAACATGCATCAAGCTTCATTCTTTCCGCTAAAATGAACATTTTGAAATCATTAGGATTTGAAACATTAGGTTTTGAAACCTCGGTTTTTTCATTCTCATAAAATCCTTGGGATTTTCTAGCGAAAAAGTCTATTTTCTCATCCCCATATCTCGTAGTAAGTCTCCCCTCGTGAACGTCGATTACGGTTCGAGCCGTCGATAAGAATGGTCGGCCTAAAATAATGGGACATTTAGGGTCACACTCATAATCGGATATAACGAAATCCGCGGGAAAAACAAACTTTCCAATCCTAACATAGACATCCTCGGCTATTCCAATTGGTATAAGTGGAGTACAATTTGCAAGCTCGATTGTCATGTTCGTAGGGGTAAGTGAAGGCAATCTCATCAATTTCCAAAGAGAATGAGGCATGAGATTGATGCTAGCACCTAAATCGGCAAGGGCTAAACATCCCTCAATCTCGGAAAAATCACAAGGTAGTAGAAATTGGCCCGCATCCTTTTCCTTTCTCGGCATACGCCTTTTGGGTTTTTTAAGAAGGATCGAAGCACAAGTTTCTTCAAGGGTTACTTTGGTAAGGTCGACAAAGCTCTCTTTTTGAACCGTGGATGGAATTTGAGGTACACGAGGGTGTGCACTCTTTTCCTTGGTCGCCACGTTCACCCCATCGACTTTAGAACAAGAAGACGTCTTAGAAGTCGAGGGTTGAGAGGGATAAACAACACGGAATCCTTCAAGGTTAGGGGTAATCACACGACCTTTCTCACGAGACGAGGCGGCTTTACATTGTTCTTTCGGATTTGCTACGGTGTCACTAGGTAACGAACTCGATGACGCACCCGAGGACTTGTTCATTATGGCCGAAAACATCTTTTTATATCAATTTGCCCTTGCTCAATCTTCGTGTTTTGCAATTTCAATGTATTAGAAAAGTCATTTTTCAAAGTACCAATTTCTCCCTCTAATCGTCTCATATTAGCCTCATTCGTTTTCATGTAATTTTGAAAATCGTTTGACGAACTATTTTGATTTGAATTAAAGTTCCCTTGGTTTTGATTGTTTCTTTGAAAATTGTTTTGATTCCCACTTGAAAAATTGTTGCCTTGATTGTTGTTGTTTGAAAAATTCGAGTTTTGATTGTTGTCTCGATTTTGCCAAGTTATATTACGACCTTGATTATATCCTCCTTGATTTTGATTTGAAAAATTTCCTTGTTGATTATTTCCATGAAAATTGTTTCGTTTTGAAAATTGTTGCCTTGGTTATAATTGCCTTGTTGTGATGGACCCGCGTTATTTTGATTTTGAAAATTGTTGTTTCCATTTAACGCACTCACATTCGACGTTTGGCCATCCGTAGCCGCACACTCGTAATAATTATGAGGTCCACCACAAAACGTACACGAAACCTCAACCGCTTTCACCGTAGCGGGAGTCTTTCTTTTGCATCTCAATGAGAAAAGACGTTAACACATTCGTCAACTTGTCGACTTTCGCATCAACTCTCTCAATGTCGCGATTAGAACTACTAACATTGGCGACATTGGCAACACTCGGTGCGTTGCGGAGTTGGTAAACCTTGGATCGGTTTTCGATAATTATCAATGCGTCTTTTGGAGTCTTACACAAAAAGTTGCCACCGGCGGCGGAATTCAACGAGTCTTGTTCGTGAAAATTAAGACCGTTGTAAAACGTATCGATTTGGTGCAACTCGGAAAAACCATGGTGATGACATTGCCTAAGCAATTCCTTAAAACGATCCCACGCGTCTCTAAAAGATTCATTCGGTTTTTGCTCAAATTTCGTAATCTCGTTTTTGAAAAACGTTGTCTTAGACGGTGGGAAAAAATAATTAACGAACTTGGAAACGAGATCCTTCCACGTAGTTATCGAATTAGGTGGCTCTTTCTCGTACCAATCCTTGGCGGACCATCGAGCGAGTAAGGAAAAAGCATAAGCTTGACGACATCGGTGTCGACGTTCTTAAACTTGCTCGTGGCCAAAAGACGATCAAAATTCCGAATATGGTCGTGAGGATTATCGGCTTCACGACCTTGAAACTTCGTAGCTTGGATTAACGAAAGCATTCCGCTCTTAATCTCAAAATTCTCCGCTTCGATAGCGGGAATTACGATCGCGTCTCCATAACCCTCGGTGGGCGCTTGGAGAAATTCCATCATCGAACGATTGTCGGCTACGGTTTCTTCAACAACGATATTAGGAACGTCGGTTTCTAATTCTCGTCTACGTCGTCGATTCCTTCGATTACGATTGCGTCGATTCGAAGCTTCGCTAGAATTGGAATAATCCTTCGATCGAGTGCGTATGCACTAAGCGTAGAATGGGTGGTAGCAAAGAAGATTCTTTTTGCGGCTTTTCGATTTTTTTTCAATTTTTTTTTTGGTTTTTGATTGTTTTTTAATTTTTTTGGATTTTTGTTGTATTACGTAGACACAAATCTACAAATCTCCCCTCGAATCGACTTTCTCGATTAAAGGAGCCTCAAAGAATGAAAACGATCACGTGGAGTGAACGTTCTCGATGACTTTAGAACGTTGGTGGAACACCAAAACGTTCAAGAGGGTTTAATCTTGAAAACACAAGCAAATATATATGATACGTAGATAATACTTGGGTGGCAAACCCTCGATTAACCCTCTTTCTCAAAACACGCACAAGCAAGCGGAGGAAACGAGGCGGCGCGAAGCACTTAAGAGCCTTTTTCCTTTAGGTCGTGTTAATTGAAATTAAGCCTCACGAAAGTATTTATCTATTTTGCCTTTAAATTTTTGCTTTAGATTCGAATACAATGATCGAGTGATGAAATCCCGAATCAAGGTTGCGTTTTCACGCTTTTGGAGTACTTGTATATTTATTGTTCTTACGTAGATACAATATAGTAATAATATATTCACAAAAAACGAAAACCAATATATCTACAATATAGTAAAAGATTGTTTTGTGTTTAATTTAGGAAAATTAAACACGATTTATTTGGATACTATAATATAATAAGGAAAAATAACAAAAATGAGTATATACGTTTATGTAAGCTTTCCAAAAATTGAAAAGCAAAAACGCAATACTCACACAAACACGATACTAATAATAACGGCACACAAAACACCTCCCCGGCAGCGGCGCCAAAAATTTGATGTAGGTTTTTCGTACACGTTTTAGGAAAAACGCGTATGAGAGGCAAGTATTAAGTTGCACGCTTTAGGAAAAACTTAAAACCGAATAAATGCGGGTTCGTTCTCGAAGGAGGTGTGTGTATTAATGTGCCAAAATATAAAATAACAATGTTTGGATTAGTGACGTTTTTGGTTTAGAAGAGAAAAATTAAAGACGAGCTACGACTACGATTAAACTACGACGTTGACGTAAAACGCGAACGTAAATACGAAAAACGTGACGAAATTAAAAACAAAATCTAAAAATTAATTAAAAGATTAAACTAAGTCTTAAATAATATAAATAAGAATAAAAATCCAACAAATATATTTTGAAACCTTTTATTAATTAAATATTCAATTTTTAATGCTAATTAAAGCCCTAAAATTAAATATAATTAACAAAATGTCCAAAATATAATTTTATTGGACTAATAGGTTACTTATATTATTTAAAGACTAAAAAGTATTTTTCCTAAATTTTCAAAACTATTTTTCTATTTTTTAATCACTAAAAACTATTTTTAAACTAAAATAATGATTAAAAATAATAAAATAATGCCAAAATTAATTTGACAACTTTAAAAATCCTAAATTACTCTAGTGAACAGTAGAAAATTGAAAAAGTTTAAAAAATGTAAAAATTTGCACTAAACGACAAAACAGTTTAATAATAAAACCCTAATTAACCTAATTTAATTATAAAAAATAATTAAAACAGTGAACAGTGAAATAATTTAAAACTAGAAATCTTAAATTAATTTTCTAAATCTAAGAAAATTTTTAAAAGTGAAAAATAATGAATTTTACCACTAAAAGACAAAAACAGATATTTAAAAAAGTAATTAAAAATGAAATTTAATCTAAAAAAATATAAAATGAACAGTAAAATGAAAACTAATTAAACAGAAAAATCAAGAATTAAAAAAGAAAAATATTGAAAAAAGAATGAAGTGCTAAATCCTAATTAAGTCCACTAAAGACAATTTTTTTAGTTTCTGAAAGTGACCTTCTGACTGTTTTTGTTTGTATCCCAAGCAGTGGAAACTAGACAACTAGCAGGGGGAACTCAGTTCCCACTGCTAGTACTGATTTTTAAGGTCTGGTACTATTTAGATGGATTCAGATCTCATTTGTTGATGGTTTTGGAAACAAAAGGCACCCCTACACTCAGTGGAGTGTAGGGAGTCAACTTTAAGCAAATAACACACAAGTCCAATGCAAAAATATCACACAAAATAGCAATTAGCAGTTACTGTAAAGGCTCCTATGGGGACTGTGAACAGTGACTGATCTACAAGGCACAAAAACGAATTTCAAGTGCTTATATCTTGTTTAATCTAACACCAATCAACAAATAATCAATTGACAACCTAAAATCATCCTATATCCTAACAGATTCCACAATTTAATGAACACAAATTGCTAAAACAAAACAGTTAAAGGCTTGCTGATTTTTTTACTTGTTTTTACCAACTAATGAGTATGCAAAACTTTGTTTCACTCAAATACACTCAACTAACTTACTGATAACACCAAATACTAGCATGTAAAGTGTGTTCAAGCAGGTTTTAACCCAAATCTTGTCCCCTACTTAGCTTAAACACCTAGACCCAAACAGCCCTTAATTTCAGAAATCTAATTTTTAACAAACCAAATGTATAGAAAACTTGATTAAACTGAATGAATTCTATCTAAGCATGCATACATACCAGCAAATAGCATAAATAAACACTTAATCTAACATTCAGATTGCATAACACACAAAATCATCAAACCACAAAATATAGCAAAAATCTTAGAAGGGTTCAAGCCTCACCTTGAGAGCTGATGCCTTCTTCTATGAGATTTGAAGCTTAAGTGAGCTTGAATGAGCTTATCAAAAGTAGAGAGGCCTGTTGGTGGAATCCAAGTGGACCCAAGGCACAAACATGTCTTCACAAGTGAAAAAAATGAAAGAAAATGATGATGGAATGATGGACCTTGTTTCTTCTTAGTACCTGCACAACACCACAAATCCAGAAAACAAACTCCAAGTAGACAATGAGCCACAAGCTTCAAGCTTGTGGCTTATGCTACAGTAACAGATGAATAAAAAATTAGCAAAAATTGATTAAAACTAGTTTTTTTTGAAGAAAGATGAAACTTTGTTGAGACCAAACTTTGAAACTTGCAACTAAGTCAAGAATTAAGAAGCTAAGCTCTTGCTTCCACTTTCACTTCCACATGAGCTTAACCTAAAAATTTTGAAAAATCTTAACACGTTTCTAGATGAAAACTAATGACCAAATGAATTTTTTTAATAAACTTGCAAAAAAAATGAGTCTCTAAATTATAAGAACAACAATTAAGGAACTCAGTCATGTGCACAAAGATAAAATTTCATTGTCATTACTTTTTTAAAAATTATACACAAAAACTGGAACAAAAAAGAAGAAAAGAGTACAGGCACCCTTTTATACATGATCATAGAACTATCTAGAATGCAAACCCTAGCTACTATTTTTCCAAGTTTGCCCTTTGAATGTTGACTGAATTTTTGGTCTTCCATGGCTCATGTGACTTGACAGATGGATGAAGTAATCTTGAGCGTTTATCTTTGCTTGGAGGAGTCTTACATCCATGTGAACCCTTGATTTTCTGATGGGATTCGATTTTTGCTATTTTGAGAGGAGCAGGGGACATGAGTGGGGTCACTTGGGGTCACGGGTAAAGTGAGTTGGGTGTGGGTTTTGGTTTTGGTGGGGTTAATTACTATTCTGGAGCATTTGGGGTTAAACCCCTTTGATTTAGGGTAGGTTTGTAATTAGGGTTTATGTTTGGGATTAAGGATAGATTTAGGGAAGATGGTGAACAGGATGTGTTTCCCCCGTTTTTTAATTAATATAAAACGATTTAAAAAGTGGTTAGTGGGTAATGTTGACTGAGTTGTTTGACTTGGGCTGGGGGTGATGGGTATTGGGCTAGGTCGGGTAAAATGGTGGGTTTGGGTAGGGTAAACGGGTTTGGGTGGGTCAAGCTGAGGTGGCAATTTGTGAGTGGTAGATTGAGGTTTCTTGTCTGGGCAATAACAGCCCCCCATGTCCCATTCTTTTGCTACTTTGTATTAAAACAACCAAAAGTCTAAATCCCTTTGTAAAAACTTTGTTATACTTGTCAATTTTGGCACCATGATTTGGTAAACTTTTCACCAAGGATCAAAAGTGTACAAAAGGCATTCTTCAAGGGCCAATCATGCACATGTCTTTAAATATCAAGGATATATCTTGCACAAATGAATAGTGGAGGGTCATTTGTGATAAGTCTTCAAAAGTTGAGGGACCATTCTTGCCAATTCTTCAAATCTTCAAGGGTAATTTTGGAAATTCCATATTTGGGCCCGGTTTCTTGTACGGCTTCGTTTCTAGTGTTCGTTTTAGCTTGATTCCTTTGATCTTTTGGTGAATTCATGATATCCGTACCTAAAATACACAATGAACAAACACAAGCACATATATGGGTATTTTTGATGATATTTTAAGCGTTTTAAGCCCAATTTGGACGATGAGACTATGTATAAATACATTCTCATCACGCAGCATCAATCATAGCTCGGCCAGGTACAAAGTCATTCATCCCCGTACGAGTCAAAGGAGAAGAACCAGTCAGATCAACACACACATCTTTACCTCCATCCCAAGAATAAAACAAAATATCTGCCGGACGTAAGGCATTATCAAGTCCTCCATCTAATCTGATATTAACTTCCTTTCCGACAGATATCCCTGAACGATAGTAATAAGTGTGAAAACACTTATCCTTTTACCACTTATTTCCAATAATAACGAGAACAAAACGTGTATTTTATGTCGTAAGAGTCGGAATTATGCGTGGTTTGTGTTTTTATTGTGTTTCAGGATAAAAATATGAAAAAGGAAGAAAACACAGGCTATCACGGGCTTTTAACGGAGGAAACGACAAAAGACGAAGTCGAAAGATCAAGAGTGCAAAAAAAAGAACGGAAGTCCAAGGCCTATTCTGAAGATTTATCGAAGAAAAAGTCTAAAGACGGAAGTTTAACGAAGTCGAAGAACTCAAGTCTAATAGAAGAAGAAAATTATAAGACAAGTTCAATTTATGTCGTCAAATCCCGAGACGACGTCGAGAAAGACAAAGAATTTAAATCGAGTCGAGACGAGAAGAAAAAAAGAAGGAAGCAACACATGCACTCCCCACCTCCTATATATACCATCCTAATGACACATTAGGAGGGTGTTAGTTAATTTAGCATTTTCCATTTTTTCTTTCTTTCTTTAATTTTTAGAGAGAGAAAGTGTTTAACTTTCTCTCACTAGAATTTCATCTTTTCTTCCTTTCATGTTTAAGCTTTGATTTGATCTTGTATTTTGGAATCATTAATCTATAAGTTCAAGTTTAAGTTTTTCATCTTCAATCTCTTTCTACCTTTTTTGATTTTTACTTATTTGATCCGAAAATCATTCTTGATTTTTGTTTAATCTTGATGTTTGATTGATTAAAAAGTTTATCTTTTGGTTTCTATCTAAGTTTTATACGGATTAAGCTTTGAGCCTATCACGCTTATTGGCTTATTTTGTGTTTAGCTTATTTACTTTTTAGTTTTCTTAAAAAGTTTAGTCTTTTTAAAGTTTGATTCTTAAAGTTTGCTTCTTTCATGTTTTAAAAGTTTTTAAATTTATGCTTGTTTTCATTTGGTTGAGATTTAAATAAGTGCTTATTCGTCTTGCTTATTTGTGCTTATTCATTTTTGCTTATTCTATTTTTGAATCCCATCGTAACAACTATTTACCCATTCCGATCGAGTAAGTGTGATCGCATAAACCCCTAGGGTTTCTACTTGCGATCCTTTACTTCGATCACCAAGTACGATCCACATCACGATCACTGGCTGCGATCCCATAGTACGATCGTGGTTAGGATTTTTGGGTGCGATCCTTTGTCACGATCATAGACCACGATCAGACTACGATCCAATTGTAACGATCGTGAGTGCGATCTGTGGTTGCAATCTGTGAGTACGATCTGGGCCACGTTTCTACTTTCCATCGCATTAAGTGCGATCGCTTGAACACGATCTGGGCTACGATCGACTGTTACTTTCGTAGGCTACGATCACTTGGTGCGATCACCAAGTACCATCCAATAGTGCGATCCCTCATTCTTGAGTGCGATCCACCACTGCGATCTGGGGTACGATCGTATTACGATCTAACTTTAGTTTTTTTATTTAACTTTAGTTTACAAAGTTTTAACTTCCAAAAATTGCAAGCTTCCCGAATCTCTGTTTTTACCAAGTGTTTTTTAATAATTTTAGTTTAATTTTTAAAGCTTTTATTTTACTCAACGACATTTTCATATTTACTTTTAGTTTAAAATAGATAACCAAACCATTTAATTTTCCACCAAGAACGACTGAGTCGCACTTTCTACTAGTAATCAATTCGAAAAGACTGGATAAACGAATTTTTATTACTAAGTAAAGTCTTGTATTAAATGGCGCCGCTGCCGGCTCTTTTCGTAAAGATTAACGGTTTTTAGTGAGAGACGCGTTGGATTTTGGGATCCGTTCACTTTTGAACGTTATTTTTCTTGCTTAAATTTTCAAAAATCCATAAAAATTCAAAAAAAATTCAAAAATTCAAAAAAATAGAAAAACATATAAAAAACCAAAAATATATCTTGTCTATCTTTCTTTTCTTTTTGTAGGTGTGTATGCGTACCCGTGCTCCTAAGAAGAAAGTAGCTCAAGCCGAAGTCATTACTACAACTATTGTCACCATGGACAATCAACCAATGATCGAGCTTTTGCAATCGCAAGTAGAGGGCAACACCGATGCTATTGTTATACCCGAGATTGGAGCCAACAACTTTGAGCTCAAATCAGGTTTCATTCAAATGGTCTCTGCTCAACCATTCTTGGGGCGTACACTTGATGATCCTCACGACCATATCAAAAGGTTTCTTCAACTAACTAATATGGTCAAGTATAATGGGGTTTCACAAGAGGTAATTCGTTTGCAACTTTTTGCTTTCTCCTTAGAGGGACAAGCCCGACATTTGCTTGATAAGGAACCGCCACAAAGTATTCTTACGTGGACGGATTTAGAGACTAAATTCATCAACTACTTTTTCCCACCCTCACGTACTACCGCTTTGCGGTATGAAATCATTACCTTTGAACAAAAGTATGGTGAGACATTTAGTGAATCTTGGGACTGTTTTAAGGAACTTTTAAGAAAGTGTACACAACATGGTTTTACGAAAGTACATCAAATTAATACTTTTTACAATGGTTTAAGTATGAATGACCAAGATTCACTAAATAGTGCCTCGGGGGGTAACATTTTGGTTAAGTCTTCTAATGCCGCGTGGGATATTATTGAGAATAAGTCTAGAGTGCAAACCAAGAGTGTTCGGACTAATGTGGCTAGTGCTAGTACTAGTGACACCGACAAGAGAATTGATAAGCTCATTTCGCTTGTTGAAACACTTTCTCTACAAACCGCTAACAATACCAAAAGCATCAATGCACAAGTTAATGCTATGAGTCAGTCATGTGAAATATGCGGGGGGTCTCTTTCATACATCGATTGTCCTTCGACTCATGACAATCTGGAAAATGTGTATGCCGCAAACAATAAATTTTCTACGAGAGGATATCAAGCACGTCCTCAAGGTGACCGCAATGTGCTCAGTTATCGTTCAAACAACTTCCTTTCACCACCCGGTTTTCCCCCACAAAACCCAAACAACCTCAATCGCAACAATCAAAACCAACCTCGTGCTCCAAACCAATATCAAACCCAAAGAAACCCATATCCACCTCAAGGAAACAATCAAGTTCACCAACCACCCGCTTATCAACCACCTGCCTACCATGCTCTTCCTCCCACCCAACCCACCGCATTTAATCAAGAGGTTGACACTTACATGAGGACTAATGATGCGATAGTGTAGAATCTTCAGCGGCAAATCATCAACTTGAAAGGAGATATGGCGAAACAAGGGAATGATCTTCGAGTAGATATGCGAAACTCTTTGAGCAGTCAAACGAATGACTTGAGGGATATGATGGCTAGTTTCTTCCAAAGTAATCAAGCCTCTGGTTAGGGTTCTCTTCTGAGTAACACCGTTGCTAATCTAAGAGGGGAGATAAAAGCAATCACCACTCGAAGTGGAAAAGGTTTAAAGGAACCAGAGCTTCCTACACCTACACCGATGATTGTGACAAAGGAAAACGAGCCCCCTTCTCCAATTCCTCCACCTTCTACTTCCACCCCTCCACCACCCAAGGATGTGAGTGAGAATTCCATTCCAAATCCTTCATCTCAACCCAATATAACTTATCCCTCAAGGTTGAGGAAAGAGAAGTTGAAGAACAAGGATGATATTCAGGTTTCTAACTTTCTTAAAATGTTTAAACAACTGAATTTCAACATCTCCTTTGCCGAGGCTCTCGCTCACATGCCGAAATATGCTAAAATGTTTAAATATCTTCTCAGTGACAAAGAGAAGCTTCTTGATATCGCTCAGACCCAACTTAATGAGAATTGCTCCGCAGTGCTCTTAAGGAAATTACCCACCAAACATGGAGATCCGAGTCACTTTCTCATTCTTTGCAACTTCCCCGAGGTAGAGAATTGTATGGCCCTAGCCGATCTAGGTGCTAGTATAAACTTAATGCCATTAAGTGTTTGGAAACAATTATCTCTACCCGAGCTAGTCCCCACACGAATGACTTTGGAATTAGCTAACCGAACGGTTGCTTATCCAGT
Source organism: Glebionis coronaria (assembly GCA_025667525.1). Classification (NCBI taxonomy): domain Eukaryota; kingdom Viridiplantae; phylum Streptophyta; class Magnoliopsida; order Asterales; family Asteraceae; genus Glebionis; species Glebionis coronaria. The sequence goes on along the minus strand of JANFOE010000290.1, from coordinate 110,198 downwards.
GAGGATAGCCGAAGATGTCTTCGTCGGTGTCGACAAATTCACCTTTCCGGCGGATTTTGTTGTCGTTGACTACGAGATGGACCCCCGTGTTCCATTAATCGTTGGACGTCCATTCTTGAGGACCGGTCGCACTCTCATTGATGTAGCCGTGGGCGAATTAATCATGAGAGTTGGTGACGATAAAATCTTCTTCAACATGGGTAAACTTTCTAAACAGCCTTCTGAAAACGAGAGCGTTAATTTCATTGACGTTCTTGATGAGGCTTGTGAAGAACATTTCAAAGATGCTTGTAAAAGTGGATCTTCTTCTCTACCCGTTGTTGCGACCGTTTCCTCTATTGCTCCATCACTAACTCCATTTGGAGAAAGTGATTTCCTTTTGAAAGAATTTGAAGCAACTTTGGGGGATGTGGACTTACAATATGACGATTCTCCCTCCAATTGGGATGAAGACATTCGTACCATTGAGAAAATTCTCAACGAGGACCATATTTCTCCACCATCTCCTAAGGAAATCTCTATCAATGATCCGAATTTGACTATGCCTTCCATCGAAAATCCTCCGGATTTAGAGCTTAAGGATTTACCGTCTCATCTCGAGTACGTTTTCCTTGAAGACAATAAGAAGTTACCCGTCATCATCGCTAAGGACTTGAAAGAAGAAGAAAAATCTCGACTTATCGATGTGCTGAAGACTCATAAGAAAGCGATTGCTTGGAAAATCTCCGATATTCGTGGAATTGATCCTCACATTTGCACACATGAAATTCTCATGGAGGACGACTTTAAACCCACTATTCAAAACCAAAGAAGGGTAAATCCCGATCCATGACGTTATCAAAAAAGAGGTTATCAAACTTCTTGATGCGGGAATGATCTACCCCATCTCGGATTCACCATGGGTTAGTCCGGTCCATTGTGTGCCTAAGAAAGGCGGAATCACCGTTGTCCCCAATGAAAACAACGAGTTGATTCCTACTCGTCTCGTTATAGGGTGGAGAGTTTGTATAGACTATCGCAAACTCAATGATGCTACGAGAAAGGATCATTTTCCCCTACCTTTTATGGACCAAATGCTTGAACGTCAAGCGGGTAATGATTATTATTGCTTCTTAGACGGTTTCTCCGGGTATTTTTAAATTCCCATCGATCCTAAAGACCAAGAGAAAACCACATTCACTTGTCGTTATGGAACATTTGCTTACAAACGAATGCCTTTCGGCTTATGTAATGCTCCTGGGACTTTCCAAAGGTGTATGATGGCTATCTTCCATGACATGGTTGAAGAAACTATGGAAGTCTTCATGGATGATTTCTCGGTCTATGGTGATTCTTTCGCTACTTTCCTTGCCAATTTAGAACGTATGCTCAAACGGTGTGAAGACACTCGTCTCGTTCTTAATTGGGAAAAATGCCATTTCATGGTAAAAGAAGGCATTGTTCTTGGACATAAAATCTCCAAAGCCGGTCTTGAAGTCGACTATGCTAAAGTCGATGTTATTACTAAATTTCCTCCACCTTCAACCGTGAAGGGTGTGAGAAGTTTCCTTGGTCATGCGGGCTTCTATCATCGATTCATTCAAGATTTTTCTAAAATTGCTCGCCCGATGACCTACCTCTTGGAAAAAGATACTCCTTTTATCTTCTCTAAAGAGTGTCTTGAATCCTTTAATCTTCTTAAGTACAAGCTAACTAAGGCACCGGTCTTGGTTACCCCTAATTGGGAGCTACCTTTTGAATTGAAGTGTGATGCTAGCGACTTTTCTATTGGAGCGGTCTTGGGCCAAAGAGTGAACAAACACTTGCAACCAATCCATTATGCTAGCAAGACAATGACGGGGGCTCAATTGCATTATACCACTATCGAAAAAGAGCTTTTAGCTGTAGTGTATGCTTTAGAGAAGTTCCCTGATACATTCATTTTACTAGGTTCAGATTTTCTCTCGATATCCTCTCGAATTGATCTCGGTCTTAAGTGGAATGATTGTTTTTGGTTACTAAATAAAAGGGTTTGGTTTTCTGATCTAATAAAAAGTTTAAATGAAAATTTAAATCAAAGACAATTACTTTAATGACAATTAATAAAGACTTGAATTTAAAATTAAAATGAAAACTAAAATTAAAGTTAAAGTTAAAATTACAGTTAAAATATAAATTGTGAAATAAAAGTAAAGAAACAGTAAAACAGTAGAACAGTAACACTAAAAGAAAATTGATTCGGAAATTTTTAACCTTGATTCGGAACTTTGCTCATCCGGAACTTTTCACTCGGAACCCCTTGATTCGGAACTTCGTTCGGAAGTTTGGCTCGGATCTTTATGCGGAACTTTCACCCGGAACTTGGCATTCATTCGGAACTTTGGTTCATCCGGAAGTTTTGCTTCATTCGGAACTTTAGGTTCATTCGGAACTTTTACACAAGAAAACTCATTCGGAACTTTAGATTGACTCGGAACTTTTGAAAAAGAAATTCATTCGGAACTTTTTGGAAAATAGATTCATCCGGAACTTCTTAGTTCATTCGGAAGATGATGCTCATCCGGAACTTTTAGGTTCACTCGGAACTTTTGTGTTCATCCGGAAGTTTCTTGTTCATCCGGAAGTCTGGAAACACATAAACAGTAACAATACCCGAAGAACAAGGAAAATCGATTTTAATCCAAAAATCACCAAGTTTTTCACCAAAAACTTAAATAAACTAATCACTAAGCATCTACTAACCATAAACTACAAATCCCATCAACAAAAACACAAATCCCAACAACTTTTGAAGATCAAAACTCAAAAAAATAAGAACTTAAGAACTTGAAGATAAAGATGATGATGAACAAGATGAAATGGAAAGATTAAACAAGACTTTGTATTGAATGATTAATGTTTTAACAAGATAAAACAAAGATGAAAATTACAAGATTAGAAAATCAAAGATCAAAATCACCAAACACCCTAATGGTGTTGGTGATGGGACGAGGAGAGAAAAGTGGGGGAGAAGAAAACTAAAAACTAACTGCCAGGAAAGTGTGAGGGGATGGGCTTATATAGGCTTGTCTTTTGGTTGGTGAGTGGGCTTTCTCCCGTTCTTCTCGTCTTCTCGTCTTTTCAGAAAAGTTGACGTTTTCGATTCTGATTCGGGATTTGTCGTCGATTAAATTCAACTCGTCTTTTAATTTCTTCGTTTAATAGACTTGAGTTTCTTCGACTTATGTAAATCTTCCGTCTTTGGTCCTTTTCTTCGATAAATCTTCGAATAGGCCCAGTGACTTCAAATCTTTTACATCTCTTGGACAATAGACTTTATCTTGAGTCCTTTTCTTCAGTAAAACCCGTGCAATCCCATGTTTTCTTCAATATTCATCCGGTTGGCTCTGAAAACACAATAAACACAAAAACCACGCATAATTCCAAACAAATGATATTAAATACGTGTTTTGGTCTCGTTTTAGCCAGAATTAAGTGGTAAAAGGATGGGTGTTTACACACCTATCAAATCCCCTACACTTAACCATTGCCATGCCCTCATGCAATGCTTAGTGATAAAGCAAATTTACACTTTTCTCATAATTAATCAACCTTGGCCTTATTAAAATTCTACTAAACAAAAATTAAAATACTAAGAGAAATTAGAACTTTAAGATAAACAAAAGGATGGAAGTAACTTGCAAAGAAATCCATGACTTACATTAGGGCTTTGGTGCTGCGAAGATTTATCACCCTCAAGTTTCACGTTCCCCAAACTAAGCTTAAAAACGAGATCATTGTTATTATAAGTTAGCAATTCAAACACTTACACACATGGCTTAATTAAATGCTTAAACTCCCTTATTCCTAGGTGTATCTCTTATATTTTATTTTTGTCTTAGAATGATCATGAAGATGCATTTTTGGACTTATTTCGATAGTTTATTTAGGCTGAAAGCAAAGTAGGACGATTTGATCAATAGTTAGCTAAAGGACAAAATCTCTTAAAACTGCTTCTCGGGATATCAAAAAGTTCATATCTTGGCATAACTTGGTTCACGATTTGAGACCTTTCTCGGGCCGATATTTGGCATGTACTTCATACTTCATATCTTGAGAGACGTGCTTGAGATAATGGTCTTCTCATCGTTCATAGAGTTTCTTCACTTGGAGACTTTTGAGAGGTACTCCAACTTTGTTGACCACGACTTCATGATTATTTCTTCAATCTCTATTTGGGATTTTGAGATACAACGATCCGCCTCCTTTTCGGACTTGGATCTATTTATCCTCATACCTTGTTAGGGTCTTTTCGGATAGACTTCTCCATGATCTTTATGGGAGTTGATTGCTTTTCGTCGTGAGTCTTGATCCTTCATATCAATTTTGGGAATAATGCTTTTCACATCACCTTGGATCTTTAGCAATAAAATGGAATCCTCATGCCTTGTTAGGGCCTTTTCGGACTCACCAATCTTCGCGCCCCGCTTCATAAGTTATGCCTTGGCTATGAACTCTTATCATTACCGAGCAACTTTTAAACGATCTTGGGCTTGAAGCTAAGTAACTTTTCAAATCGTACGACCTTACTTATTGCAGATAAATTATTAGCAAGTGATGGGAGAATAGACAAATAATTACACCAAGTGAGCTTGTGCAAGAACATCGACTTATATTTGACTCTATCATTTCTCGTCCTCTACAATTTAAAATCTCAAGTAATGAGACTCGTGGACACTTAGCCTAATAAACAAATTAAGGTCTACATGGTTAAGGATACTAGCTAGAATAAACTTAGATAAGTCTATTCGGGTTGAGTCATAATAAACGCAACGGGCCTAATATGTCAAAGATTTCAAAACTAGCTACACCACTTTATTAATATTTTTGACTTTATTGCGGGATATATACATATGAAAGCAACGATAAAGATTTAAAAATTACGAATAAATGGCCAAAGTTAATAAAAAATTTGAAAAATGTTGAAAAATATGATTTTCCGGTTAAATGAAGGCATTTTCATGGAAAAGTCCACTTAAAACTTCAATAGAAGTCCCCCCTACACTTAAGATAAACATTGTCCTCAATGTTTAAGCATGTGGGAAAAGTCTCCCCTACACTTATGACATTGTGCATGTTGGTTAACTCAAGTTAAGGAAGAGACGACTAAAGTGATTCATTTCAAATGTGAGTATGAAGAAAGTTGAATAACGATAGTTGAGAGATAGAACCGGATTTCGGATAACACGGGAGCACGGTTCGTCAAAGATTCCAAGAGTGCACTTATCCCTGTAATCACATCACCACACAAATACAAACACGTATAGAGGTCCCCCTACACTTAGGAGGTTAAAACATAAATGGATAGATACTCGGGCTGCCTCCCGAGGAGCGCTTGTTTTTGATAACCGAGTCACGAGCCTGACTCGACCCAAAATTAGTTCATGGGGAACGTGGTGAGGGATGGAATCACCTCCTGAGAGGTGTCCTCACCAAAGTAAAACTTCACTCGTTGGCCATTCACCTTAAAATCAGGTCCATTAGGTTGAGCGAGCTCGAGAGTACCATATGGAAAAATTTAGGCAATGGTGAATGGGCCGGACCAACGAGATTTGAGCTTTCCCGAGAAAATTTTCAACCGAGAGTTAAAAAGTAAGACTTTGTCTCCAACATGGAACTCTCGGTTTTTGATCTTGGAGTCGTGAATGAGCTTAGTTCTTTCCTTATAGATCAAAGAATTTTCATAAGCCTCATTCCGGAGTTCATTCAGCTCATTGAGTTGGATCTTGCGTAGGTCACCGGCTTTGTTTATATCAAAATTAGCCCACTTCAAGGCCCAGTAAGCCTTATGCTCCAACTCAATGGGGAGGTGGCACGCTTTCCCGTACACGAGACGATATGGTGTACAACCAATCGGAGTCTTGTATGCGGTACGGAAAGCCCACAAAGCATCATCAAGTTTATCAGCCCAAGAGGCACGATGCTCTCCCACGGTTCTTTCAAGAATTCGCTTCAGTCCTCGGTTGGATATTTCAGCCTGGCCATTAGTTTGTGGGTGGTAGGCTGTGGAAAGACGATGGTTTACACCGTACTTAGCCATAACTCTTGCGAATTGGTCATTGCAGAAATGAGTCCCACGATCACTAATAATGGCACGAGGCACACCGAACCTAGCGAAAAGAGCTTTCAAAAAGTTACAAACCACCCTTGCGTCATTAGTGGGTAAAGCTTTGGCTTCAACCCACTTGGAAACGTAGTCAATGGCTACAAGGATGTATTTGTTTCCTTTAGAAGAAGGGAATGGCCCCATAAAGTCGATACCCCAAACATCAAAGATTTCACATTCTTGTATGAAATTCTGAGGCATCTCGTCTTTATGTGTGATCGTGCCTTGTTTTTGGCAAACATCACATTGTTTAACCATATCGTGAGCGTCACGATATATGGAGGGCCAATAAAATCCCGAATCAAACACTTTTTTGGCGGTGTAGTTGGGACCAAAGTGACCACCGGTGGGTCCTTTGTGGCAAGCATCAAGGATTTCTGACGCTGCCGGTCCGTCAACACATCGGCGGATAATCAGGTCGGCACATTGTTTAAATAGGTAAGGGTCGTCCCAAAAGTAAGTCTTAATGTCGGTGAAGAACTTTTTCTTTTGTTGGGACGTCAACCCTTCCTTGAGAATTCCACCAGCGAGGTAGTTTGCAAAGTCCGCAAACCACGGGGTTTCATTAGACTTCGAGTTTATAGACATTAAGGTCTCCAAGGGAAAAGAATCATTGATTTCTTTGTTTGGATGATCCCCTTGGTAAGGATCCTCAAGTCTGCTGAGATGATCCGCGGCTAGGTTTTCTGCTCCTTTTTTTATCACGAATGTCGATTTTAAATTCCTGGAGCAGCAAAACCCAGCGAAGAAGTCTTGGTTTGGAACCTTGCTTTGTCAACAAGTACTTCAGCGCGGAATGATCGGTATACACAATTATGGTGGAAAGGACAAGATAGGGGCGAAATTTTTCAAAGGCATAGACAACAGCTAAAAGCTCTTTTTCGGTTGTCGTATAATGTAATTATGCCCCTGTCATTGTCTTGCTAGCGTAATGGATTGGTTGGAAGTGTTTATTCACTCTTTGTCCCAGAACCGCTCCAATAGCAAAATCACTAGCATCGCACATCAACTCAAAAGGCAGCTCCCAATTAGGGGTAACTAAGACGGGTGCCTTAGTAAGCTTATCCTTAAGCGAGTTGAAGGCGTCAAGACACTCTTTGGAAAAGATAAAAGGAGTATCTTTTTCCAAGAGGTGGGTCATCGGGCGAGCGATTTGAGAGAAATCTTTGATGAATCGACGGTAGAAGCCCGCATGACCCAGGAAACTTCTCACACCCTTCACGGTTGAAGGTGGAGGCAACTTTGCGATAACATCGACTTTAGCACGGTCTACTTCAAGACCGGCTTTCGAGATCTTATGTCCAAGCACGATGCCTTCTTTTACCATAAAATGGAATTTTTCCCAATTCAGAACAAGGCGAGTGTCTTCGCACCGCTTAAGCATACGTTCCAAATTGGCAAGGCAAGAAGAGAAGGAATCCCCGAAGACTGAGAAATCATCCATGAAGACTTCCATGGTTTGTTCAACCATGTCATGGAAGATAGCTAACATACACCTTTGGAAAGTCCCGGGCGCATTACATAAGCCAAAAGGCATTCTTTTGTAAGCAAATGTGCCATAGGGACAAGTGAATGTAGTCTTCTCTTGATCTTGGGGATCGATGGGTATTTGGAAATAACCCGAGAAACCATCAAGAGAGCATTAATATTCATTACCCACTAAGCGTTCAAGCATTTGGTCCATAAAAGGTAGAGGGAAATGATCCTTTCTCGTGGCATCATTGAGTTTGCGGTAGTCTATACAAACTCTCCACCCAGTAACGAGACGAGTGGAAATCAACTCGTTATGTTCATTGGGAACAACGGTTATTCCGCCCTTTTTGGGCACACAATGGATTGGACTAACCCATGGTGAATCCGAAATAGGGTAAATCATACCCGCATCAAGAAGTTTGATAACCTCTGTTTTGATGACTTGATACAATGATTTTGTATGGGTTCAGATTAAATCTCGGTATCCTCTCGAATTGATTACAGCTCAAAGTGGAATAGTTGTTCTTGGTACAAAAAGGGTTGTGATTTTCTATGCTACTTAAAAAAGATCAAATGCATAAAATAGAGAAAATAAGCCAAAAATAACTAATAAAAAAAAGTTCTGAATGAAGAAAAAAAAAGTTCGGAATGAAGGAAAAAAAAGTTCGGAATGAAGGAAAAAGTTCGGAATGAAGGAAAAAGTTCTGAATGAAGGAAAAGTTCTGAATGAAGAAAAAAGTTCTGAATGAAGGAAAAGTTCCGAATGAAGGAAAAGTTCCGAATGAAGGAAAAGTTCCGAATGAAGGAAAAGTTCCGAATGAAGGAAAAAGTTCCGAATGAAGGAAAAAGTTCCGAATGAAGGAAAAAGTTCCGAATGAAGGAAAAAGTTCCGAATGAAGGAAAAAGTTCCGAATGAAGGGAAAAGTTCCGAATGAAGGAAAAAGTTCCGAATGAAGGAAAAAGTTCCGAATGAAGGAAAATGTTCCGAATGAAGGAAAAAGTTCAGAATGAAGGAAAAAGTTCAGAATGAAGGAAAAAGTTCCGAATGAAGGAAAATGTTCCGAATGAAGGAAAAAGTTCAGAATGAAGGAAAATGTTCCGAATGAAGGAAAAAGTTCAGAATGAAGGAAAAAGTTCCGAATGAAGGAAAATGTTCCGAATGAAGGAAAAAGTTCAGAATGAAGGAAAAAGTTCAGAATGAAGGAAAAAGTTCAGAATGAAGGAAAAAGTTCCGAATGAAGGAAAAGTTCATCCGGAACCTGGGAACATAAAAACAGTCGTTTACCCGAAGAACAAGGAAACCAATTTTGATCCAAAAATCACCAAGTTTTTCACCAAAAACTTAAATAAACTAATCACAAAGCATCTACTAACCATAAACTACAAATCCCATCAACAAAAACACAAAACCCAACAACTTTTGAAGATCAAATCAAGAAAATGAAAACTTAAAAACTTGAAGATAAAGATGATGATGAACAAGATGAAATGAAAGATTAAACAAGAACTTAGTATTGAATGATTGATGTTTTGACAAGATGAAACAAAGATTAAAGTTACAAGATTAAAGAACTAAAGATAAAAATCACCACTCACCCTAGTGGTGGTGGTGTTACACGAACCAGGAGAAGGAGTAGGGAGGAAGAAAGAAAAACTAGCTTAAAATGTGTGTGGGATGGCCTATTTATAGGTGTTTCCTTTGGTTGGTGAGTGGGCTTTCTCCCGTTCTTCGTGTCTTTTCGTCTTTTCAGAAAAGTTTCCGTTTTCGATTCTGATTCGGGATTTGTTGTCGATTAAATTCAACTCGTCTTTTAATTTCTTCGTTTAATAGACTTGAGTTTCTTCGACTTATATAAATCTTCCATCTTTGGTCCTTTTCTTCGATAAATCTTCGAATAGGCCCAGCGACTTCAAATCTTTTGCATCTCTTGGACAATAGACTTTATCTTGAGTCTTTTTCTTCAGTAAAACCCGTGCAATCCCATGTTTTCTTCAATATTTATCCGGCTGCCTCTGAAAACACAATAAACACAAAAACCACGCATAATTCCAAACAAATGATATTAAATACGTGTTTTGGTCTCGTTTTAGCCCGAATTAAGTGGTAAAAGGATGGGTGTTTACACACCTATCAAATCCCCTACACTTAACCATTGCCATGCCCTCATGCAATGCTTAGTGATAAAGCAAGTTTACACTTTTCTCATAATTAATCAACCTTGGCCTTATTTAAAATTCTACTACACAAAAATTAAAGAAATAAAACTTCAAAGATAACAAAGGGATAGAAAACCATTTTCACTTGAAAATAGCTACATGGAAATAACTTGTAGAGAAATCGATGACTTACATTAGGGCTTTGGTGCTGCGAAGATTTATCACCCTCAAGTTTCACGTTCCCCAAACTAAGCTTAAAAACGAGATCATTGTTATTATAAGTTGGCAATTCAAACACTTACACACATGGCTTAATTAAATGCTTAAACTCCCTTATTCCTAGGTGTATCTCTTATATTTCATTTTTGTCTTAGAATGATCATGAAGATGCATTTTTGGACTTATTTCGATAGTTTATTAGGGCTGAAAGCAAAGTAGGACGATTTGATCAATAGTTAGCTAAAGGACAAAATCTCTTAAAACTGCTTCTCGGGATATCAAAAAGTTCATATCTTGGCATAACTTGGTTCACGATTTGAGACCTTTCTCGGGCCGATATTTGGCATGTACTTCATACTTCATATCTTCATGAGACGTTCTTGAGATAATGGTCTTCTCATCAAAATAGAGTTTCTTCACTTGGAGACTTTTGAGGGGTTCTCCAACTTTGTTGACCACGACTTCATGATTATTTCTTCAATCTCTAATTGGGATTTTGAGATACAACGATCCGCCTCCTTTTCGGACTTGGATCTATTTATCCTCATACCTTGTTAGGGTCTTTTCGGATAGACTTCTCCATGATCTTTATGGGAGTTGATTGCTTTTCGTCGTGAGTCTTGATCCTTCATATTGACTTTAGGAATAATGCTTTTCACATCACTTTGGATCTTCAGCAATAAAATTGAATCCTCATGCCTTGTTAGGGCCTTTTCGGACTCGCCAATCTTCGCGCCCCGCTTCATAAGTTATGCCTTGGCTATGAACTCTTATCATTACCGAGCAACTTTTAAACGATCTTGGGCTAGAAGCTAAGTAACTTTTCAAATCGTAAGACCTTACTTATTGCAGATAAATTATTAGCAAGTGATGGGAGAATAGGTAAATAATTACACCAAGTGAGCTTGTGCAAGAATACCGACTTATAATTGACTCTATCATTTCTCGTCCTCCACAATTTAAAATCTCAAGGAATGAGACTTGTAGATGCTTAGCCTAATAAACCAATTAAGGTCTACATGGTTAAGGATACTAGCTAGAATAAACTTGGATAAGTCTATTCGGGTTGAGTCAAAATAAACGCAACGGGCCTAATAGATCGAAGACTTCTAAACTAGCTACACCACTTTATTAAAATTTGACTTTATTGTGGGATATATACATATGAAAGCAACGATAAAAATTTAAAAATTACAACTAAATGGCCAAAGTTAATAAAAAATTTGAAAAATGTTGAAAAATAGGATTTTCCGGTTAATTGAAGGCATTTTCATGGAAAAGTCCACTTAAAACTTCGATAGAAGTCCCCCCTACACTTAAGATAAACATTGTCCTCAATGTTTAAGCATGTGGGAAGAGCTTCCCCTACACTTATGACATTGTGCACGTTGGTTAACTCAAGTTAAGGAAGAGACGACTAAAGTGATCAATTTCAAATGTGATTATGAAGAAAATTGAATCACGATAGTTGAGAGATAGAACCGGATTTCGGATAAACATGGGAGCACGGTTCTTCAAAGATTCCAATAGTGCACTTATCCCTGTAATCACATCACCACACAAAGGCAAACACATATAGAAGTCCCCCCCTACACTTAGGGGATTAAAACATACAAGGATAGATACTCGGGCTGCCTCCCGAGGAGCGCTTGTTTTTGATAACCGAGTCACGAGCCTGACTCGACCCAAAATTAGTTCATGGGGAACGTGGTGAGGGATGGAATCACCTCCTTAGAGGTGTCCTCACCAAAGTACAACTTCACTCGTTGGCCATTCACCTTAAAATTTGGTCCATTAGGTTGAGCAAGCTCGAGAGTACCATATGGAAAAATTTGGGCAATGGTGAATGGGCCGGACCAACGAGATTTGAGCTTTCCCGAAAAGATTTTCAACCGAGAGTTAAAAAGTAAGACTTTGTCTCCAACATGGAACTCTCGGTTTTTAATCTTAGAATCGTGAATGAGCTTAGTTCGTTCCTTATAGATCAAAGAATTTTCATAAGCCTCATTACGGAGTTCATTCAGCTCATTGAGTTGGATTTTGCGTAGGTCACCGGCTTTGTTAATATCAAAATTAGCCCACTTCAAGGCCCAATAAGCCTTGTGCTCCAACTCAATGGGGAGGTGGCACGCTTTCCCGTACACAAGACGATAAGGCGTACAGCCGATCGGGGTCTTGTAAGCAGTACGGAAAGCCCACAAAGCATCATCTAATTTATCAGCCCATGAGGCACGATGCTCTCCCACGGTCCTTTCAAGAATTCGCTTCAGTCCTCGGTTAGATATTTCAGCCTGGCCATTAGTTTGTGGGTGGTAGGCTGTGGAAAGACGATGGTTTACACCGTACTTAGCCATGACTCGAGCAAATTGATCATTGCAGAAATGAGTCCCACGATCACTAATAATGGCGCGAGGCACACCGAATCTAGCGAAAAGAGCTTTCAAAAAGTTACAAACCACCCTTGCGTCATTAGTAGGCAAAGCTTTGGCTTCAACCCACTTTGAAACGTAGTCAACGGCTACAAGGATGTATTTGTTTCCTTTAGATGAAGGGAATGGCCCCATAAAGTCGATACCCCAAACATCAAAAATTTCACATTCTTGAATGAAATTCTGAGGCATCTCGTCTTTATGTGTGATTTTGCCTTGCTTTTGGCAAACATCACATTTTTTAACCATATCGTGAGCGTCACGGTATATGGAGGGCCAATAAAATCCAGAATCAAACACTTTTTTAGCGGTGTAGTTGGGACCAAAGTGACCACCGGTGGGTCCTTTGTGGCAAGCATCAAGGATGTCCGACGCTGCCGGTCCATCAACACATCGGCGAATTATCAGATCAGCACATTGTTTGAATAGGTAAGGGTCGTCCCAAAAGTAAGTCTTGATGTCGTTAAAGAACTTCTTCTTTTGCTGGGACGTCAACCCTTCCTTGAGAATTCCACCCGCCAAGTAGTTTGCAAAGTCCGCAAACCACGGGGTTTCATTCGGCTTCGAGTTTATAGACATTAAGGTCTCCAAGGGAAAAGAATCATTGATTTCTTTGGTCGGATGATCCCCTTGGTATGGATCCTCAAGTCTACTAAGATGGTCCGCGGCTAAGTTTTCTGCTCCTTTTTTATCGCGGATTTCGATTTTGAATTCCTGGAGCAGCAAAACCCAGCGAAGAAGTCTTGGTTTGGAATCTTGCTTTGTCAACAAGTACTTCAGCGCGGAATGATCGGTGTACACAATGGTGGTAGAAAGGACAAGATAGGGGCGGAATTTTTCAAAAGCATAGACAACAGCTAAAAGCTCTTTCTCAGTTGTCGTATAATGCAATTGTGCCCCAGTCATTGTCTTGCTAGCGTAATGGATCGGTTGGAAGTGTTTGTTCACTCTTTGTCCAAGAACCGCTCCAATAGCAAAATCACTAGCATCGCACATCAACTCAAAAGGCAACTCCCAATTAGGGGTAACCAAGACGGGTGCCTTAGTTAGCTTATCCTTAAGCGAGTTGAAGGCTTCAAGGCACTCTTTGGAAAAGATAAAAGGAGTATCTTTCTCCAAGAGGTGGGTCATCGGGCGAGCGATTTGAGAAAAGTCTTTGATAAATCGACGGTAGAAACCCGCATGACCCAAGAAACTTCTCACACCCTTCACAGTTGAAGGTGGAGGCAACTTTGCTATAACATCAACTTTAGCACGGTCTACTTCAAGACCGGCTTTCGAAATCTTATGTCCAAGCACGACGCCTTCTTTTACCATAAAATGGCATTTTTCCCAATTTAGAACAAGGCGAGTGTCTTCGCACCGCTTTAGCATACGTTCTAAATTGACAAGGCAAGATGAGAAGGAATCCCCAAAGACCGAGAAATCATCCATGAAGACTTCCATGGTTTGTTCAACCATGTCATGGAAGATAGCTAACATACACCTTTGGAAAGTCCCGGGCGCATTACATAAGCCAAAAGGCATTCTTTTGTAAGCGAAAGTGCCGTAGGGACAAGTGAATGTAGTCTTCTCTTGATCTTGGGGATCGATGGGTATTTGAAAATAACCCGAGAAACCATCCAGAAAGCAGTAATATTCATTACCGGCTAGACGTTCAAGCATTTGGTCCATAAAAGGTAGGGGGAAATGATCCTTTCTCGTGGCATCATTGAGTTTGCGGTAGTCTATACAAACTCTCCACCCAGTAACGAGACGAGTGGGAATCAACTCGTTGTGTTCATTGGGAACAACGGTTATTCCGCCCTTCTTGGGCACACAATGGATTGGACTAACCCATGGGGAATCCGAAATAGGGTAAATCATACCCGCATCAAGAAGTTTGATAACCTCTGTTTTGATGACTTCATGTATTTTTGGATTCACCCTTCGTTGGCTTTGAATAGTGGGCTTATAGTCGTCCTCCATGAGAATTTTGTGCGTGCAGAAGTGAGGATCAATTCCACGAATATCCGAGATTTTCCACGCAATAGCCTTCTTGTGAGCTTTCAACACAGCAACGAGGCGAGTCTTCTCTGCATCTTTCAAATCCTTTGCAATAATGACGGGCGACTTCTTGTTGTCGTCAAGGAACACGTACTCGAGATGTGGCGGCAACTCCTTAAGTTCCAAATCCGGAGGATTTTCGACGGGAGGCGTTTTCAAAGTCGGAGTATCGATAGCAATGACCGTGGGAGATGGAGGCGAAGGATTGTCTTCGGTGAGAAGATTGTCAAAGAAACTCATGTCTTCATCCCCCTCGGTGGGAGAATCATTAGTAGCAAGATTCCCATCTCCCATGGTATCTTCAAGATTGTTCCAGAATAAATCACTATCTCCAAATAGAGACAACGATGAATCAATGGAGGACACGGTCTCAACAGTGGGAAGAGAGGTAGGAATACTTTTGCAAGCATCATTAAAGTGTTCTTCACAAGCCTCATCAAGAACGTCAATACAATTAACGCTCTCATATGAATAAGGCTGTTTAGACAACTTTCCCATGTTGAAGACTACTTTGTCGTCACCCACTCTCATGATAAGCTCTCCGGCTTCAACATCAATGAGAGTGCGACCGGTCCTTAAGAATGGACGACCAACAATAAGTGGCACACGGGGGTCCATCTCGTAGTCGACGACAACAAAATCAGCAGGGAAGGTGAATTTGTCGACTCCTACAATGACATCTTCGGCTATCCCCACTGGATAAGCAACCGTACGGTTGGCCAATTCCAAAGTCATCTTGGTGGGGACTAGCTCTGGGAGAGATAATTGCTTCCAAACACTTAGAGGCATGAGATTAATACTGGCACCTAGATCGGCTAGGGCCATGCAATTCTCTACTCCCGGGAAATTGCAAGGGATAAGAAAACGGCCCGGATCACCAAGCTTGGTTGGTAATTTCCTTAAGAGCACTGCGGAGCAGTTCTCATTAAGTTGGGTGTTGGCAATATCGAGGAGCTTTTCCTTGTCGCTCAGAAGGTCTTTAAACATTTTGGCGTATTTGGGCATGTGAGCGAGAGCCTCAGCGAAGGAGATATTAAAATTCAGTTGTTTAAACATTTTAAGAAAGTTAGAAACCTGAATATCATCCTTGCTCTTTTGCTTCTCTTTCCTCAACCTAGAAGGATAAGGTATATTGGAAGAAGAGGAAGGCTTTGGGAGCATAGGATCACTCACAACCACGGGTGGAGGAGGGGTAGAAAGAAGAGGTGGAGAAATTTGGGAAGGAGAAGGAGAAGGAATAGGAGCAGGCGACTCGTTCTCCTTAGTCACAACCACCGGTGGAGGTATAGGAAGCTCGGGTTCCTTGGTACCTTTACCACTTCGAGTAGTGATTGCTTTCATCTCCCCTCTTGGGTTCGCAACGGTGTTACTCGGAAGAGTACCCGAAGAAGAGGGTGGACTACTTTGGAAAAAACTAGCCATCATGTTCCTCAGATCATTAGTCTGGCTATCCAACGTGTTTCTCATATCAGCTCGCAAATCATTTCCTTGCTTGACCAGATCTGCCTTCAAGTTGCGCACTTCCTCTTGTAGATTTCCCACTATCACATCATTGGTCCTCATATAGGTGGCGACCTCTTGGTGTAGTGCAGTGTTGGTTTGGTTGGAAGGAGCATTGTATGCAGGTGGTTGGTAAGCAGGTTGTTGGTATACTTGATTGTTACGTTGAGGCGGTTGTTGCTGCTTGTGAGGTGGGACGTATGGTTGTCGAGGTTGTTGTTGTTGAGTAGGGCGGTTAAGGTTTTGTTGTTGGTTTGGGTTGGTTGGAGGAAAGCCAGGTGGTGAAAGATAGTTGTTGCTGCGGTAGCTAAGCAAGTTACGGTCACCTTGAGGTCTAGCTTGATAAGCAGGTTGTTGGTAGGTGCCATATGCCGCATTCACATTCTCAGCAGGGTAATCTTGGGTGGCGGTACAAGTTGTGTAAGAATGGGGACCACCGCATATCTCACAAGGTTGGCTGACAGCGTTCACTTGTGCGTTTTTGGCGTTGTTGCTGTTGTTGTTGTTGACGGTGTGGGTGACAAGCGATTCAAGAAGCGTAGTGATTTTGTCTAATCGCTTGTCGCTGTCATTAGTGCTAGCACTAGCAACATTGGTCCTAATACTCTTGGTTTGCACACGAGATTTGTTCTCAATGATATCCCAAGCAGCATTGGAAGTCTTAGCCAATAAATTACCCCCTGAGGCACTATTCAGTGAATCTTGGTCACTCATGCTTAAACCATTGTAAAAAGTATTTATTTGATGTACTTTGGTAAAACCATGTTGTGGGCATTTTCTTAAAAGATCTTTAAAACGATCCCAAGATTCACTGAATGACTCATCGTACTTTTGTTCAAAGTTTATAATCTCATTCCGCAAAGCGGTAGTACGAGAGGGTGGAAAAAAGTAGTTGATAAACTTTGTTTCCAAATCCGTCCACGAGAGAATACTCTGTGGCGGTTCCTTAGCAAGCCAATGCCGGGCTTGTCCCTCTAAAGAAAAGGGAAAAAGTTGTAACCTTATCACTTCTTGTGGAACTCCATTGAACTTGACCGTGTTAGTGAGTTGTAGAAATCTCTTGATATGGTCGTGTGGGTCATCAATGGTTCGTCCCAAGAACGGTTGAGCGGATACCATCTGGATAAAGCCTGACTTTAGCTCGAAATTGTTGGCGGCAATTGGTGGTATAACAATTGGATCCGTATTGCCATCGACATGAGCTTGCAGCAATTCAATCATTGGGCGATTATCCGGAAGGTGCTCATTGTTGTTGTTATTATTCATGTTGTTGAAAGGAGGATTGTTGTTGTTATTATTGTTGTTCGGAGGTGGTATGTTATTGTTGTTTTGTACACCAGCCATGTCTAAGTTATCGAGAGGCTCGGGCTCTTGATAAGACGTGGATCGAGTGCGCATACACCTGCAAAAGAACGAACAAAGAAAAACAAAGCAAAAATATTTTTGGTTTTTATTGTTTTTTAATTTTTAGGATTTTTGAAAATTTTATATTTTTTAGTTGATTTTGAATTTTTTTTTATTTTTTTTTTTATTTTTTTTTTTTTTTTGAAAAAGTAACGTTCACGGGGAACGGATCCCAAAATCCAAGTTCTCACAAAAAACTTTTGATCTTAACGAGAAGAGCCGGCAGCGGCGCCATTTGATACAATGATTTTGTATGGGTTCAGATTAAATCTCGGTATCCTCTCGAATTGATTACAGCTCAAAGTGGAATAGTTGTTCTTGGTACAAAAAGGGTTGTGATTTTCTATGCTACTTAAAAAAGATCAAATGCATAAAATAGAGAAAATAAGCCAAAAATAACTAATAAAAAAAAGTTCTGAATGAAGAAAAAAAAAGTTCGGAATGAAGGAAAAAAAAGTTCGGAATGAAGGAAAAAGTTCGGAATGAAGGAAAAAGTTCTGAATGAAGGAAAAGTTCTGAATGAAGAAAAAAGTTCTGAATGAAGGAAAAGTTCCGAATGAAGGAAAAGTTCCGAATGAAGGAAAAGTTCCGAATGAAGGAAAAGTTCCGAATGAAGGAAAAAGTTCCGAATGAAGGAAAAAGTTCCGAATGAAGGAAAAAGTTCCGAATGAAGGAAAAAGTTCCGAATGAAGGAAAAAGTTCCGAATGAAGGGAAAAGTTCCGAATGAAGGAAAAAGTTCCGAATGAAGGAAAAAGTTCCGAATGAAGGAAAATGTTCCGAATGAAGGAAAAAGTTCAGAATGAAGGAAAAAGTTCAGAATGAAGGAAAAAGTTCCGAATGAAGGAAAATGTTCCGAATGAAGGAAAAAGTTCAGAATGAAGGAAAATGTTCCGAATGAAGGAAAAAGTTCAGAATGAAGGAAAAAGTTCCGAATGAAGGAAAATGTTCCGAATGAAGGAAAAAGTTCAGAATGAAGGAAAAAGTTCAGAATGAAGGAAAAAGTTCAGAATGAAGGAAAAAGTTCCGAATGAAGGAAAAGTTCATCCGGAACCTGGGAACATAAAAACAGTCGTTTACCCGAAGAACAAGGAAACCAATTTTGATCCAAAAATCACCAAGTTTTTCACCAAAAACTTAAATAAACTAATCACAAAGCATCTACTAACCATAAACTACAAATCCCATCAACAAAAACACAAAACCCAACAACTTTTGAAGATCAAATCAAGAAAATGAAAACTTAAAAACTTGAAGATAAAGATGATGATGAACAAGATGAAATGAAAGATTAAACAAGAACTTAGTATTGAATGATTGATGTTTTGACAAGATGAAACAAAGATTAAAGTTACAAGATTAAAGAACTAAAGATAAAAATCACCACTCACCCTAGTGGTGGTGGTGTTACACGAACCAGGAGAAGGAGTAGGGAGGAAGAAAGAAAAACTAGCTTAAAATGTGTGTGGGATGGCCTATTTATAGGTGTTTCCTTTGGTTGGTGAGTGGGCTTTCTCCCGTTCTTCGTGTCTTTTCGTCTTTTCAGAAAAGTTTCCGTTTTCGATTCTGATTCGGGATTTGTTGTCGATTAAATTCAACTCGTCTTTTAATTTCTTCGTTTAATAGACTTGAGTTTCTTCGACTTATATAAATCTTCCATCTTTGGTCCTTTTCTTCGATAAATCTTCGAATAGGCCCAGCGACTTCAAATCTTTTGCATCTCTTGGACAATAGACTTTATCTTGAGTCTTTTTCTTCAGTAAAACCCGTGCAATCCCATGTTTTCTTCAATATTTATCCGGCTGCCTCTGAAAACACAATAAACACAAAAACCACGCATAATTCCAAACAAATGATATTAAATACGTGTTTTGGTCTCGTTTTAGCCCGAATTAAGTGGTAAAAGGATGGGTGTTTACACACCTATCATGACTTCATGGATTTTTGGATTCACCCTTCGTTGGCTTTGAATAGTGGGCTTAAAGTCGTCCTCCATGAGAATTTTGTGTGTGCAGAAGTGAGGATCAATTCCACGAATATCCAAAATCTTCCAAGAAATAGCCTTCTTATGATCTTTCAACACGGCGACAAGTCGGGCTTTTTCTTCATCTTTTAGGTCCTTTGCGATGATGACGGGCGACTTCTTCTCTTCTTCAAGGAATACATACTCGAGATGGGGCGGCAACTCCTTAAGTTCTAAATCCGGAGGATTTTCGATGGGAGGCGTACTCGAAGTCGGAGAATCGATAGCAATGACCGTGGGAGATGGAGGAGAAGGATTGTCTTCTTTGAGAAGGTTTTCAATGAAGCTGAGATCTTCATCCCAATTGGTAGTAGAATCGTCATTGTCTAAATTCACATCTCCCATGGTGGCTTCCAAATCTTTCCAAAGGAAATCACTTTCTCCAAATAGAGATAGTGATGAGTCGATAGAGGAAACGGTCTCAACATTGGGAAGAGAGGTAGGAATACTTTTACAAGCATCTTTGAAGTGTTCTTCACAAGCCTCATCAAGAACGTCAATACAATTAACACTCTCGTATGAATAAGGCTGTTTAGAAAGCTTTCCCATGTTGAAAACTACTTTATCGTCACCCACTCTCATGATAAGCTCACCGGCTTCAACATCGATGAGAGTGCGACCGGTCCTCAAGAATGGACGACCAACAATTAGTGGCACACGGGGATCCATCTCGTAGTCGACGACAACAAAATCAGCAGGGAAGGTGAATTTGTCGACTCCTACAATGACGTCTTCGGCTATCCCCACTGGATAAGCAACCGTACGGTTAGCTAATTCCAAAGTCATTTTGGTGGGGACTAGCTCTGGGAGAGATAATTGCTTCCAAACACTTAGAGGCATGAGATTAATACTGGCACCTAGATCGGATAGGGCCATGCAATTCTCTACTCCCTGGAAATTGCAAGGAATTAAGAAACGACCCGGATCACGAAGCTTGATTGGCAATTTCCTTAAGAGTACTGCAGAACAGTTCTCATTAAGTTGGGTGTTGGCAATATCGAGGAGCTTTTCCTTGTCGCTCAGAAGATCTTTAAACATTTTCGCATATTTGGGCATGTGAGCGAGAGCCTCAGCAAAGGAGATGTTAAAATTCAATTGTTTGAACATTTTAAGGAAGTTCGAAATCTGAATATCGTCCTTGCTTTTGAGCTTCTCTTTCCTCAACCTTGAAGGATAAGGTATATTGGAAGAAGAGGAAGGCTTTGGAAGAATAGGATCACTCACATCCTTGGGTGGAGGAGGGGTAGAAGGAAGAGGTGGAGAAATAGGGGAAGGAGAAGGATGAGGAATAGGAGCAGGTGACTCGTTCTCCTTAGTCACAATCACTGGTGGAGGTATAGGAAGCTCGGGTTCCTTGGTACCTTTACCACTTCGAGTAGTGATTGCTTTCATCTCCCCTCTTGGATTCGCAACGGTGTTACTCGGAAGAGTACCCGAAGAAGAGGGTTGATTACCTTGGAAGAAACCAGCCATCATGTTCCTCAGATCATTAGTTTGGCTATCCAACGTGTTTCTCATATCAGCTCTCAAATCGTTTCCTTGTTTGACCAAGTCTGCTTTCAAGTTTCACACTTCCTGTTGGATATTTTCCACGATCACATCATTGGTCCTCATGTAGGTTGCAACCTCTTGGTGTAATGCAGTGGTGGTTTGGTTGGGAGGATCATTGTATGCGGATGGTTGATAAGCAGGTTGTTGGTAAACTTGGTTGTTACGTTGAGGTGGTTGTTGCTGCTTGTGAGGAGGTATGTATGGTTGTCGATGTTGTTGTTGTTGTTGAGGAGGGCGATTAAGGTTTTGTTGTTGGTTTGGGTTGGTAGGAGGAAAACCGGGTGGTGAGAGGTAGTTGTTGGAGCGGTAGCTAAGCAAATTTCGGTCACCTTGAGGTCTAGCTTGATAAGCAGGTTGAGGATAGGTGCCATATGCCGCATTCACATTTTCAGCAGGGTAGTCTTGGGTGGCAGTACAAGTAGTGTAAGAGTGAGGACCACCGCATATCTCACAAGGTTGGCTGACAGCATTAACTTGGGCGTTTTTAGCGTTGTTGCTGTTGTTGTTGCTGACGGTGTGGGTGACAAGCGATTCAAGAAGCGTAGTGATTTTGTCTAATCGCTTGTCGCTGTCACTAGTGCTAGCACTAGCGACATTGGTCCGAACACTCTTGGTTTGCACACGAGATTTATTCTCAATGATATCCCAAGCAGCATTGGAAGTCTTAGCCAAAAGATTACCCCCCGAGGCACTGTTCAGTGAATCTTGATCACTCATGCTTAAACCATTGTAAAAAGTATTAATTTGATGTACTTTGGTAAAACCTTGTTGTGGGCATTTTCTTAAAAGATCTTTAAAACGATCCCAAGATTCACTGAACGACTCATCGTACTTTTGTTCAAAATTTATGATTTCATTCCGCAAAGCGGTAGTACGAGAGGGTGGGAAAAAGTAATTGATAAACTTTGTTTCCAAATCCGTCCACGAGAGAATACTCTGTGGCGGTTCCTTTGCAAGCCAATGCTGGGCTTGTCCCTCTAAAGAAAAGGGAAAAAGTTGTAACCTTATAACCTCTTGTGGAACACCATTGAACTTGACCGTGTTAGTGAGTTGCAAAAATCTCTTGATGTGGTCATGTGGGTCATCGATGGTACGTCCCAAGAATGGCTGAGCGGAGACCATCTGGATAAAGCCTGATTTTAGCTCGAAATTGTTGGCGGCAATTGGTGGTATAACAATTGGATCCGTGTTGCCATCTACATGAGCTTGCAGCAGTTCAATCATCGGGCGATTATCCGGAAGTGGCTCATTGTTGTAGTTATTGTTCATGTTGTTGAAAGGCGGGTTGTTGTTGTTATTATTGTTGTTCGGAGGTGGTATGTTATTGTTGGCTTGTACACCGGCCATATCTAGGTTATCGAGAGGCTCGGGCTCTTGATAAGACGTGGATCGAGTGCGCATACACCTGCAAAAGAACGAACAAAGAAAAACAAAACAAAAATATTTTAGTTTTTATGTTTTTTAATTTTTTTGTATTTTTGAAAATTTTATATTTTTTAGTGTTTTTGAAAGTTTTTATGAAAAAAATAACGTTCACGGGGAACGGATCTCAAAATCCAAGTTCTCACAAAAAACTTTTGATCTTAACGAGAAGAGCCGGCAGCGGCGCCATTTGATACATTCATTTTACTAGGTTCAGATTTTCTCTCGATATCCTCTCGAATTGATCTCGGTCTTAAGTGGAATGATTGTTCTTGGTTACTAAATAAAAGGGTTTGGTTTTCTGATCTAATAAAAAGTTTAAATGAAAATTTAAATCAAAGACAATTACTTTAATGACAACTAATAAAGACTTGAATTTAAAATTAAAATGAAAACTAAAATTAAAGTTAAAGTTAAAATTATAGTTAAAATATAAATTGTGAAATAAAAGTAAAGAAACAGTAAAAAGTAGAACAGTAACACTAAAAGAAAATTGATTCGGAACTTTTTAACCTTGATTCGGAACTTTGCTCATCCGGAACTTTTCACTCGGAACCCCTTGATTCGGAACTTCGTTCGGAAGTTTGGCTCGGATCTTTATGCGGAACTTTCACCCGAACTTGGCATTCATTCGGAACATTGGTTCATCCGGAAGTTTTGCTTCATTCGGAACTTTAGGTTCATTCGGAACTTTTACACAAGAAAACTCATTCGGAACTTTAGATTGACTCGGAACTTTTGAAAAAGAAATTCATTCGGAACTTTTTGGAAAATAGATTCATCCGGAACTTCTTAGTTCATTCGGAAGATGATGCTCATCCGGAACTTTTAGGTTCACTCGGAACTTTTGTGTTCATCCGGAAGTTTCTTGTTCATCCGGAATTCTGGAAACACATAAACAGTAACAACACCCGAAGAACAAGGAAAATCGATTTTAATCCAAAAATCACCAAGTTTTTCACCAAAAACTTAAATAAACTAATCACTAAGCATCTACTAACCATAAACTACAAATCCCATCAACAAAAACACAAATCCCAACAACTTTTGAAGATCAAAACTCAATAAAATAAGAACTTAAGAACTTGAAGATAAAGATGATGATGAACAAGATGAAATGGAAAGATTAAACAAGACTTTGTATTGAATGATTAATGTTTTAACAAGATAAAACAAAGATGAAAATTACAAGATTAGAAAATCAAAGATCAAAATCACCAAACACCCTAATGGTGTTGGTGATGGGACGAACTAGAAGGAGAGAAAAGTGGGGGAGAAGAAAACTAAAAACTAACTGCCAGGAAAGTGTGAGGGGATGGGCTTATATAGGCTTGTCTTTTGGTTGGTGAGTGGGCTTTCTCCCGTTCTTCTCGTCTTCTCGTCTTTTCAGAAAAGTTGACGTTTTCGATTCTGATTCGGGATTTGTCGTCGATTAAATTCAACTCGTCTTTTAATTTCTTCGTTTAATAGACTTGAGTTTCTTCGACTTATGTAAATCTTCCGTCTTTGGTCCTTTTCTTCGATAAATCTTCGGATAGGCCCAGTGACTTCAAATCTTTTGCATCTCTTGGACAATAGACTTTATCTTGAGTCCTTTTCTTCAGTAAAACCCGTGCAATCCCATGTTTTCTTCAATATTCATCCGGTTGGCTCTGAAAACACAATAAACAAAAAAACCACGCATAATTCCAAACAAATGATATTAAATACGTGTTTTGGTCTCGTTTTAGCCAGAATTAAGTGGTAAAAGGATGGGTGTTTACACACCTATAAAATCCCCTACACTTAACCATTGCCATGCCCTCATGCAATGCTTAGTGATAAAGCAAATTTACACTTTTCTCATAATTAATCAACCTTGGCCTTATTAAAATTCTACTAAAAAAAATTAAAATACTAAGAGAAATTAGAACTTTAAGATAAACAAAAGGATGGAAGTAACTTGCAAAGAAATCCATGACTTACATTAGGGCTTTGGTGCTGCGAAGATTTATCACCCTCAAGTTTCACGTTCCCCAAACTAAGCTTAAAAACGAGATCATTGTTATTATAAGTTAGCAATTCAAACACTTACACACATGGCTTAATTAAATGCTTAAACTCCCTTATTCCTAGGTGTATCTCTTATATTTTATTTTTGTCTTAGAATGATCATGAAGATGCATTTTTGGACTTATTTCGATAGTTTATTTAGGCTGAAAGCAATGTATGACGATTTGATCAATAGTTAGCTAAAGGAAAAAATCTCTTAAAACTGCTTCTCGGGATATCAAAAAGTTCATATCTTGGCATAACTTGGTTCACGATTTGAGACCTTTCTCGGGCCGATATTTGGCATGTACTTCATACTTCATATCTTGAGAGACGTGCTTGAGATAATGGTATTCTCATCGTTCATAGAGTTTCTTCACTTGGAGACTTTTGAGAGGTACTCCAACTTTGTTGACCACGACTTCATGATTATTTCTGCAATCTCTATTTGGGATTTTGAGATACAACGATCCGCCTCCTTTTTAGACTTGGATCTATTTATCCTCATACTTTGTTAGGGTCTTTTCGGATAGACTTCTCTATGATCTTTATAGGAGTTGATTGCTTTTCGTCGTGAGTCTTGATCCTTAATATCGATTTTGGGAATAATGCTTTTCACATCACCTTGGATCTTTATCAATAAAATGGAATCCTCATGCCTTGTTAGGGCCTTTTCGGACTCACCAATCTTCGCGTTCCGCTTCATAAGTTATGCCTTGGCTATGAACTCTTATCATTACCGAGCAACTTTTAAACGATCTTGGGCTAGAAGCTAAGTAACTTTTCAAATCGTACGACCTTACTTATTGCAGATAAATTATTAGCAAGTGATGGGAGAATAGGCAAATAATTACACCAAGTGAGCTTGTGCAAGAACACCGACTTATAATTGACTCTATCATTTCTCGTCCTCCACAATTTAAAATCTCAAGTAATGAGACTCGTGGACACTTAGCCTAATAAACCAATTAAGGTCTACATGGTTAAGGATACTAGCTAGAATAAACTTAGATAAGTCTATTCGGATTGAGTCAAAATAAACGCAACGGGCCTAATATGTCAAAGATTTCAAAACTAGCTACACCACTTTATTAATATTTTTGACTTTATTGCGGGATATATACATATGAAAGCAACGATAAAGATTCAAAAATTACGACTAAATGGCCAAAGTTAATAAAAAATTTGAAAAATGTTGAAAAATATGATTTTCCGGTTAAATGAAGGCATTTTCATGGAAAAGTCCACTTAAAACTTCGATTGAAGTCCCCCCTACACTTAAGATAAACATTGTCCTCAATGTTTAAGCATGTGGGAAAAGTCTCCCCTACACTTATGACATTGTGCACGTTGGTTAACTCAAGTTAAGGAAGAGACGACTAAAGTGATTAATTTCAAATGTGAGTATGAAGAAAATTGAATCACGATAGTTGAGAGATAGAACCGGATTTCGGATAACACGGGAGCACGGTTCGTCAAAGATTCCAAGAGTGCACTTATCCCTGTAATCACATCACCACACAAATACAAACACGTATAGAGGTCCCCCTACACATAGGAGGTTAAAACATAAATGGATAGATACTCGGGCTGCCTCCCGAGGAGCGCTTGTTTTTGATAACCGAGTCACGAGCCTGACTCGACCCAAAAGAAAATTGATTCGGAACTTTTTAACCTTGATTCGGAACTTTGCTCATCCGGAACTTTTCACTCGAAACCCCTTGATTCGGAACTTCGTTCGGAAGTTTGGCTCGGATCTTTATGCTGAACTTTCACCCGGAACTTGGCATTCATTCGGAACTTTGGTTCATCCGGAAGTTTTGCTTCATTCGGAACTTTAGGTTCATTCGGAACTTTTACACAAGAAAACTCATTCGGAACTTTAGATTGACTCGGAACTTTTGAAAAAGAAATTCATTCGGAACTTTTTGGAAAATAGATTCATCCGGAACTTCTTAGTTCATTCGGAAGATGATGCTCATCCAGAACTTTTAGGTTCACTCGGAACTTTTGTGTTCATCCGGAAGTTTCTTGTTCATCCGGAAGTCTGGAAACACATAAACAGTAACAATACCCGAAGAACAAGGAAAATCGATTTTAATCCAAAAATCACCAAGTTTTTCACCAAAAACTTAAATAAACTAATCACTAAGCATCTACTAACCATAAACTACAAATCCCATCAACAAAAACATAAATCCCAACAACTTTTGAAGATCAAAACTCAATAAAATAAGAACTTAAGAACTTGAAGATAAAGATGATGATGAACAAGATGAAATGGAAAGATTAAACAAGACTTTGTATTGAATGATTAATGTTTTAACAAGATAAAACAAAGATGAAAATTACAAGATTAGAAAATCAAAGATCAAAATCACCAAACACCCTAATGGTGTTGGTGATGGGACGAGGAGAGAAAAGTGGGGGAGAAGAAAACTAAAAACTAACTGCCAGGAAAGTGTGAGGGGATGGGCTTATATAGGCTTGTCTTTTGGTTGGTGAGTGGGCTTTCTCCCGTTCTTCTCGTCTTCTCGTCTTTTCAGAAAAGTTGACGTTTTCGATTCTGATTCGGGATTTGTCGTCGATTAAATTCAACTCGTCTTTTAATTTCTTCGTTTAATAGACTTGAGTTTCTTCGACTTATGTAAATCTTCCGTCTTTGGTCCTTTTCTTCGATAAATCTTCGAATAGGCCCAGTGACTTCAAATCTTTTGCATCTCTTGGACAATAGACTTTATCTTGAGTCCTTTTCTTCAGTAAAACCCGTGCAATCCCATGTTTTCTTCAATATTCATCCGGTTGACTCTGAAAACACAATAAACACAAAAACCACGCATAATTCCAAACATATGATATTAAATACGTGTTTTGGTCTCGTTTTATCCAGAATTAAGTGGTAAAAGGATGGGTGTTTACACACCTATCATTCCCCCTATCTTTTTCTTTCCACCACCATTGTCTATACCAACCATTCCGCGTTGAAGTACTTTTAACAAAGCAAGATTCTAAGCCAAGACTTCTTCGTTGGGTTTTGCTCCTTCAAGAATTTAAAATTGAAATTCGTGATAAAAGGGAGCCGAAAACCTAGCCGCGGATCATCTAAGTAGACTTGAGGATCCTTATCAAGGAGATCATCCGAATCAAGAGATCAATGACTCTTTTCCCCTTGAGGCCTTAATGTCTATAAATTCCAATCTTGATGACACCCCGTGGTTTGCGGACATTACAAACTACTTAGCGGGTGGAATTCTCAAGGAAGGGTTAACGTCCCAACAAAAGAAAAAGTTCTTTAAAGACATTGAACACTATTTTTGGGACGACCCTTACCTTTTCAAACAATGTGCGGATCTTTTCATTCATCGATGTGTTGATGGGCCGACAGCTTTACTAATCCTTGAAGCTTGCCATAAAGGACCCACCGGTGGTCACTTTGGTTCTAATTACACCGAAGCTAAGCCATTGACTATGTATCAAAATGGGTTGAAGCTAAGGCTCTCCCTACGAACGATGCGAGGGTGGTTGTGAACTTTTTGAAGCAGCTTTTTACTCGATTCGGTGTTCCTCGTGCTATAATCAGTGACCGCGGGACTCATTTTTGCAATGATCAATTTGCTAGAGTCATGGCTAACTACGGTGTCAATCATCGTCTTTCCATCGTTTATCATCCCCAAACAAATGGGCAAGCCGAGATTTTTAACCGTGGATTGAAGAGAATATTAGAGCGAACTGTGGGAGACCATCGTGCCTCGTGGGCCGATAAGTTAGACGATGCTTTGTGGGCTTTCCGTACCGCATATAAGACTCCAATTGCTTGCACTCCATATCGTCTTGTGTACGGGAAGGAATGCCACCTCCCTATTGAGCTGGAACATAAGGCATAATGGGCCTTGAAGTGGGCCAATTTTGACATCAACAAAGACGGTGATCTTCGGAAGATTCAAATCAACAAGCTAAATGAACTGAGGAATGAAGCTTATGAGAACTCATTGATCTACAAGGAGAAGACCAAGATCATTCATGATGCTAGGATAAAAAACCGAGAGTTCCACGTTGGTGATCAAGTTTTACTCTTTAACTCTCGGTTGAAGATTTTCTCGGCAAGCTGAAGAGCCGTTGGTTTGGTCCATTCACCGTCGCCAAAGTCTTCCCTTATGGCACCATTGAGCTTTCTCAGCAATATGGGCCTAATTTTAAAGTGAATGGCCAGCATGTGAAGATGTAATTTGGTGAGGACATCTCTCATGAGATGATTCCATCCCTTACCACGTTTCCCTTGAATTAGTTCTGGGTCGAGTCAGGCTCGTGACTCGGTTAACAAAAACAAGCACTTCTAGCGAGGCAACCCGTTGATCTATCCTTTACCGTTTTCATAATAAGTGTAGGGATAGCCCCGTATGTGTTTGTTGTCTTGTTTCTTTTTATGTGCAGGGATTAAAAGCTTCAAAGATCCATTCTCGATGACTTTTGACGAACCGTGATCCCGTGTACCCGTCTTCATGGTTCTATCCTAAACTGTTGTGATTCAATATTTCATATCTTATATGTTCACATTGAAATCACCATAGTTGTCCTTTCCTTAGCAAGATTTAAACAACGTGCACAATGTACTAAGTCTAGGGGAGTTTACTCCCACATGCTTAAACATTGAGGACAATGTTTATATCAAGTGTGGGGGGACTTCTATCAAAGTAAGTGGGCTTTTCCATTAATTTTCCTCATTTTAACCGGAAAATTTGATTTTTCGACATTTTTCAAAATTTTTAATCTATTTTGGCCTATTATTATAGTAGTATCTTCCTTTTTTATCGTTATTTACTTTCCTTGCTAAAATAAAATTTTTAATAAAGTGGTTTTAAATTTTTCAACGTCATGAATCTTTTGACTCAACCCGAGTTTACTTATCTAATTTTACTCTAGCTAGTATCCTTAACGTGTTTAAGTCAAGTTTTGCTAGGCTTTTATATAGGGAACTTTAAAACGCGAAAGTCTTAACTCTTACGGGCTAAGAACAAGAACTTTTCGCAAGTTCCTATAATTGATCCTAGAAAGTCGTTTATCAAGGGAACTTTAAAATGCGAATTCTAAACTTGAAAGAGTCTAAGAAGTTGCAAGATCCTATAGATGACTTGGAAACCCAAAACTTTGATTTAAATGGCTAAGCATCCACGAGTCTCATTCCTTGAGATTTTAAATTGTGGAGAACGAGAGATGATAGAGTCAATTATAAGTTTGGTATTCTTTCGTGAATTTATGTGAGTTGATTATAAGCTTTTTCTCCCATCGCTTGTTAATAAATATATTTGCAATAAATAAGGTTGTACGATTTGAAAAGTTACTTAGCTTCTAGCACAAGATCGTTTAAAAGTTGCTCGGTATTAATTAGAGTTCATAGCCAAGGCATAACTTATTGAAGCTGGATGCGAAGATTGGCGAGTCCGAAAAGGCCCTAACAAGGCATGAGGGCTACATTTTGTTGCTAAATATCCCAAGTGATGTGAAGAACCATTTATCAAAAATCAATATGAAGGATCGAGACACACGACGAAAGGCAAATACTCCCCTAAAGATCATGGAGAAGTCTATCCCAAAAGGCCCTAACAAGGTATGAGGATAAATAGATCCAA
The DNA here is from genome assembly GCA_025667525.1 of Glebionis coronaria. Lineage (NCBI taxonomy): Eukaryota > Viridiplantae > Streptophyta > Magnoliopsida > Asterales > Asteraceae > Glebionis > Glebionis coronaria. The sequence goes on along the minus strand of JANFOE010000290.1, from coordinate 80,194 downwards.
GTCCTAAAAGGAGGCGGATCGTTGAATATCAAAGTCCAAAATAAAGATTGGAGAAAAATGAAGAAGTCATGGTCCAAATATGAAGAATCTCTCAAAAACTTCAAGTGAAGAAATTCCTAATATGAAGAGAAGACCATAATTTCAAGAACGTCTCTCAAGATTCGAACTATGAAGTCGCTGCCAAATATCGGTCCGAGAGAGGTCTTAAATCGTGAAGCGAGTTATGCCAATATATGAACTTTAAGAGGTCCCGAGAAGTAGTTTTAAAATATTTTGTCCTTTAGCTAACTATTGATTAAATCATCCCACTTTATTTTCGGCCTAAATAAACTATCAAAATAAGTCAAACAATGTATCCTCGTGATCATTCAAGACAATATTAAAATATAAGAGATACACCTAGGAATAAGGGAGTCTAAGTAAATAATTGGGCCACATGAGTTCGTGTTAGTTTGCTAAATTATTATAACAATGATCTCGTTTTTAAGCTTGGTATGGGGAACGCGAAACTTGAGGATGATAAACATTCATGACAACCAAAACCCCAATGTAAGTCTTTGATTTTTTTACTTATTTTGTACAAATTTCTATCTTTTTAGTTTCCTTAAAGTTTAGTATTTAATAAAGGCCAAGGTGGGTTATTTATGATGAAAATGTAATCTGTGCTTTGAAATTAATGGATTGCATGAGGGCATTGCAATGATCAAGTGTAGGAGATTTAATAAGTGTGAAAACACTTATCCTTTTACCACTTCTTTCCAATAATAACGAGACCAAAACATGTATTTTATGTCGTAAAAGTCGGAATTATGCGTGGTTTGTGTTTTTATTGTGTTTCAGGATAAAAATATGAAAAAGGAAGAAAACACGGGCTATCACGGGCTTTATCGAAGGAAACGACAAAAGACGAAGTCGAAAGATCAAGAGTGCAAAAAAAAGAACGGAAGTCCAAGGCCTATTATGAATATTTATCGAAGAAAAAGTCTAAAGACGGAAGTTTAATGAAGTCGAAGAACTCAAGTCTAATAGAAGAAGAAAATTATAAGACAAGTTCAATTTATGTCGACTAATCCCGAGACGACGTAGAGAAAGACAAAGAATTTAAATCGAGTCGAGACGAGAAGAAAGAAAGAAGGAAGCAACACATGCACTCCCCACCTCCTATATATACCCTCCTAATGACACATTAGGAGGGTGTTAGTTAATTTAGCATTTTTCATTTTTTATTTCTTTCTTTAATTTTTTGAGAGAGAAAGTGTTTAACTTTCTCTCACTAGAATTTCATCTTTTCTTCCTTTCATGTTTAAGGTTTGATTTGATTTTGTATTTTGGAATCATTAATCTATAAGTTCAAGTTTAAGTTTTTCATCTTCAATCTCTTTCTACCTCTCTCGATTTTTACTTATTTGATCCGAAAATCATTCTTGATTTTTGTTTAATCTTGATGTTTGATTGATTAAAAAGTTTATCTTTTGGTTTCTATCTAAGTTTTATAGGGATTAAGCTTTGAGCCTATCACGCTTATTGGCTTATTTTGTGTTTAGCTTATTTACTTTTTAGTTTTCTTAAAAAGTTTAGTATTTATAAAGTTTTATTCATAAAGTTTGCTTATTTCGTGTTTTAAAAGTTTTTAAATTTATGCTTGTTTTCATTTGGTTGCTTATTCGTCTTGCTTATTTGTGCTTATTCATTTTTGCTTATTCTGTTTTTGAATCCCATCGTAACAGCTATTTACCCATTCCGATCGAGTAAGTGTGATCGCATAAACCCCTAGGGTTTCTACTTGCGATCCTTTACTTCGATCATCAAGTACGATCCACATCACGATCACTGGCTGCGATCCCATAGTGCGATCGTGGTTAGGATTGTTGGGTGAGATCCTTTGTCACGATCATAGACCACGATCAGACTATGATCCACTTGTTGCGATCGTGAGTGCGATCTGTGGTTTCGATCTATGAGTACGATCTGGGCCACGTTTCTACTTTCCATCGCATTGAGTGCGATCGCTTGACCACGATCTGGGCTACGATCGACTGTTACGATCGTAGGCTACGATCACTTGGTGCGATCACCAAGTACGATCCAATAGTGCGATCCCTCATTCTTGAGTGTGATCCAACACTGCGATATGGGGTACGATCGTATTACGATCTAACTTTAGTTTTTGTTTTATTTAACTTTAGTTTACAAAGTTTTAATTTCCAAAAATCGCATGCTTCCCGAAATCTCTGTTTTTACCAAGTGTTTTTCTAGTAGTAATCAATTCGAAAAGACTGGATAAACGAATAGATAACCAAACCATTTAATTTTCCACCAAGAACGACTGAGTCGCACTTTCTACTAATAATCAATTCGAAAAGACTGGATAAACGAATTTTTATAACTAAGTAAAATCTTGTATTAGATAGCATAAATCAGCAAGAGTATCACGTACCAAATTGTAATGATGCTTAATCCCAACGATACCATCACACGATACCGCATGATCCACAAATATATCCACATCAAATACTCTCGAACAAGCTGAACAGGGCTTCGAAACAAAGAACAAGGGAATACCTAAGCGATAACACAAAACACATCGATAAGTCCTCCATTCATAGTCTGACCCAACCCGAGATAGGAACCGTCCTAAGCCAATAAGAAGTATGATCCTCCCTCTAAGATGCCCATAACGCCATTGTCGAGGAGATAAAGCGAAAGTGGATTCTATATTCTTAATAACCCGAGCAAAATATATATCTGCCATTTTCTTCATGAGTTTGGGGGCAGCGACTTCACTCGGATTACTTAGAAAATCAATCTCCATTGATTTAAACATACGTAAGGCATCATCACACTGGAGTCCATAAGATCTAATATCAGTGTGTTGAAGTAGCTTGGACTGCAAATCAGCTGACTGTAACCGAGAAGCAAGAAAAGCATAATGCAATACATCACCCGCAGAATTATTATTAGTTTTTATTATTATTATTATTATTATTATTATTATTATTATTATTATTATTATTAGTTTTTATTAATAAGTCAAAGGGTCAAACATGCCTGGGTCCAAAATAAACAGGGTCATATAATTGATTTTGCAAGAGTAAACTTAAGATGGTGCCCAGCTCAGCTGGCAGCGTCTTTGACCCTATCACACCAGACCCGCGTTCGAGCCTCGGCTTGGACAAGGGTTTGATATATATTGCCTATGCCACGTGGCACCACCTTAGAGGTCCACGTGGTCGACCCGAACCAGACCCTGACCCGACCCACCAGAACCAGACCGGACCCGATTCAACCCGGTTCAGACCAGCCGGTCCAGACCCGGTTCAAACCGGTCCAGACTGGCTGACGTCAGCAATGACGTTAGCAGCCACGTGGCGGCGGCTGGCCAATGCCAGTGTGCCACGTGGCACTGACAAGTTACTGTTCATCGTAGGTACAGGTGTCAGTACGAGGTGGCAGGGCGGCGCAGAGGTGGCAGAGGAGCAGTGGCGGCTGGCCAATAGGGCGATGACACTTGGCGGCGACGCTGCCACGTCAGTACGATGTTTCATATATGGCAGTTGTGCATTGGCGGTTGGCCAATAGTATCACGCCACGTGGCATGGTGATGAAAACAATGAAGAAAGGGCGTGTGGCAGGCTCAATTATGAGGGTGTCAGCCCAATCATATGCATGGCTTCTAGAATGGACGGAGGAAACAAGAGAAGTATGCACAGCTGTCCCTATATTTGCTTAACTTTCAAGAAGAACTAGAATAGTAAATTACTAATATACCCCCATGTTGGTTGCCTATATAAAGCCCCCCATCTCATTATTTTGAGTCTAGTTTTTCATTATATAGTTTTTTTCATAGTAGTTTTAAGTTGTATTTTTCCTTTCAAAAATCTTGTATTAGCTTATTCATTAAGCTTTTCCATATTAATAAAAATAAACTTTTAGCTTATTCTCTTAGCTTATTCTCATTCTTCCTTTCTTTTTATTTTCTTAATAATCTAGCTTATTATTTGGGATAAGTTTTTATAACTTTTTCCTTATAAGTTAGATTTATATACAAGCTTATTTCAAGCTTATTGTTGCCTTATTTTCCTAGATCTAGCTTATTGTTGGAGTAATCATTTAATTAGCTTTTTTGCTTTTTAAATCTCATAAGTTCTAAGCTTAGGCTCACAACTTATTTATAAGCTAGTTTTTTGTTTAAGTACTTTTAGTTTATATCTTTTAGTTATTTAGATCTATTAGCTTTAAGTCTTAAAAATTAAAATACTTTCATAAAACCAAAAAAATAGTTAGATCTATTAGTTTTTTATATTAATAAATTTAGATCTATAAGTTTAGAGTTTAAAATTTAAAGTATTTTTTTATAAATCCTTAAAAGATAGTTTAGATCTATTAGGTTTTTAAATAGATTAAGTAGATCTATAATTTTTAGCTTTAAAATTTAAAATACTTTTATAAAATATATAAAAAGTATTTTAGATCTATTAGTTTTGCTTAATCATATAATAATTATTGCTTAATATCCTAACCTTTTATGTTTTCTTTGATCTTGGCGTATCGATCTATCACTATTGAAGAAAAGCTTATCGGTTGAATAGTTTTGGTTGATTAGTTCAATTAGTTAGAGCCTTTGGTTGGTGAAAGTTGTGTAGTTTTGGGTAATTTGAGAGGCCGTGTACTTTACGGGCCAAATTCGGGTTTTGCTTTAGATAATTTTGGTAATTGGAGGCCGTGTACTTTACGGGCCATGTGTTGTTGATTTTGTTGATGTTGTTTTAGAGCGTTATCCTCGGACTACGGGTACCATAATTCTCTTCCTTTTATTTCTAGCTTAATCGTTTTAGTTTTATTAATTAGATCGTTATAGTTTAAATTACTTTTAAAAGTATATTCTTCATAAAAACCGGTGGTTTTAGATATTGTTATTGTTTTAAATATGAGATCTAAAGGTTTAAAAATTAGATTTCATTTAAATAAGCTTATTATTAGTATAAAGTTTACACCTTTTTGTGATTATTAAGCTTATTAGTATATAAAGCTTGTAGCTTTATCATCTAAAAAGATTAATAAGCCTAAAAGGTTGAAGCTTTACACTTTATTTTTAAGTTTATCTTTGTGATTTTATTTTGTGTCACTTTTATTTGCTATTACGTGCTTGCATTTATATTTATTTTTAATTATAGTTTACTTTTATTGCATCTAGATCTAAATTTGAAGTTTAATTTTATTTTACATTTTAGATTAATTTTATGTGAACTAATTGCGCTTTTATATTTTATATATTCCTTAGCCTACATATTTTCCCCATTTTTAGTTTAAATAGACATAGATTACCAAACAATTATTATTAACCAAGAACAATTAATCTTGTGATAAAGTTGTTAATCAATTCGAGTCGAGTCGAGGAAAACGATTATACTTAAAAAATGCTATATTAAATTGGCGCCGCTGCCGCTTCGCTCGTTACGATTGACGATTTTTTGTGAGAAGATTTGGATTTTGGGATCCATTCATTTTTTAACGTTATTTTTCTTGTTTAAAAAATCAAAAACATAAAAAAAATCAAAAAGATAAAAATATAAAAAAATAAAAAATCATCAAAAGTGAATTCTTTCCTAAGATTTGCACCAAAAAAATTAAAAAATACAAAACTAATACTTTTCCTAAAGTATTACACCAAAAATATTAAGTACTATTGTTATTTTTCTTATTTCGATTTCTTTCGTTTTTTATTGTGAATATATATTTTTTTTTTAAAATACAAAAATATTTTTCTTTTTACTATAGATATTACGTATAAGAACCCTAATATACAATATTTCCATAAGTATTGCTTGCAATACCCCGTATTTGGAGGCGTTCCGGTTCCTTATACGTGTATCGATCAAACAAAAATAAAGGAAAAAATAGATAAATACTTTCGTTAAGCAATAATTCGTAAAATATGAACTTTAAGGTGAATAGAAAGGCGACGTGCTATAAAAGGCCGTCTAAGGGAAGCTAGGTACTTAAGTGCTTCGCGCCATCTCATTCCCCCCGTTCACTTGTAAGTATTTTGAGAAGGAAGGCTAATCGAAGGTTTTGCCGCCCAAGTAGTATTACATATATATTTTTTGTAGCTTTTTAATATTAACCTCGAGAGGGATAATCCCTTTCCTCTCAAATTCGACTGAGGTCTCCTACCTCATTCCTCGAGTTTAGTTGTATGCGCACTCGCGCGCGTGCACACATACCGAGTGGTGTACCTGATACTTCTAATTCTTCCAAAAAGAAGAAGAAGAAGAACAAAAAGACCGTCAATCAAGCCCATCCCGAGAATCGAGCTTTGAACAATACGATGGCAACGGATAATCGACCAATGATTGAGATTTTACAATCTCACGTTGAGGGAAATGATGACACGATTGTGGTGCCGGATATTGGAGCGAATAATTTTGAACTAAAAACGGGTTTTATTCAAATGGTTTCCGCTACACCATTTTTAGGCCGTACTCATGATGACCCACACGCTCATATAAAACGTTTCATACAATTGGCAAACACCGTCAAATACAATGGGGTGCCACAAGAGGCCATTCGTTTACTCCTCTTTCCTTTTTCCCTCGAGGGACAAGCCCGGATTTTGCTTGATAAGGAACCACCCTAAAGTATCACCACATGGGTGGATTTAGAGACCAAGTTCATTAACTACTTTTTCCCACCATCACGGACCACCGCTTTAAGGAATGACATCATTACCTTTGAACAAAAACATGGGGAAACGTTTAGTGAGTCTTGGGACCGTTTTAAGGAGCTTTTACGAAAATGTCCACAACATGGTTTTACAAAAGTGCATCAAATCAATACGTTTTACAATGGTTTAACTCTTAATGACCAACACTCACTTAATAGTGTTGTGGGGGGGGGGGGGTGGTAATATTCTTGTGAAATCCATGAACGAGGCTTGGGCAATCATTGAAAACAAGGCAAAAGTTCAAACCAAGAGTGTAAGTGCTACAATGGCTAGTTCTAGTGATAATGAGGTGACTAATCAAATTAAGGAGCTTACTTCAATTGTGAAACAACTTGCTTTTAGAGATAACCCTCCCACTACACACGTGAATGCCTTAAAAGACACTTGTGAAACGTGTGAGACTTGTGGTAGACCACATTTGTACTATAATTGTGACAAGGTTTACAATCAACAACAAGAAGTTTATGCTTATAACAACAATAAAAATGAGCTCACTTCAAACCAAATGTTGATGTTAACTATTTGTCTTATAAGTCAAATAACTATTTGGCTCCCCCGGGTTTTTTAGCTCCACAAAGACCACCCCCACCCGCCCAAAATAGGAACCAAGGTCCTCAAAGGGGTAATTTTCAAGGGAATGCAAATACAAGGGGTTTTAACCAAAATAAAGGGAATTTTCAAGGGCAAAACCAAGGGTTTAATAATCAAAATCAAGCCTTTCATAACCAAGGTTTTCAAAATTATAATCAATATCAAAACCAAGGTTTTCCTAATCAAGGGTTTAATAATCAAGGGTATAATCAAATGAACATGCATAATCCTCAAATGGACTTGGTTCAACAAAAATTAACCGAACATGAGAAAACCATGAAAGAGATGCAAGAATCGACCGATAGGAAATTTATGCAAATGCTTCAAACTCTTCGTCCACAAGGTGCCCTCCCTTCTAACACCGTGACCAATCCTAGGGCTAACGTTAATGCCATCACTACTAGGAGTGGCAAGACCACGGAAGAACCTTCTTATTCCCCACCTAAACAAGGACCCGAGATTCCTTCTACTTCTACCCACCCTCCTTCACCTTCTACTTGTGAGATACCTCCCTTAAAGACTTCATCTACACCTTATGTTCCCCCTTTACCTCAATCTTATACCATACCTTCGGTTCCCAAACCGATTCCTTCAACTTCCATTTCTACCCCCTCTACCACCAAAGGACGTGAGTGATCAATCCACTCCAAAGCCTTCATCTCAACCCAATATACCTTATCCCTCAAGGTTGAGGAAAGAGAAATTGATGAATAAGGATGATATTCAAGTTTTAAACTTCCTAAAAATGTTTAAACAATTAAATTTTAATATCACCTTTCTCGAGGCTCTCGCTCACATGCCTAAGTATGCTAAGATGTTTAAGGACCTTTTAAGTGATAAGGAAAAGTTGCTTGATATTGCCAATACCCAATTGAATGAGAATTGTTCTGCGGTTCTTTTGAGAAAATTACCAGTTAAGTTAGGAGATCCCGGTCGATTCCTTATTCCTTGAAATTTTATGGGTGTAGAGAATTGAATGGCTTTGACGGATCTCGGAGCGAGTATCAATCTAATGCCATTATCCGTGTGGAAACAATTATCTCTACCCGAGCTAGTCCCCACTCGTATGACTTTGGAATTAGCTAACCGTTCGGTTGCTTATCCGGTGGGGATAGCCGAGGATGTTTTCGTAGGAGTCGAAAAATTCACTTTCCTCGTCGATTTCGTTGTAGTCGACTATGAGATGGATCCTCGCGTTCCCTTAATTTTGGGACGACCCTTCTTGAGGACCGGGCGTACATTGATTGATGTAGCCGCGGGTGAGCTTATCATGAGGGTAGGGGATGACAAAATCGTCTTTAACATGGGTAAACTTTCCAAACTTCTCGATGAGCCCGAATCCGTGAATTTCATCGATGTGCTCGACGAAGCATGTGAAGAACACTTTCACGAGGATTGTAAGAGCGGGATTTCTCATTTACCTCATGTTGAGACCGTAGGTTCTATTGCTCCATCATTGACTCCATTTGGAGAAAGTGACTTTCTTTTACAAGAATTCGACGCAAGTTTAGGGGACGTGAACTTAAAATATGACGATTCTCCCACCGATTGGGAAGAAGACATTCTTACCATTGAGAGACTTCTCAATGAGGACCATATTTCTCCACCTACTCCTAAGGAAGTTACAAACGATGATCTAAATTTGACTAAGCCTTCCACCGACAATTCACCGGATTTAGAGCTTAAGGATTTATCGTCTCATTTAGAATACGTTTTCTTAGAAGAAGATGATAAGTTACCCGTCTATAATTGCTAAGGACTTAAAAGAGGATGAAAAAGTTCGACTTACTGAAGTGCTTAAGAATCATAAGAAAGCAATTGCTTGGAAAATCTCCGACATCCGCGGAATTGATCTTAACTTTTGCACTCATAAAATTCTCATGGAAGATGACTTACCCGCAATCCAAAGTCAAGGAAGGGTAAACCCAAAATTTCATGAAGTCATTAAGAAAAAGGTTATCAAATTTCTAGATGCCGGCATTATTTACCCTATTTTGGATTCGCCATGGGTTAGTCCCGTCCATTATGTGCCTAAGAAAGGCGGAATAACCGTTGTTCCCAATGAAAACAACGAGTTGATTCCTACTCGACTTGTCACGGGTTGGCGAGTTTACATAGACTATCGTAAGCTCAATGATGCCACTCGTAAGGATCGTTTTCCTCTTCCTTTCATGGATCAAATGATCGAGCGTTTAGCGGGTAATGACTACTATTGCTTCTTAGATGGTTTCTCCGGATATTTTCAAATTCCTATCGATCCAAAAGACCAAGATAAAACCACATTCACTTGTCCTTAGGGAACATTTTCTTACAAAAGAATGCCTTTCGGCTTATGCAATGCTCCTGTGACTTTCTAAAGGTGTATGATGGCTATATTCCATGACATGGTTGAACAAACTATGGAAGTCTTTATGGACGATTTCTCGGTTTATGGTGATTCTTTCTCTTCTTGCCTTGCCAATTTAGAACGTATGCTTAAACGGTGTGAAGACACTCGTCTCGTTCTTAATTGGGAAAAATGTCATTTCATGGTAAAAGAAGGCATTGTCCTCGGTCACAAAATTTAAAAAGTCGGTATCTAAATCGACTGTGATAAAGTTAACGTCATTGCTAAGTTGTCTCCATCTACCACCGTCAAAGGAGTTAGGAGTTTTTTAGGTCATGCGGGATTTTATCGACGTTTCATTCAAGATTTTTCTAAGATAGCTCGACCAATGACTCATCTCTTAGGGAAGGATGCTCCTTTCATCTTTTCTCAAGATTGTCTCGACTCTTTCGACACTCTTAAAGGTAAATTAACTAAGGCACCGGTCTTAGTCTCTCCAAATTGGGAGTTACCTTTCGAGCTCATGTGCGATGCTAGTAATTTCACGGTAGGAGCGTTTTTAGGTTAACGAGTTAACAAACACTTCCAACCAATCCATTATGCTAGTAAGACAATGACGGGGGCTCAATTGCATTATACCACTACCGAAAAAGAGCTTTTAGCCGTAGTGTATGCTTTTGAGAAATTTCGCCCCTATCTTGGGCTTTCCACCACCATTGTTTACACCGACCATTCCGCTCTCAAATACTTGTTGACCAAGCAAGATGCTAAACCGAGACTCCTTCATTGGGTTTTGCTCCTACAAGAACAATTAATCTTGTGATAAAGTTGTTATTCAATTTGAGTCGAGTCATGGAAAATGTTAATACTTAAAAAATGTTGTATTAGTCATCCACTCATAGAAAGCCGATTATCCGTGCACCTACACCCCTTCACCACCACTATTGAGATGCTACAAGAGGTGTGACAAGGCACCCGTGATCCCTCAATCCAACTCATCCACTCATGCTCTAAAGGGATATCGCCAACACCGCAAGGATGTCGGTGAGACCTTCGATCATAGGGAAAAAGTTAGCTTCGAGGCATTTGGACTCAACTTCCACTTGCATCGCATGCATGTCTTTGAAGCCACCACCCACGGGATTGCCCCCAAGGCACGATGCCCCATTCCGACCTATGATGCCTACTCCACCACCACCATACGGCTTAAATGGAGCCGAGAGCTCCACGGCCGCCGAAGCACGTGAGATACCTACTCCCCACTGCTTTGCTCGACTTGCTACACTTCGAAGCAACGTGACACACGTTCTTCGCAATTTGGGTGGATTGTCTCATGAGTCCTTTGTTAGACTCGAGACTTGCTATGCGGAGGTCATCACGAATTTAGGTAGGAATGCACCATCCACACCGGATCGTGTCGCGGGACTTACTCGAAGACTAGAGGACCAACACTATGAGATTGGAGCCTTGCGCAACCTTTTTCATATGGCATTGATTGATTTGTCCGAGAGGATCAAGGCCCTCGAGTGTCGTTACGACTAGAGTGATTCTTAGTCGATTCATGTTGCACGTCATTCCCATTTTTTCCATTTATGTATTGTAACCTTCAAATATCTAGACTATGTATTCGACTCCTTTGAACTCATTTGAATCGTGGAATAAATTATCCGTGCACTACATAACTTGTGAACCTATTCGTCATTTGTTTGTGATATCATACTTGTGTCATGCTTTGTACTCTCTAACATTTTGGACTTGTGTTAAACACGTAATTATTCATGCATTTAGTGAGAATTTCCCTTTATTTTTCATATAATAAATAGGAAAAATGTATTTTTTTTATGCATATATCGTTTATATTTGCTATTTATTATTGTAGGTACGAATATTAAAGAAAATGAGAAAAAACAAATAAAAATAGCAAAAGACGAGCACGAGAAATGGAAGAGCGCGAAAAATCAAGTTCGACGGTGCCCTCATCTCTTATTGGGCCGACCCGACTTATTTTTATGAGTTGGGCCGACCCAATAATATTAATATAAAGTCCAAGCCCAAAAAAGGCACACAGGCCCGGTTGGTTTTTAAGGGCCCAACAAAGAAATTGAAGGCCTGAGTCCTTAATCTACTACACGTTATATATTGGAGATCTAGTTGAGATTAATATATTCTTTCACTATATTCTTTTTCATTGGATAGATATGTAAACAAGCACCACACGTCCACTTTTATTTTTCTTCCCTGCGTAATTTTATGAGATAGAATAGGTAGCTTAGAAATTAGGAATCTTCACTTTTTTTTATTTTCTTCCCTGTATAAATTATTTTCCCTGTCTTATTTTAATTCCATATATTCCATTTTTATTTTCTTGTCCTGTTGTGTTTTTATTACATTCCATTTTTAGATCTAATTTTTTCTAATCTGCTGTGTGTTTTTATTTTTGTTGCGTATTGATTTAATAGAGTATTAAACATTCCATTTTATCCACTCTTTTTAATTTTCCATATGCTGCGTTTTTTAATAGATGTAAAAATAGGGACGCGGACTTATTTTTATTTATTTTTTCATTCCCAGTTTATTTAAGATAGGGATACATTCCAATAAAAAATTTCCCCTTTACTTTTTATTATAGTCTGTGTTTTGTTATGAATTAGCATCTCATTTTTTGTATTCGATTATTATTAGTAGGTATGATACTTTAGATTCTTATAAAACAAAAATACGCATCACTGTTATTCATATATTTCTTTGCCTATGTTTTATTTTAGGAAGTTTGAATTTGGGATTTTGTGATTGAATCTGTGGAGGTTTATTAGGTTAATTTGTTTACATAAATAGATTTAAATAGATTTTTTAAGCACTTTTAATTATAAGTTACTTTTAGTCAAAAATAGTATTTTAAACATTTTATGATATTTATATTTTTATATAAAAATAGTTTTTATAATAATTTTAATATCTCGTTCATCTTAATTGTCGTTAACGTTTTATGTTAGCACGGCGTATCCAGTTCGTCATACGGGTTCGTTTCTTTTATCTTAGTTTCATTAGCTTAAGTATGATTCGTTTTGTTGCCTTGTTATTGTTTAACTTTAATGTCGAGATTATAATAGTTTTGATTATGTTGTTTACTTTATCATGTTTATTTTTAGTAGTATCATTTAGATATCGTTAGCGTAAGACTCATAGTATAATTGTTGCTTTTATCGTTTAATGTTTTGTTATTAATATTAGTAGTTTAACTATAAAAATCAAAACCCTTTTTATTCGAGCATCAAACTTGAGACATAAACGCGGATTTCCATTCACACTTCGTCGGAACTACGATAATCTTTCGGGTGTACGAAAACGGTCAATCAAATGGCGCCGCTGCCGGCTCTATGTGTAGCGATGTTTGCGTTGTGTTTTTAGTTAGTGACTTGAAGATCCTTTCGTTTTGAAAGTTTATTTTCGTATTTTTATATATATATATATAATAAAAAAATAAATAAAAAATTTTAAAAATCCAAAAAAATATATAAATTTATAAAAACCAAAAATATTTTCTTATTTTATCTTCTTTTCTTTATTATTATATATATCACTTTAAAATAAAATTAAAAAAAGAATTTAAAAATATTCTTCTTTATCTTCTATCGTGTTTAATTCTTTTTCTCAACCCCTCTTATTTTTAATTCTTCATGGATTCATATTGTATAGGGTGTGGTTCGTCTGGTAGTCAATTATGTTATTGGTGTTCATGCGAGCGGTGCGGTATGGATATCCCTAATTATGAATTTGGACATTGTTCATTTTGCAATTCGATCAATTCATACTTCACCTCTAATGACACTATCTCACCCTCTCCCATATATGAAGATCCGTATCCGCAACATGCACCGGGTTTTTCTCAATACCCGTGTTGAAATCATTGTGGGGGCCCTCACGATACTTCTTATTTTCAGCCGATGAATTATTATGAGCCAAACCCATGTTCATCTTCTTTTCAACCAGGGATTTATGATGGACCACATCCATGCTATAATTCTGGTTTTCAGAATTTTGAGCCCCCACAATACACCCTCGATCATCAACCTTCTGTTGGAATTTGTGAAGAAGAACGAGCCAATTTTTTGAATACACTTCAATACGTTCAATAAGAATTAGCTAGCATACACTTCAATAATTCCAAACATATGATATTAAATACGTGTTTTGGTCTCGTTTTATCCAGAATTAAGTGGTAAAAGGATGGGTGTTTACACACCTATCATTCCCCCTATCTTTTTCTTTCCACCACCATTGTCTATACCAACCATTCCGCGTTGAAGTACTTTTAACAAAGCAAGATTCTAAGCCAAGACTTCTTCGTTGGGTTTTGCTCCTTCAAGAATTTAAAATTGAAATTCGTGATAAAAGGGAGCCGAAAACCTAGCCGTGGATCATCTAAGTAGACTTGAGGATCCTTATCAAGGAGATCATCCGAATCAAGAGATCAATGACTCTTTTCCCCTTGAGGCCTTAATGTCTATAAATTCCAATCTTGATGACACCCCGTGGTTTGCGGACATTACAAACTACTTAGCGGGTGGAATTCTCAAGGAAGGGTTAACGTCCCAACAAAAGAAAAAGTTCTTTAAAGACATTGAACACTATTTTTGGGACGACCCTTACCTTTTCAAACAATGTGCGGATCTTTTCATTCATCGATGTGTTGATGGGCCGACAGCTTTACTAATCCTTGAAGCTTGCCATAAAGGACCCACCGGTGGTCACTTTGGTTCTAATTACACCGAAGAAAGTTTTTGACTCTGGATTTTATTGGCCCACCATTTATTATGACGCTCATGAAATGGTTAAACATTGTGATGCTTGCCAAAGACAAGGTAAGATCACACATAAAGATGAGATGCCTCAAAATTTCATACAAGAATGTGAAATCTTTGATGTATGGGGCATCGACTTTATGGGGCCATTTCCATCATCTAAAGGGAACAAGTACATCCTCCTAGCCATTGACTATGTATCAAAATGGGTTGAAGCTAAGGCTCTCCCTACGAACGATGCGAGGGTGGTTGTGAACTTTTTGAAGCAGCTTTTTACTCGATTCGGTGTTCCTCGTGCTATAATCAGTGACCGCGGGACTCATTTTTGCAATGATCAATTTGCTAGAGTCATGGCTAACTACGGTGTCAATCATCGTCTTTCGATCGTTTATCATCCCCAAACAAATGGGCAAGCCGAGATTTTTAACCGTGGATTGAAGAGAATATTAGAGCGAACTGTGGGAGACCATCGTGCCTCGTGGGCCGATAAGTTAGACGATGCTTTGTGGGCTTTCTGTACCGCATATAAGACTCCGATTGCTTGCACTCCATATCGTCTTGTGTACGGGAAGGAATGCCACCTCCCTATTGAGCTGGAACATAAGGCATAATGGGCCTTGAAGTGGGCCAATTTTGACATCAACAAAGACGGTGATCTTCGGAAGATTCAAATCAACAAGCTAAATGAACTGAGGAATGAAGCTTATGAGAACTCATTGATCTACAAGAAGAAGACCAAGATCATTCATGATGCTAGGATAAAAAACCGAGAGTTCCACGTTGGTGATCAAGTTTTACTCTTTAACTCTCGGTTGAAGATTTTCTCGGCAAGCTGAAGAGCCGTTGGTTTGGTCCATTCACCGTCGCCAAAGTCTTCCCTTATGGCACCATTGAGCTTTCTCAGCAATATGGGCCTAATATTAAAGTGAATGGCCAGCGTGTGAAGATGTAATTTGGTGAGGACATCTCTCATGAGATGATTCCATCCCTTACCACGTTTCCCTTGAATTAGTTCTGGGTCGAGTCAGGCTCGTGACTCGGTTAACAAAAACAAGCACTTCTAGCGAGGCAACCTGTTGATCTATCCTTTACTGTTTTCATAATAAGTGTAGGGGGAGCCCCGTATGTGTTTGTTGTCTTGTTTCTTTTGATGTGCACGGATTAAAAGCTTCAAAGATCCATTCTCGATGACTTTTGACGAACCGTGATCCCGTGTACCCGTCTTCGTGGTTCTATCCTAAACTGTTGTGATTCAATATTTCATATCTTATATGTTCACATTGAAATCACCATAGTTGTCCTTTCCTTAGCAAGATTTAAACAACGTGCACAATGTACTAAGTCTAGGGGAGTTTACTCCCACATGCTTAAACATTGAGGACAATGTTTATATCAAGTGTGGGGGGACTTCTATCAAAGTAAGTGGGCTTTTCCATTAATTTTCCTCATTTTAACCGGAAAATTTGATTTTTCGACATTTTTCAAAATTTTTAATCTATTTTGGCCTATTATTATAGTAGTATCTTCCTTTTTTATCGTTATTTACTTTCCTTGCTAAAATAAAATTTTTAATAAAGTGGTTTTAACTTTTTTTCAACGTCATGAATCTTTTGACTCAACCCGAGTTTACTTATCTAAGTTTACTCTAGCTAGTATCCTTAACGTGTTTAAGTCAAGTTTTGCTAGGCTTTTATATAGGGAACTTTAAAACGCGAAAGTCTTAACTCTTACGGGTTAAGAACAAGAACTTTTCGCAAGTTCCTATAATTGATCCTAGAAAGTCGTTTATCAAGGGAACTTTAAAATGCGAATTCTAAACTTGAAAGAGTCTAAGAAGTTGCAAGATCCTATAGATGACTTGGAAACCCAAAACTTTGATTTAAATGGCTAAGCATCCACGAGTCTCATTCCTTGAGATTTTAAATTGTGGAGAACGAGAGATGATAGAGTCAATTATAAGTTTGGTATTCTTTCGTGAATTTATGTGAGTTGATTATAAGCTTTTTCTCCCATCGCTTGTTAATAAATATATTTGCAATAAATAAGGTTGTACGATTTGAAAAGTTACTTAGCTTCTAGCACAAGATCGTTTAAAAGTTGCTCGGTATTAATTAGAGTTCATAGCCAAGGCATAACTTATTGAAGCTGGATGCGAAGATTGGCGAGTCCGAAAAGGCCCTAACAAGGCATGAGGGCTACATTTTGTTGCTAAATATCCCAAGTGATGTGAAGAACCATTTATCAAAAATCAATATGAAGGATCGAGACACACGACGAAAGGCAAATACTCCCCTAAAGATCATGGAGAAGTCTATCCCAAAAGGCCCTAACAAGGTATGAGGATAAATAGATCCAAGTCCTAAAAGGAGGCGGATCGTTGAATATCAAAGTCCAAAATAAAGATTGGAGAAAAATGAAGAAGTCATGGTCCAAATATGAAGAATCTCTCAAAAACTTCAAGTGAAGAAATTCCTAATATGAAGAGAAGACCATAATTTCAAGAACGTCTCTCAAGATTCGAACTATGAAGTCGCTGCCAAATATCGGTCCGAGAGAGGTCTCAAATCGTGAAGCGAGTTATGCCAATATATGAACTTTAAGAGGTCCCGAGAAGTAGTTTTAAAATATTTTGTCCTTTAGCTAACTATTGATTAAATCGTCCCACTTTATTTTCGGCCTAAATAAACTATCGAAATAAGTCAAACAATGTATCCTCGTGATCATTCAAGACAATATTAAAATATAAGAGATACACCTAGGAATAAGGGAGTCTAAGTAAATAATTGGGTCACATGAGTTCGTGTTAGTTTGCTAAATTATTATAACAATGATCTCGTTTTTAAGCTTGGTATGGGGAACGCGAAACTTGAGGATGATAAACATTCATGACAACCAAAACCCCAATGTAAGTCTTTGATTTCTTTACTTATTTTGTACAAATTTCTATCTTTTTAGTTTCCTTAAAGTTTAGTATTTAATAAAGGCCAAGGTGGGTTATTTATGATGAAAATGTAATCTGTGCTTTGAAATTAATGGATTGCATGAGGGCAATGCAATGATCAAGTGTAGGAGATTTAATAAGTGTGAAAACACTTATCCTTTTACCACTTCTTTCCAATAATAACGAGACCAAAACATGTATTTTATGTCGTAAAAGTCGGAATTATGCGTGGTTTGTGTTTTTATTGTGTTTCAGGATAAAAATATGAAAAAGGAAGAAAACACGGGCTATCACGGGCTTTATCGAAGGAAACGACAAAAGACGAAGTCGAAAGATCAAGAGTGCAAAAAAAAGAACGGAAGTCCAAGGCCTATTATGAATATTTATCGAAGAAAAAGTCTAAAGACGGAAGTTTAATGAAGTCGAAGAACTCAAGTCTAATAGAAGAAGAAAATTATAAGACAAGTTCAATTTATGTCGACTAATCCCGAGACGACGTAGAGAAAGACAAAGAATTTAAATCGAGTCGAGACGAGAAGAAAGAAAGAAGGAAGCAACAAATGCACTCCCCACCTCCTATATATACCCTCCTAATGACACATTAGGAGGGTGTTAGTTAATTTAGCATTTTTCATTTTTTATTTCTTTCTTTAATTTTTGGAGAGAGAAAGTGTTTAACTTTCTCTCACTAGAATTTCATCTTTTCTTCCTTTCATGTTTAAGGTTTGATTTGATTTTGTATTTTGGAATCATTAATCTATAAGTTCAAGTTTAAGTTTTTCATCTTCAATCTCTTTCTACCTTTCTTGATTTTTACTTATTTGATCCGAAAATCATTCTTGATTTTTGTTTAATCTTGATGTTTGATTGATTAAAAAGTTTATCTTTTGGTTTCTATCTAAGTTTTATAGGGATTAAGCTTTGAGCCTATCACGCTTATTGGCTTATTTTGTGTTTAGCTTATTTACTTTTTAGTTTTCTTAAAAAGTTTAGTATTTTTAAAGTTTTATTCATAAAGTTTGCTTATTTCGTGTTTTAAAAGTTTTTAAATTTATGCTTGTTTTCATTTGGTTGCTTATTCGTCTTGCTTATTTGTGCTTATTCATTTTTGCTTATTCTGTTTTTGAATCCCATCGTAACAGCTATTTACCCATTCCGATCGAGTAAGTGTGATCGCATAAACCCCTAGGGTTTCTACTTGCGATCCTTTACTTCGATCATCAAGTACGATCCACATCACGATCACTGGCTGCGATCCCATAGTGCGATCGTGGTTAGGATTGTTGGGTGAGATCCTTTGTCACGATCATAGACCACGATCAGACTATGATCCACTTGTTGCGATCGTGAGTGCGATCTGTGGTTTCGATCTATGAGTACGATCTGGGCCACGTTTCTACTTTCCATCGCATTGAGTGCGATCGCTTGACCACGATCTGGGCTACGATCGACTGTTACGATCGTAGGCTACGATCACTTGGTGCGATCACCAAGTACGATCCAATAGTGCGATCCCTCATTCTTGAGTGTGATCCAACACTGCGATATGGGGTACGATCGTATTACGATCTAACTTTAGTTTTTGTTTTATTTAACTTTAGTTTACAAAGTTTTAATTTCCAAAAATCGCATGCTTCCCGAAATCTCTGTTTTTACCAAGTGTTTTTCTAGTAGTAATCAATTCGAAAAGACTGGATAAACGAATAGATAACCAAACCATTTAATTTTCCACCAAGAACGACTGAGTCGCACTTTCTACTAATAATCAATTCGAAAAGACTGGATAA
Source organism: Glebionis coronaria (assembly GCA_025667525.1). Taxonomy (NCBI): domain Eukaryota; kingdom Viridiplantae; phylum Streptophyta; class Magnoliopsida; order Asterales; family Asteraceae; genus Glebionis; species Glebionis coronaria. Next base: position 61,023 of record JANFOE010000290.1, on the reverse strand, counting down.
ACGAATTTTTATAACTAAGTAAAATCTTGTATTAGATAGCATAAATCAGCAAGAGTATCACGTACCAAATTGTAATGATGCTTAATCCCAACGATACCAGCACACGATACCGCATGATCCACAAATATATCCACATCAAATACTCTCGAACAAGCTGAACAGGGCTTCGAAACAAAGAACAAGGGAATACCTAAGCGATAACACAAAACACATCGATAAGTCCTCCATTCATAGTCTGACCCAACCCGAGATAGGAACCGTCCTAAGCCAATAAGAAGTATGATCCTCCCTCTAAGATGCCCATAACGCCATTGTCGAGGAGATAAAGCGAAAGTGGATTCTATATTCTTAATAACCCGAGCAAAATATATATCTGCCATTTTCTTCATGAGTTTGGGGGCAGCGACTTCACTCGGATTACTTAGAAAATCAATCTCCATTGAGTTAAACATACGTAAGGCATCATCACACTGGAGTCCATAAGATCTAATATCAGTGTGTTGAAGTAGCTTGGACTGCAAATCAGCTGACTGTAACCGAGAAGCAAGAAAAGCATAATGCAATACATCACCCGCAGAATTATTATTAGTTTTTATTATTATTATTATTATTATTATTTTGTTTTTTTTTTGTTTTTTTTTTGTTTTTTTTTTGTTTTTTTTTTTACGAATCTCAATTTTATTAATCACACAAAATTGGAAGGGAGCCGCGAAACAAGCTGCGCGCCCACCCCTTTTTGAATACAAAAACTAAGTCTAGACATCAAAAAACCGCCACTCCTCGCGTCATTAGAATGACAACCAGCTAACCGCTTAAGACGCGAGAGAGTATCCATCGCCTCCTCCTCAAACTCCCCAAAGGTCGAGAAGGCGAATGGAATAAACGAGTAACCATGCTCAGCACAAATAGAAGAATACTTCCTCTTCTTCTTCTGAACAGCCGACCGCAAAGCACTCCCAGGGACCCATGAATCCAACCCCGTCCCTGCAAACGGAGAAACCCCTGTAACATCTAAACACGCATCTTTGCCCTGGGACCAATTGTGTAGTAATAAATCTGCTGGCCGAAGATCACGCCCACCATCAGAAACAAAACCCATATCGGCTTCTTTCCTCACCGACACACCCACCTTAGAACAAATATCAAACAACACATCACGAACAAGATTGTGCCGAAACTTAACCCCCAAATCACTAGCGCAATGAACAGCATGATCACCCCACAGATCCATCCGATGTACATGACAACCCGAGCACAAAGAACCATCAGGAAATAAAGGAATCGACAAACGATAGCACAATACCGCACGAAACTGTCTCGGGTTCATCCGCTGACCCAGCCCATCAATCGGAATAGTGAAGAGGTAATCTTGTGCATGAGGAGCACGCACACAGCTGAGAAGTGCCTCCTGACGACGACTCAACCCAAAACGCGACGTCAAACAACCATCAATGAAACCAAAGTAACTCTTTGCCAAAGACTTCATAAACTGGGGGACAGGAGAGCTAGTGGTGACAGAGAGAGGATTGACACCACAACAAGTCGAGAAAGCATCAAGAGCAGACTGAAAAATAGGGCCCGGCGAAACAATCCCAGACCTCGCCAAAATCCGATCCTGCAAATCACCAGACTGTAAACGAGAAGCAATAAAGGCAAAGCACCTGACATCCTCAGCACATAAAACCCCTAGGCCACCAATACTGATAGGAAGAGTAGCAAGACACCACTGCAAATCACCAAACCCAGGCCCTGAACCCGTAACAATCAACTCCAAAGACGCGCGTAATGCCTGATCAAACTGTGACAAAACACCCTCAAGAAACCCAGGGGGGCAAGTCCTCAAAGCATACACCAATTTAGAAACACCAGCACAATAACGAAGGAGAAGAAGTTCACATTGCGGGTCATCAAGCCCCCCTAATAGCCTCTAACAAAGAAATAGCCTTAGAAACCCGACGCGCAGCAAAATTACCAGCAAAACCTAAATCACGACTAATAGAGCCACCAAGAAGCTTGACACCAGACCTCGGACGAGAAATAGAAGCAGGGAAGAGGCCATCTACCAACCCCCGAGGATCCTGCACCGGCCAGAAAAGCTCAGACTTATCAACATTAAGATGTAGCCCACGAGCCGGTCCCTCCACCCTAATAATATCCAGAGCCTTAGCAACCATAAGGGTATCACCAATAATAGTGCCGTCATCAAGGTACCATGCATGAAGGGAGAGCTCACACGCCTGATGAATAGCATGAACAAGTGGATGCAGAGCAAGAGAGAATAATAAGGGACCCAATGGATCACCCTGCTGAACCCCCTGAGAAGACCAAAGAATAGAATCCCCATAATAAAGCCGAGCTGGCCGAGAATAGCAAAACTCCACCCAAGGCGAGATAGCCGGACACCTCAGCCGAACTTCATGAATAATGGTGCTCCTGTCAACAAGATTAAAGGCATTCTGAAAATCCACCAAAAGCATAGAAAGTCCGGCCTCATCCCCTCTCTCCTCCACAAACCTGCTGACAGAATGAAGAACCGCTTCGCACCCACCTGGCACCCCCACACCAAACTGAAAATTATTATTATTATTATTATTATTATTATTAGTTTTTATTAATAAGTCAAAGGGTCAAACATGCCTGGGTCCAAAACAAACAGGGTCATATAATTGATTTTGCAAGAGTAAACTTAAGATGTTGCCCAGCTCAGCTGGCAGCGTCTTTGACCCTATCACACCAGACCCGCGTTCGAGCCTCGGCTTGGACAAGGGTTTGATATATATTGCCTATGCCACGTGGCACCACCTTAGAGGTCCACGTGGTCGACCCGAACCAGACCCTGACCCGACCCACCAGAACCAGACCGGACCCGATTCAACCCGGTTCAGACCAGCCGGTCCAGACCCGGTTCAAACCGGTCCAGACTGGCTGACGTCAGCAATGACGTTAGCAGCCACGTGGCGGCGGCTGGCCAATGCCAGTGTGCCACGTGGCACTGACAAGTTACTGTTCATCGTAGGTACAGGTGTCAGTACGAGGTGGCAGGGCGGCGCAGAGGTGGCAGAGGAGCAGTGGCGGCTGGCCAATAGGGCGATGACACTTGGCGGCGACGCCGCCACGTCAGTACGATGTTGCATATATGGCAGTTGTGTATTGGCGGTTGGCCAATAGTATCACGCCACGTGGCATGGTGATGAAAACAATGAAGAAAGGGCGTGTGGCAGGCTCAATTATGAGGGTGTCAGCCCAATCATATGCATGGCTTCTAGAATGGACGGAGGAAACAAGAGAAGTATGCACAGCTGTCCCTATATTTGCTTAACTTTCAAGAAGAATTAGAATAGTAAATTACTAATATACCCCCATGTTGGTTGCCTATATAAAGCCCCCCATCTCATTATTTTGAGTCTAGTTTTTCATTATATAGTTTTTTTCATAGTAGTTTTAAGTTGTATTTTTCCTTTCAAAAATCTTGTATTAGCTTATTCATTAAGCTTTTCCATATTAATAAAAATAAACTTTTAGCTTATTCACTTAGCTTATTCTCATTCTTCCTTTCTTTTTATTTTCTTAATAATCTAGCTTATTATTTGGGATAAGTTTTTATAACTTTTTCCTTATAAGTTAGATTTATATACAAGCTTATTTCAAGCTTATTGTTGCCTTATTTTCCTAGATCTAGCTTATTGTTGGAGTAATCATTTAATTAGCTTTTTTGCTTTTTAAATCTCATAAGTTCTAAGCTTAGGCTCACAACTTATTTATAAGCTAGTTTTTTGTTTAAGTACTTTTAGTTTATATCTTTTAGTTATTTAGATCTATTAGCTTTAAGTCTTAAAAATTAAAATACTTTCATAAAACCAAAAAAATAGTTAGATCTATTAGTTTTTTATATTAATTAATTTAGATCTATAAGTTTAGAGTTTAAAATTTAAAGTATTTTTTTATAAATCCTTAAAAGATAGTTTAGATCTATTAGGTTTTTAAATAGATTAAGTAGATCTATAATTTTTAGCTTTAAAATTTAAAATACTTTTATAAAATATATAAAAAATATTTTAGATCTATTAGTTTTGCTTAATCATATAATAATTATTGCTTAATATCCTAACCTTTTATGTTTTCTTTGATCTTGGCGTATCGATCTATCACTATTGAAGAAAAGCTTATCGGTTGAATAGTTTTGGTTGATTAGTTCAATTAGTTAGAGCCTTTGGTTGGTGAAAGTTGTGTAGTTTTGGGTAATTTGAGAGGCCGTGTACTTTATGGGCCAAATTCGGGTTTTGCTTTAGATAATTTTGGTAATTGGAGGCCGTGTACTTTACGGGCCATGTGTTGTTGATTTTGTTGATGTTGTTTTAGAGCGTTATCCTCGGACTACGGGTACCATAATTCTCTTCCTTTTATTTCTAGCTTAATCGTTTTAGTTTTATTAATTAGATCGTTATAGTTTAAATTACTTTTAAAAGTATATTCTTCATAAAAACCGGTTTAATTAGTTTTAGATATTGTTATTGTTTTAAAAATGAGATCTAAAGGTTTAAAAATTAGATTTCATTTAAATAAGCTTATTATTAGTATAAAGTTTACACCTTTTTGTGATTATTAAGCTTATTAGTATATAAAGCTTGTAGCTTTATCATCTAAAAAGATTAATAAGCCTAAAAGGTTGAAGCTTTACACTTTATTTTTAAGTTTATCTTTGTGATTTTATTTTGTGTCACTTTTATTTGCTATTACGTGCTTGCATTTATATTTATTTTTAATTATAGTTTACTTTTATTGCATCTAGATCTAAATTTGAAGTTTAATTTTATTTTACATTTTAGATTAATTTTATGTGAACTAATTGCGCTTTTATATTTTATATATTCCTTAGCCTACATATTTTCCCCATTTTTAGTTTAAATAGACATAGATTACCAAACAATTATTATTAACCAAGAACAATTAATCTTGTGATAAAGTTGTTAATCAATTCGAGTCGAGTCGAGGAAAACGATTATACTTAAAAAAATGCTATATTAAATTGGCGCCGCTGCCGCTTCGCTCGTTACGATTGACGATTTTTTGTGAGAAGATTTGGATTTTGGGATCCATTCATTTTTTAACGTTATTTTTCTTGTTTAAAAAATCAAAAACATAAAAAAAATCAAAAAGATAAAAATATAAAAAAATAAAAAATCATCAAAAGTGAATTCTTTCCTAAGATTTGCACCAAAAAAATTAAAAAATACAAAACTAATACTTTTCCTAAAGTATTACACCAAAAATATTAAGTACTATTGTTATTTTTCTTATTTCGATTTCTTTCGTTTTTTATTGTGAATATATATTTTTTTTTTAAAATACAAAAATATTTTTCTTTTTACTATAGATATTACGTATAAGAACCCTAATATACAATATTTCCATAAGTATTGCTTGCAATACCCCGTATTTGGAGGCGTTCCGGTTCCTTATACGTGTATCGATCAAACAAAAATAAAGGAAAAAATAGATAAATACTTTCGTTAAGCAATAATTCGTAAAATATGAACTTTAAGGTGAATAGAAAGGCGACGTGCTATAAAAGGCCGTCTAAGGGAAGCTAGGTACTTAAGTGCTTCGCGCCATCTCATTCCCCCCGTTCACTTGTAAGTATTTTGAGAAGGAAGGCTAATCGAAGGTTTTGCCGCCCAAGTAGTATTACATATATATTTTTTGTAGCTTTTTAATATTAACCTCGAGAGGGATAATCCCTTTCCTCTCAAATTCGACTGAGGTCTCCTACCTCATTCCTCGAGTTTAGTTGTATGCGCACTCGCGCGCGTGCACACATACCGAGTGGTGTACCTGATACTTCTAATTCTTCCAAAAAGAAGAAGAAGAAGAACAAAAAGACCGTCAATCAAGCCCATCCCGAGAATCGAGCTTTGAACAATACGATGGCAACGGATAATCGACCAATGATTGAGATTTTACAATCTCACGTTGAGGGAAATGATGACACGATTGTGGTGCCGGATATTGGAGCGAATAATTTTGAACTAAAAACGGGTTTTATTCAAATGGTTTCCGCTACACCATTTTTAGGCCGTACTCATGATGACCCACACGCTCATATAAAACGTTTCATACAATTGGCAAACACCGTCAAATACAATGGGGTGCCACAAGAGGCCATTCGTTTACTCCTCTTTCCTTTTTCCCTCGAGGGACAAGCCCGGATTTTGCTTGATAAGGAACCACCCCAAAGTATCACCACATGGGTGGATTTAGAGACCAAGTTCATTAACTACTTTTTCCCACCATCACGGACCACCGCTTTAAGGAATGACATCATTACCTTTGAACAAAAACATGGGGAAACGTTTAGTGAGTCTTGGGACCGTTTTAAGGAGCTTTTACGAAAATGTCCACAACATGGTTTTACAAAAGTGCATCAAATCAATACGTTTTACAATGGTTTAACTCTTAATGACCAACACTCACTTAATAGTGTTGTGGGGGGGTGGTAATATTCTTGTGAAATCCATGAACGAGGCTTGGGCAATCATTGAAAACAAGGCAAAAGTTCAAACCAAGAGTGTAAGTGCTACAATGGCTAGTTCTAGTGATAATGAGGTGACTAATCAAATTAAGGAGCTTACTTCAATTGTGAAACAACTTGCTTTTAGAGATAACCCTCCCACTACACACGTGAATGCCTTAAAAGACACTTGTGAAACGTGTGAGACTTGTGGTAGACCACATTTGTACTATAATTGTGACAAGGTTTACAATCAACAACAAGAAGTTTATGCTTATAACAACAATAAAAATGAGCTCACTTCAAACCAAATGTTGATGTTAACTATTTGTCTTATAAGTCAAATAACTATTTGGCTCCCCCGGGTTTTTTAGCTCCACAAAGACCACCCCCACCCGCCCAAAATAGGAACCAAGGTCCTCAAAGGGGTAATTTTCAAGGGAATGCAAATACAAGGGGTTTTAACCAAAATAAAGGGAATTTTCAAGGGCAAAACCAAGGGTTTAATAATCAAAATCAAGCCTTTCATAACCAAGGTTTTCAAAATTATAATCAATATCAAAACCAAGGTTTTCCTAATCAAGGGTTTAATAATCAAGGGTATAATCAAATGAACATGCATAATCCTCAAATGGACTTGGTTCAACAAAAATTAACCGAACATGAGAAAACCATGAAAGAGATGCAAGAATCGACCGATAGGAAATTTATGCAAATGCTTCAAACTCTTCGTCCACAAGGTGCCCTCCCTTCTAACACCGTGACCAATCCTAGGGCTAACGTTAATGCCATCACTACTAGGAGTGGCAAGACCACGGAAGAACCTTCTTATTCCCCACCTAAACAAGGACCCGAGATTCCTTCTACTTCTACCCACCCTCCTTCACCTTCTACTTGTGAGATACCTCCCTTAAAGACTTCATCTACACCTTATGTTCCCCCTTTACCTCAATCTTATACCATACCTTCGGTTCCCAAACCGATTCCTTCAACTTCCATTTCTACCCCCTCTACCACCAAAGGACGTGAGTGATCAATCCACTCCAAAGCCTTCATCTCAACCCAATATACCTTATCCCTCAAGGTTGAGGAAAGAGAAATTGATGAATAAGGATGATATTCAAGTTTTGAACTTCCTAAAAATGTTTAAACAATTAAATTTTAATATCACCTTTCTCGAGGCTCTCGCTCACATGCCTAAGTATGCTAAGATGTTTAAGGACCTTTTAAGTGATAAGGAAAAGTTGCTTGATATTGCCAATACCCAATTGAATGAGAATTGTTCTGCGGTTCTTTTGAGAAAATTACCAGTTAAGTTAGGAGATCCCGGTCGATTCCTTATTCCTTGAAATTTTATGGGTGTAGAGAATTGAATGGCTTTGACGGATCTCGGAGCGAGTATCAATCTAATGCCATTATCCGTGTGGAAACAATTATCTCTACCCGAGCTAGTCCCCACTCGTATGACTTTGGAATTAGCTAACCGTTCGGTTGCTTATCCGGTGGGGATAGCCGAGGATGTTTTCGTAGGAGTCGAAAAATTCACTTTCCTCGTCGATTTCGTTGTAGTCGACTATGAGATGGATCCTCGCGTTCCCTTAATTTTGGGACGACCCTTCTTGAGGACCGGGCGTACATTGATTGATGTAGCCGCGGGTGAGCTTATCATGAGGGTAGGGGATGACAAAATCGTCTTTAACATGGGTAAACTTTCCAAACTTCTCGATGAGCCCGAATCCGTGAATTTCATCGATGTGCTCGACGAAGCATGTGAAGAACACTTTCACGAGGATTGTAAGAGCGGGATTTCTCATTTACCTCATGTTGAGACCGTAGGTTCTATTGCTCCATCATTGACTCCATTTGGAGAAAGTGACTTTCTTTTACAAGAATTCGACGCAAGTTTAGGGGACGTGAACTTAAAATATGACGATTCTCCCACCGATTGGGAAGAAGACATTCTTACCATTGAGAGACTTCTCAATGAGGACCATATTTCTCCACCTACTCCTAAGGAAGTTACAAACGATGATCTAAATTTGACTAAGCCTTCCACCGACAATTCACCGGATTTAGAGCTTAAGGATTTATCGTCTCATTTAGAATACGTTTTCTTAGAAGAAGATGATAAGTTACCCGTCTATAATTGCTAAGGACTTAAAAGAGGATGAAAAAGTTCGACTTACTGAAGTGCTTAAGAATCATAAGAAAGCAATTGCTTGGAAAATCTCCGACATCCGCGGAATTGATCTTAACTTTTGCACTCATAAAATTCTCATGGAAGATGACTTTAAACCCACAATCCAAAGTCAAGGAAGGGTAAACCCAAAATTTCATGAAGTCATTAAGAAAAAAGTTATCAAATTTCTAGATGCCGGCATTATTTACCCTATTTTGGATTCGCCATGGGTTAGTCCCGTCCATTATGTGCCTAAGAAAGGCGGAATAACCGTTGTTCCCAATGAAAACAACGAGTTGATTCCTACTCGACTTGTCACGGGTTGGCGAGTTTACATAGACTATCGTAAGCTCAATGATGCCACTCGTAAGGATCGTTTTCCTCTTCCTTTCATGGATCAAATGATCGAGCGTTTAGCGGGTAATGACTACTATTGCTTCTTAGATGGTTTCTCCGGATATTTTCAAATTCCTATCGATCCAAAAGACCAAGATAAAACCACATTCACTTGTCCTTAGGGAACATTTTCTTACAAAAGAATGCCTTTCGGCTTATGCAATGCTCCTGTGACTTTCTAAAGGTGTATGATGGCTATATTCCATGACATGGTTGAACAAACTATGGAAGTCTTTATGGACGATTTCTCGGTTTATGGTGATTCTTTCTCTTCTTGCCTTGCCAATTTAGAACGTATGCTTAAACGGTGTGAAGACACTCGTCTCGTTCTTAATTGGGAAAAATGTCATTTCATGGTAAAAGAAGGCATTGTCCTCGGTCACAAAATTTAAAAAGTCGGTATCTAAATCGACTGTGCTAAAATTAACGTCATTGCTAAGTTGTCTCCATCTACCACCGTCAAAGGAGTTAGGAGTTTTTTAGGTCATGCGGGATTTTATCGACGTTTCATTCAAGATTTTTCTAAAATAGCTCGACCAATGACTCATCTCTTAGGGAAGGATGCTCCTTTCATCTTTTCTCAAGATTGTCTCGACTCTTTCGACACTCTTAAAGGTAAATTAACTAAGGCACCGGTCTTAGTCTCTCCAAATTGGGAGTTACCTTTCGAGCTCATGTGCGATGCTAGTAATTTCACGGTAGGAGCGGTTTTAGGTTAACGAGTTAACAAACACTTCCAACCAATCCATTATGCTAGTAAGACAATGACGGGGGCTCAATTGCATTATACCACTACCAAAAAAGAGCTTTTAGCCGTAGTGTATGCTTTTGAGAAATTTCGCCCCTATCTTGGGCTTTCCACCACCATTGTTTACACCGACCATTCCGCTCTCAAATACTTGTTGACCAAGCAAGATGCTAAACCGAGACTCCTTCATTGGGTTTTGCTCCTACAAGAACAATTAATCTTGTGATAAAGTTGTTATTCAATTTGAGTCGAGTCATGGAAAATGTTAATACTTAAAAAATGTTGTATTAGTCATCCACTCATAGAAAGCCGATTATCCGTGCACCTACACCCCTTCACCACAACTATTGAGATGCTACAAGAGGTGTGACAAGGCACCCGTGATCCCTCAATCCAACTCATCCACTCATGCTCTAAAGGGATATCGCCAACACCACAAGGATGTCGGTGAGACCTTCGATCATAGGGAAAAAGTTAGCTTCGAGGCATTTGGACTCAACTTCCACTTGCATCGCATGCATGTCTTTGAAGCCACCACCCACGGGATTGCCCCCAAGGCACGATGCCCCATTCCGACCCATGATGCCTACTCCACCACCACCATACGGCTTAAATGGAGCCGAGAGCTCCACGGCCGCCGAAGCACGTGAGATACCTACTCCCCACTGCTTTGCTCGACTTGCTACACTTCGAAGCAACGTGACACACGTTCTTTGCAATTTGGGTGGATTGTCTCATGAGTCCTTTGTTAGACTCGAGACTTGCTATGCGGAGGTCATCACGAATTTAGGTAGGAATGCACCATCCACACCGGATCGTGTCGCGGGAGTTACTCGAAGACTAGAGGACCAACACTATGAGATTGGAGCCTTGCGCAACCTTTTTCATATGGCATTGATTGATTTGTCCGAGAGGATCGAGGCCCTCGAGTGTCGTTACGACTAGAGTGATTCTTAGTCGATTCATGTTGCACGTCATTCCCATTTTTTCCATTTATGTATTGTAACCTTCAAATATCTAGACTATGTATTCGACTCCTTTGAACTCATTTGAATCGTGGAATAAATTATCCGTGCACTACATAACTTGTGAACCTATTCGTCATTTGTTTGTGATATCATACTTGTGTCATGCTTTGTACTCTCTAACATTTTGGACTTGTGTTAAACACGTAATTATTCATGCATTTAGTGAGAATTTCCCTTTATTTTTTATATAATCAATAGGAAAAATGTATTTTTTTATGCATATATCGTTTATATTTGCTATTTATTATTGTAGGTACGAATATTAAAGAAAATGAGAAAAAACAAATAAAAAGAGCAAAAGACGAGCACGAAAAATGGAAGAGCGCGAAAAATCGAGTTCGACGGTGCCCTCATCTCTTATTGGGCCGACCCGACTTATTTTTATGAGTTGGGCCGACCCAATAATATTAATATAAAGTCCAAGCCCAAAAAAGGCACACAGGCCCGGTTGGTTTTTAAGGGCCCAACAAAGAAATTGAAGGCCTGAGTCCTTAATCTACTACACGTTATATATTGGAGATCTAGTTGAGATTAATATATTCTTTCACTATATTCTTTTTCATTGGATAGATATGTAAACAAGCACCACACATCCACTTTTATTTTTCTTCCCTGCGTAATTTTATGAGATAGAATAGGTAGCTTAGAAATTAGGCATCTTCACTTTTTTTTTATTTTCTTCCCTGTATAAATTATTTTCCCTGTCTTATTTTAATTCCATATATTCCATTTTTATTTTCTTGTCCTGTTGTGTTTTTATTACATTCCATTTTTAGATCTAATTTTTTCTAATCTGCTGTGTGTTTTTATTTTTGTTGCGTATTGATTTAATAGAGTATTAAACATTCCATTTTATCCACTCTTTTTAATTTTCCATATGCTGCGTTTTTTAATAGATGTAAAAATAGGGACGCGGACTTATTTTTATTTATTTTTTCATTCCCAGATTATTTAAGATAGAGATACATTCCAATAAAATTTTTCCACTTTACTTTTTTTTATAGTCTGTGTTTTGTTATGAATTAGCATCTCATTTTTAGTATTCGATTATTATTAGTAGGTATGATACTTTAGATTCTTATAAAACAAAAATACGCATCACTGTTATTCATATATTTCTTTGCCTATGTTTTATTTTAGGAAGTTTGAATTTGGGATTTTGTGATTGAATCTGTGGAGGTTTATTAGGTTAATTTGTTTACATAAATAGATTTAAATAGATTTTTTTTAGCACTTTTAATTATAAGTTACTTTTAGTCAAAAATAGTATTTTAAATATTTTATGATATTTATATTTTTATATAAAAATAGTTTTTATAATAATTTTAATATCTCGTTCATCTTAATTGTCGTTAACGTTTTATGTTAGCACGGCGTATCCGGTTCGTCATACGGGTTCGTTTCTTTTATCTTAGTTTCATTAGCTTAAGTATGATTCGTTTTGTTGCCTTGTTATTGTTTAACTTTAATGTCGAGATTATAATAGTTTTGATTATGTTGTTTACTTTATCATGTTTATTTTTAGTAGTATCATTTAGATATCGTTAGCGTAAGACTCATAGTATAATTGTTGCTTTTATCGTTTAATGTTTTGTTATTAATATTAGTAGTTTAACTATAAAAATCAAAACCCTTTTTATTCGAGCATCAAACTTGAGACATAAACGCGGATTTCCATTCACACTTCGTCGGAACTACGATAATCTTTCGGGTGTACGAAAACGGTCAATCAAATGGCGCCGCTGCCGGCTCTATGTGTAGCGATGTTTGCGTTGTGTTTTTAGTTAGTGACTTGAAGATCCTTTCGTTTTGAAAGTTTATTTTCGTATTTGTATATATATATATATATAATAAAAAAAATAAAAAAAAATTTTAAAAATCCAAAAAAATATATAAATTTATAAAAACCAAAAATATTTTCTTATTTTATCTTCTTTTGTTTATTATTATATATATCACTTTAAAATAAAATTTTAAAAAAAATTTAAAAATATTCTTCTTTATCTTCTATCGTGTTTAATTCTTTTTCTCAACCCCTCTTATTTTTAATTCTTCATGGATTCATATTGTATAGGGTGTGGTTCGTCTGGTAGTCAATTATGTTATTGGTGTTCATGCGAGCGGTGCGGTATGGATATCCCTAATTATGAATTTGGACATTGTTCATTTTGCAATTCGATCAATTCATACTTCACCTCTAATGACACTATCTCACCCTCTCCCATATATGAAGATCCGTATCCGCAACATGCACCGGGTTTTTCTCAATACCCGTGTTGAAATCATTGTGGGGGCCCTCACGATACTTCTTATTTTCAGTCGATGAATTATTATGAGCCAAACCCATGTTCATCTTCTTTTCAACCAGGGATTTATGATGGACCACATCCATGCTATAATTCTGGTTTTCACAATTTTGAGCCCCCACAATACACCCTCGATCATCAACCTTCTGTTGGAATTTGTGAAGAAGAACGAGCCAATTTTTTGAATACACTTCAATACGTTCAATAAGAATTAGCTAGCATACGCGAAGCAAGGAAGGAGGAAAAGCGACAGCAACAAGAGCAAGTATCTAATCTTAGTGCTTATACCTCTACGCCTCGTGTAATTCCTTATTGTTATGATGACGACGAGGATAATATTTACGATCTCAATCCATCATATAAGACTACCACTCCTATTCTTGATTCTTACACTACGGAGACCGATGCCTCCCTCATCATGGGGGATGAGGGTCTTATCACTATTCCTTGTGATAAGATTCTTATTCCAATCCAAAGTGAGCCTAAGGTTGCTTCCGATAGTAATAGTGAGTGTGAATCTCTTTCTAGTGATGATTCATTACCTCCCACCGACATCTTGGGAGATGATTCTTTGACTTTCTCTAATCCTCTTTTGGATCTCGATGATGATTTTACTTCTAGTGATGACGAGTCACTATCCGATGAAGACGTTCAGAAGGAAAATTTCAAGATTTATTCGAACCCTTTATTTGATTTTGATGACGCCTACATCTCTAGTGAGGTGAATCCTCTCTTTGAAGAGGGGATTGAGGACATTGATAGCTCCGACTCTCTTGCTATTAATGAGCATTCTTTGTTAGCCATGTCACCTCCCAGCGTAGAGGAGGTGCAGAGATTTGACCCTACCTTCCGTTTGATTCGGTCTAGAGAGGTGAAGCGGGTGGTAGATATTTCTTCTAATATTTCTCATATTATGTTGCCACCCCGTCCTACCGCGTGCACACCCAAGCGTGTGATGTATCGCTTTTACTCTCCTCATTTCATACCGGGAAATGAGGATGAGTGTTTTGATCCTAGAGGAGACGTTGATGTTGCTATTACTTGTGATGTTTTACCGGTTACACCATCGACTCTTGCTTTGAGTTTCTATCAAGTGTCCTCGGTTGACACTTTGATATCCTTTTCTCCCACCCTCCCGCCCTTGGCGAAGACGAGTATTCTTAAGGATCGCCTTTATACCTATTTCTCGTATGTTATAAGAATCCTTCTGCTTTTCTTCACTTATACTGTGGATTCTTCTTCTTTATTTTCATCCGGTAATGAGGATAAGATTTTTGACCCTGACATATCTGTTTTCAGCCAGTGGTGATTCTCTTGCTCCCCCATGGACCATTTAATTCGGGGTCGAGTCAGGCTCGTGACTCGGTTAACAAAAACAAGCGCTTCTCGGGAGGCAACCCGATGACTATTTTATCTTTTTCTAACATAAGTGTAGGGGCGTGCTTCTCTCCATGTGTGCTTGTTGGTATTTGTTTTTGTGTGCAGGGTTCCCTTGGATCAAGAAGAATTTCAGAGGGTTGATGTTGCTGTTTTCCATTATCTTCTTCATTTAGACTCCGATCGATCTTCATGTCTATATCAGGGGAGTACTCAGTTCTCATCTTTATCCATACATATCTGATTGTGTTCTCCTTCTTACACTTAGAATTTTAGCATTAGCCTTTTTGTGTTCTTAAGTGTAGGGGTAGCACCTTATCACTTTTGAACATTGAGGCCAATGTTCGGTTCTAAGTGTAGGGGGGTTTATATCATATTGATCATATTCATGCCTACTTGTTTGCCCTCTTGCATCATATTTTGATCAAATGTCTGTTTGTTTTTATTTTAGTTTAATAATAAACGTTTTTAACCGTGCGTGATTGACTTGTCCCGTAGGCTAGAACATAGGGGATCCTGACTCTGCCAGAGTGTTGATCTGGCTGATCCCTTTACTTTTAGGTTGAGCTTTTAGGAATTGTGCAAATGAAAATGCTAAACGTGGAGTAGTTGGTTCTCTTTAGAGCTTATAAGAATAACCTGTGGCTTTTCCTCCTAGATTGTAACTAGACTAAATAAGTGTGTTTTTTTCAAGCCTTTGAACGTTAAAAATTGGGTTATTATGCAAAAATAAATTCTTATGCAATTTTGATATGGAGTCCTAGTTCAACTTTTTATTTAAATTTGAGTGAAAGCATACTTTCTTAAATTTGAAATAATGTTGCGTGAATAAATAGGTTGAAAAAAAAAGAGAAAAAAAAAGAAAAAAAAGAGAAAAAAAAGAAAATAAAAGAAAGAAAAAAAAATATAGAAAAAAAAAGTGTTCAATAGCGTTAGAAGAGTCGAGTGAATGAATAAGTGTTTTTGTTGCTTCAGTTATAAGTGTGAGAAACTTGCTTTTTCTTAAATTTAAATCCGAAGTTGAACTAGAATTCGTCAATTTTTTATAAGAGTTTAGACGGTAATAGAGAATGTAGAAGTCAAAGGTCCCGTGAGCTCTGATACTATTCTCGAGGGTGTAAAAACCTAGCCTCCTAAGCTGTGCTAAAGGACATGCTGAGAAGAAAGTCGCTACATGGAGTGATCTCTCCGTTGAATCTTCATTCTCTTATTACCGTCGTTGTTTTTTCATCTAAGTGTCTTTTATTAGCTTAGCGGTGATTTCAAGATCTTTGATTTTAAAATCCCACCAATCCCGGTACTATTCTCCGTGGGGTGTCAAAAGCCCGGACACGTAACCAATGAGGTTGGGACGTTCAGAGAAGAAAGCCGCTACATGGGAAAGGCCATTTTTGAATCTTAAATCTCGTCATTTTCGGTGAGTTTAATATTCCACTTAGATGACTAGCAACCATAACAAATGTCGATTTGAACGATCAAAACTTTGAAAATGAACACACTTGCCTAGTATTTTATAATTATAGGAGTAAAAAGTTATGTTTACATAGGTTATTAGTATAAGTAGTGTTAGCATTTTTCCAAAACGTTTGCACAAGGAATTTAGTTTAGTTGGGAGTAATAAAAAGAGGATGACGATATTTATTCCCTGGAGAAACCCAGTTTGCGTGCTTCCCGTTCTATGATCCTTATACCTTGAATAAAAAGTCGAGCATGGCGGGTCACGATAGATTTATATTTTTATTTTATTTTGTAATTTCGAATAAAGTAGTTTTTAATTATTTTTCAACTTAACCTTTGTGATAATAGTTGCTTGGGGGCAAGCAACGTGAATAAGTGTAGGGGTGTGTTAAACACGTAATTATTCATGCATTTAGTGAGAATTTCTCTTCATTTTTCATATAATAAATAGGAAAAATGTATTTTTTTATGCATATATCGTTTATATTTTCTATTTATTATTGTAGGTACGAATATTAAAGAAAATGAGCAAAAACGAAAAAAAAGCAAAAGACGAGCAAGAGAAATAGAAGAGCGCGAAAAATCGAGTTCGACGGTGCCCTCATCTCTTATTTTGCCGACCCGACTTATTTTTATGAGTTGCGCCGACCCAATAATATTAATATAAAGTCCAAGCCAAAAAAAAGGCACACAGGCCCGGTTGGTTTTTAAAGGCCCAACAAAGAAATTGAAGGCCCGAGTCCATAATCTACTACACGTTATATAATGGAGATTTAGTTGAGATCAATATATTCTTTCACTATCTTCTTTTTCATTGGATAGATATGTAAACAAGCACCACACATCCACTTTTATTTTTCTTCCCTGCGTAATTTTTTGAGATAGAATAGGTAGCTTAGAAATTAGGCATCTTCACTTTTTTTTATTTTCTTCCCTGTATAAATTATTTTCCTTGTCTTATTTTAATTCCATATATTCCATTTTTATTTTCTTGTCCTGCTGTGTTTTTATTACATTCCATTTTTAGATCTAATTTTTCCTAATCTGCTGTGTGTTTTTATTTTTGCTGCGTATTGATTTAATAGAGTATTAAACATTCCATTTTATCCACTCTTT
Source organism: Glebionis coronaria (assembly GCA_025667525.1). Lineage (NCBI taxonomy): Eukaryota > Viridiplantae > Streptophyta > Magnoliopsida > Asterales > Asteraceae > Glebionis > Glebionis coronaria. The sequence goes on along the minus strand of JANFOE010000290.1, from coordinate 43,907 downwards.
TTAATTTTCCATATGCTGCGTTTTTTAATAGGTGTAAAAATAGGGACGCGGACTTATTTTTATTTATTTTTTCATTCCCAGTTTATTTAAGATAGAGATACATTCCAATAAAAATTTTCCACTTTACTTTTTTTTATAGTCTGCGTTTTATTAGGAATTAGCATCTCGTTTTTTGTATTCAATTACTATTAGTAGTTAGGATACTTTAGATTCTTATAAAACAAAAATACGCATCACTGTTATTCTTATATTTCTTTGCCTACGTTTTATTTTAAGAAGTTTGAATTTGGGATTTTGTGATTGAATCTGTAGAGGATTATCAGGTTAATTTGTTTACATAAATAGATTTAAATAGATTTTTTAAGCAGTTTTAATTATAAGTTACTTTTATCAAAAATAGTATTTTAAATATTTTATGATATTTATATTCTTAAATAAAAATATTTTTTATAATAATTTTAATATGTCGTTCATCTTAATTGTCGTTAACGTTTTATGTTAGCTAGGCGTATCCGGTTCGTCATACGGGTTCGTTTCTTTTATCTTAGTTTCATTATCTTAAGTATGATTCGTTTTGTTGCCTTGTTATTGTTTAACTTTAATGTCGAGATTATAATAGTTTTGATTATGTTGTTTACTTTATCATGTTTATTGTTACTAGTATCAATTTAGATATCGTTAGCGTAAGATTCATAGTATAATTGTTGCTTTTATCGGTTAATATTTTGTTATTAATATTAGTAGTTTAACTATAAAAATCAAAACCCTTTTTATTCGAGCATCAAACTTGAGACATAAACGCGGATTTTCATTCACACTTCGCCGGAACTACGATAACCTTTCGGGTGTACGAAAATGACTCAATCAACTTGTGATTCTAACCTTGTCATGAATTCTAATTTATGGTTATAGGACTATGGTACGCACTACCGGAAACACTAGGGCCAATCAAAATCCGGCCGCACCCATCGCTGTCGACCCGGCGGTTTTAAGCCAAATGATAGCCGATGGAGTTGCCACCGCTCTTGCCGCCGCCGAGACCACTCAAAGCACTCAAGAAGAGACCAATCGAGTGCAAGTCCTGGCAACTACTACTCGTGTGTGTTCGTACAAAGAATTCTGCTCATGCTTTACTTGTACCTTTAATGGTTTGCTCGTTGGATTGAGAGACTTGAATCTTAATTTAGTGTGAGTAATGTCACCGAGAGCGACAAGGTGAAGTTTGGCTCTAGCACTCTTGTTGATGGTGCTTTGACATGGTGGAACATCCATGTTAAAGCCGTAAGTTTAGAAGCGTCTAATGCTACTCCTTGGGCATTTCATGGGAATGCTCCTAAAGAAGTATTGTCCTAGGAATGAAATGAAACGGTTGGAACCCGAGCTATGGAACCTCTGTGTGTGATGAGACTGCTTTTACACATAGTCTCATCATCCAAAATGGGCTTTAAATGCATTAAATATCATCAAAAATACCAAATATATGCTTGTGTTTGTTACTTGTGTATTTTAGGTACGGATATTGAGAAAATGACAAAAGATCACAAGAATCATGCAAAAACGAACACGGGAAACGAATCCGCACAATGAACCAAGCCCTAATGAAGATTTTCCAAGAAAAACCCTTGAATATTTGAAGATTATGCAAGAAGGGCCCTCCACTTTGAAGAATTGGCAAGAATGGTCCCTCAACAATCATGACTTGTCAATATTAGTCCTCCAAAAAGTCAATCATACAAGTCAAGACCATTATCTATGATGAAAATGCCAAAGCAACCCTTCAAGAATCAACAAATGGCAAGAAATACCCCTGAAAATACTTTGGAAAAGTATTTTGGGAAAAAGTGTGAAAATGGAAACTTGAAATACAAAGGATATCCGGTTTTGGCTAAATAAACTTCAAGTGAAAAGAGAATGTAAGTCAAGGGGCTAAATCTGGCAAACAATGATACTTACCTAGACCACTCATGCTTTGACACGTGCCCCACTACCTGGTTTCAACCAATCACAACTCATAACCATGCCACCTCATTTCCCTCTTACAACTAACTTAAACTAATCTGTGATTAGTTTATTAAAATGGCGCCTAACACCGTTTTGAATCCTAAACCAGATTAAACATGCTACTATTCACACATGAACACGATTTGGGTTTTCCTAATTGTGTTGTAATTAAACCACCAAATTCTCCAGATTTATGATTAAGCATATCATAATCATAACCCAACTCTAAAAAACCTTTCCACATCACTCAATAACCCCACACAAGATTCCCTTGCTACACCTTTGAACAAACTGCCAAAACCTTGAAAGTCATCCAACGCCCAAAATTTCTGCTTACTTTCTAAGCTCATTGTGAGCCTTTGGATGCTATTTCACCCTTGCCAACTCACACAACCTGCCAAAGAAAGTCACATGATCCTCAAGCTTTCAAAATCTCCAAAGGTCAATATGGGGACTTCACAACATTAGGGTTACGTTTTTATGCTTCCTAGATGATACTTGTAGCCTATATAAGGCATAGGACCCTTTCATTTTTCAGTTGCTCTTGAATTTTTCCTTGTTCACTTTTTTGTAAATCTCATTTTCAAGTTAATGAATTGTGTTTGAAATTGTGAAGAAAAGTCAAGTGCCAATCTTATTTACTGCTTGATATTGTTTAATTTTTGCTAAACTTGAATATTAAAACGTGTTTTCAAGGAGTGTGCAAGAAATTGCATATTTTCCTAAATCTTGATATTTTGCTAAGTTCTTGGTACACCTTTGGAATTTTTGGGCTATAAGTGGATCATAGCACCCTGATAAAGAGTTATCAAGGTGTTGTGAGGCTTATAACTTGGGGACAATCAAAGAGTGGGGTACAAGAGTTGCATTAATCAAGGATTTTTCACCTTTCTGTTTATTATTTTTGCTTCTAACTTTGTTGAATCTTAGCAGGGTTGTTTGTGGAAGCTTGTGCTTGTTCTTGCTAGCACATAAGCTCAAAAAATCGTGGATGTGGATGTACAACCATGAGGTTTGAACCTTTTTAACTAAAATCTGCTTAAATACTTGATTTTTGGTGATTTGGTGCATTGCTTGTGTTCTTGTTGAATTTGTGGCTTAATCTTGCTTGATACTGCATAACATAACTGTTATTGTGTTTGATTGGGCTTGGGTAACACTGAAATACACTTATACTTGTTTAAATCTTGATTTGAAAAGATAAGGGGTGTTTGGGATTATCTGTTTAAGTGCATAGATTGTTATTGTGTTATTGGAAGTTGCTTGTTTGAGTTAGTATCTTCTATTCACTTGGTTGAGTGCTAAAACCTGCAAGTTTTCAGCTTTGTAACCTCAAATTAAAGATTGTGCTATAACTCACTTGTTTTGACTGTTTTTTGACCTAAAATTTTGGAAATACCTAGAGTATATGCATGTTTAGGGCTAAAAGGTGTTCAATCAAAGTTTGTGTAACTTGATTTGAAGATTTGAGTGTTTAAAATTGGCTTGGTGGTCAAGTATATCAAAAAAGTAAAAACGTTTGCTTGTTCTTGTTCATCAGTAACTGTTTTGTGCTTGAATCTTGATCTAAACCTTGAACCATTGCATGAAACTTGTTTAGATTTGTTCATTTGAATTTATTATAGCTTGCGTATGCATTAGGTGAAGTTTGGCTGGCTGGTTTTTGCTAAAACTGCTTATTGAGTAAAATCTGCTTATTGTTCAGTTTGTGACTGATCTGGTGATGTTTTGATTAATCTGTGCTAATTCGCTGTTTGAAATTGTGGTTTGTGATTGTTATTGACTCCTTATGATTAACTGATCATTTGGGTGACTTTGCTTTACTTGAATCCACAAAAAAGTCACTAAAGACAAAAAGTCAATTAAGTCAAGCAATGGGAAAAGTTTCCACTGCTCAACATCTATAACTAGCCCCTGCTAGTGTAAATTACCATTCAGCTTATTCATAAGCCAATTTGGCTTATCCAGACTTGCAACAACTTATTTTTTGTGATAGATCTTCCTTATTTGACCCATTTATTTGATATGGAGCTTATTAGACTTTGACTTTGACTTTTTACTAGAAAACTCATTAAGTTGACTTTTAAACAAGTGCTTATCTGCTTATTATGGCTTATTGATTGTACTTATTTGAAAACTTTTTGATTATTTAGCTTAATTAAGTTATTTAAAAGCTTTTGAAAGTTGAATCAGCACTTGAGGTGGTCTAGAACTCAAAAACGACTATTTTGTCGTTTTGTGAAGAGAGTCTTGGCTTATTTCAGGCTTATTTCTTGTGATTTTTCTAATTTTCTTTTTACAGATCTCTTAAGTAACTCAAAAGAAGCTTGTGTGTCAAATTTTAGCTTATGGCATCAACTTATAGCTTAATGGGCCAAAAAGCCCATTAAGAATAAGATGCTTTGAAATAAGCTAGCTTAAACACATTTTCAGCTTTTGGGCCTTCATAGTTTTGTTCTTAAAATCAAATTTTAAGTCAGATAGGAGCTTTTGGGCTTATTTGGACAACAATTTTCTTATTGGGCCTTAAAAAACCCATTAAGGGGTCTGTTTGGACTTTTGGCCCATTTCAAGGCCCATTAGGGGTATTTTGTAATTTCAACTTCATTTCTATGTTTATTAGGTTAAAATAAACTAGTTTGCAACTTTTTAGAAATTTTTATAAATTTTGGATTTTTATTGATATTTTATTATTAAAAATTAAAATTTAGGTTTTTCTATTTTTTTCATTTTTCTTAGATTAAATACATTAAGTTAGGAATTTTACAATTTTTAGAATATTTTTATTGTCATTAGATTAAGTTTTAGAATTATTTTAAGTTTTAATAGTTTTTAATAGTTTTTAAATAGTTTTTATTAATTTTAAAATTTTCAATAAGTAGTTATAAATTTATTTAAGGTATTTTAGAGGTTTACAAGTGAAAAAATCTCATTTTGGGCATTGTGTTAATTAAATTTATTTTTAAGCTTTAATTAGCATTAAATAATTATTATTTAATTAAATAAAAGGTTTGAGTGATTTTTGATTTTTTGTAAACTCTAATTACATTTTTTAGGATTTATTGCAATTTTCTAGGAATTTTAGGATAAAGTTTTAATTTTTTCACTTTTTACGGTTTTACGTGTACGACTATTCGTCTTAGTTTAATTCATAATCGTAACCGTCATTCTCTTCTTATCTCTTTTCTACTTTCTTTCTTCATAAATTATAATCACAAAAGTTAATCATCTCTCTACACAACGCACTTGCCTCCTTGGGAAACGAACTTGAACTTCATTGGTCATTAGTGCTTGGTTTTCCTAAACTAACACTTAATACTTTCCATATTTTGCTCTCTTTTCCTAAAGAGTAGTAAAAACACTATATCATTTTGGCGCCGCTGCCGGGGAGGTGTGTTGTGTTTTGATTTGGAAATTGTTGTTTTTATATATAGCCATAATATCTATTTGTATTAGTAGCACTCTACTAATACGTATTATAGGTTTTTCGTTTTTTTGTGAATACTATTACTATATTGTATACGTAGAACAATAAATTCACAAGTACTCCAAAAGTGTGAAAACACAACCTTGATTGGGAGGTCATTACTCAATAATTGTATTCGAATCTCAAACAAGAAATCAAAGGCAAAATAGATAAATACTTCCGTGAAGCTTAATTTTGAAAAACACAAACTATAAGGTGGGTATAAGGCGGGTATTATAAAATATACCCTAAGCAAAAAGGCTCTTAAGTGCTTCGCTCCGCCTCGTTTCCCCGATTGCTTGTGCGTGTTTAGATAAAAAGGGCTAATCGAGGGTTTGCCAACCAAAGTATTATCTAAGTATCATATATATTTTCTTGGTTTTATTTGATTAAACCCTCTTGAACGTTTTGGTGTTCCACCAACGTTCTAAAGTCATCGAAGGTGTTCACTTCACGTGATCGTTTTCATTCCTTGAGGCTTCTTTAATCAAGAGATTTGATTAAGGAGGAGATTTGTAGATTTTTGTCTACTTAATACAATCACAAAATTCAAAAAAGGTAAAAACAATCAAAAACCACAAAAAAATTGGAAAAATAAAAAACACCAAAAAGAATCTTCTTTGCTCATCCCCACGTTGTACGTGACGTTTATGCAAACTCGCAACCAAGCAAGACGTGCACGTAAACGAAGAAACCGAAAGGAAACCACACCTAATCTTTCTAGTGAGGAGTCTCCTATTGACGAACCTATCGTAGAAGAAGAACCAACCATGGCGAATCGAACTATTATGGAGTTACTTCAAGCATCCACCGAGGGTTATGGAGAAGCTATTGTGATTCCCGTTATCCTTGCGGAGAATTTTGAAGTGAAAACGGGTTTGTTGTCGATGATTCAAAACAACAAATTCCGTGGTGATGAAAAGGACAACCCGCACAACCATATCCGCCAATTCAATCGTCTTACCGCCACTTGCAAATTTAAGGATGTTGCTAATGACTCGATTAAGATGATGCTTTTTTCGTATTCCTTAGCGGGGCCCGTTAAAATTTGGGTAGACAAAGAGCCACCCAATTCTATATTGACGTGGAAGGATCTCGTTTCTAAATTTGTGAACCAATTTTTCCCGCCCTCTAAGACTACGCATTTGAAAAACGAGATTTCAAAATTTTCACAAGAATTTATTGAGAGTTTTTCAATGGCTTGGAATAGGTTTAAGGAAATGTTACATGAGTGTCCTCATCACGATTTTCCCAACTTGCATCAAATTGACACGTTTTACAATGGTTTAAATGATCATGAAAGGGATTATCTAAATTCCGCCGCCGGTGGTAATTTTTCATGTAAAACGGTTGAGGAAGCGTTGTAGATAATTGAGAATAGATCTAAGGTGTATAGTCCTCGTAGCACATCGATTGTTCATAAGGCTTCGTCTTCGGCTTCACCTTCTTTGTCTAATACCATCGATGCTTGCCAAATTGAGGCGAACTTGGAAAACAAAATCTTTGATAAGCTTAAAGGACTTTTAATTGAATTCAAAGTTGGAGAACAAAGTGCTCCCGCTACGGCTTAAGCGGTTTAGGTTTCATGTATGTATTGTGGTGGAGGTCATGATTTCTCCGAGTGCATTACCAACGGTGGTAACACTTCGAGTGCCTACGCGGCCACGGGAACTTACAACCAAAACGGTCAAGTTACCCGCTCTAATCAATTTAGTCCACCGGGTTTGCTCCCAATCAAAATGCTAACAACAACTATCGAAACAACCAAGTTGGTTTTAAAAACAATTACAAAGGAAACTATGGGAATCAAGGGGCTAATAATCAAGTTTCAAACAAAAATCAAAACAATGATTTTCAAAACAACAACAAGGGTTTGCAAACTTTAAAAGATCTTCCAAATGAATTTGTTAAATACGCTAATGGAAAAAATGCTAGGTTTGACAACATTCAAAGAGAAATAATTAGCCTAAGATCCGAGTTTAAGAACGACTTGAAGAAGGAGTTGAAAAACGAGTTAGCAAATGAGCTTAAAATCCATACAAACAAAATGGAAGGGAATGTAACTAGGTTACACCAAATTAACAAAAAATGGAACAAGGGCAACATGAAATAAAACAAGAGATGATTAAGGCCGAGAAGAGGCAATCTATGTTTGAGGATAAAATTTCATCTATGTTTGAGGCTATAATGTGCAAACCGTCTTCGAGTAGTCTTCCTAGTAACACCATATCAAACCCTAAGGGGGAGATGAAAGTGATTACCACACGTAGTGGTGACACTTAAGGAACCGACTCCTCAACCAATTGATCCTACGGAGGATGTAATTGAGGAAGAACCCGAGGTGGTGGTTGAAAAGGAGCATATCCTAATCCCACGAAGTACCGTTCATGCCACACCTACGGTTGACCCATTACCACATTTGGAACCCGAGATTCCATAGGATAAGCCTATGCCTCAACCCACACCACCTTTGCCCTATCCATCGAGACTTAGAAAGGAGAAACGTCAAGAGCGCGACAATTACCAATTTGAGCTTTTTATGAAAATGTTTCGTGACGTTCATTTTAATGTGAGTTTTGCCGATGCTTTGGCCATGATGCCTCGATTTGCCGCTAACTTCAAGAGTATGTTGAACAACAAGGAGAAATTGCAACAATTGTCTAGTTTTTCATCGGTTTATCTTAACCGCATACCTCAAAAAGCCGGTGATCCCGGTAAATTCTTGATTCCTTGTGCAATCCAAGATATGGAAGAATGCTATGCCTTTGCCGATCTTGGTGCTAGTATTATCTTGATGCCACTTGCAATATTCAATTCGCTCAATCTTCCTAGTCTTACTCCTTCACTAATGTCTATCGAGTTGGCCGATCATTCCACTATTCCCGCATGTGGATTGGCGGAAGACGTTTTTGTGAAAGTGGGAAAGTTCTATTATCCGATGGACTTTATCGTTGTCGATTTTCCCACGGATCCTCAAGTTCCTCTCATTTTAGGTCGTTTGGTTTTAGATACGTCTATGGCTTTAATTGATGTGCATGCTAGAAAGATCACCTTACGTTTCAACGACGAGGAACTTGTTATAAACGCAACTCAAAATTCTCCAATTTCTCATGTTTATTCCGTTGCAACCGTAAACCTCATTGACATGATTGACGTTGTTTGCGAGGAATTTTCACAAGAAGTTCTAGGTTTTGGTGATGATGAAAATAGTGGCAATCCCACTATGTTAGATCCCATTCATGATAACTCGACACCAACCTTCACTCCATTTGAAGGTGGTGGTTTTACGTTGGAAGAATTCGATGTTCCACGTACTTGTGACGAAGACCTCGACAATGATGAGGACTTCTTGATTATCAAAGATTTTCTTAACGATTTCCCATTTCCTCCACCCGAGGAGGTTATGAGTATCGAGCCCAAATCTGCAATTGAGGAACCACCAATCCTCGAGTTGAAAGATTTTTCCTCCTCACCTTTAATTTTTGGAGGAGGACGACAAGTTGCCGATTATTATTGCGAAAGATCTAAAGGATCACAAAGGGGAAATTGTGTGGAAGTTATCCGACATTAAGGGGATTGATCCCAAATTTTGTACCCACAAAATCTTAATGGAGGAGGATTACAAACCCGCAATCCAATGTCAAAGGAGGGTGAAACCCAAAATTCACGACGTCATCAAAAAGGAATTCCTAAAACTCCTTGACTCGGGAATGATTTACCCTGTTTCCGATAGCCCTTGGGTGAGTCCTATTCATTGTGTCCCTAAAAAAGGAGGAATGGCCGTTGTGCCAAACGATGCCAACGAGTTGATTCCAACTAGACTCGTGACCGGATGGAGAGTGTGCATTTACTATCGTAAAAAAGGAGGAATGGCCGTTGTGCCAAACGATGACAACGAGTTGATTCCAAGTAGACTCGTGGCTGGATGGAGCGTGTGCATTGACTATCGTAAGTTGAATGACGCCACTCGAAAAGACCATTTTCCCTTGCCCTTCATGGACCAAATGTTGGAGCATCTTGCGGGAAACGATTTCTATTGCTTTTTAGATGGTTTTTCCGGTTACTTCCAAATCCCCATCGATCCTCGTGATAAAAAAAACTACGTTTACGTGTCCATATGGATCGTTTGCCTATCGTAGAATGCCATTCGGACTTTGCAATGCACCCGGAACCTTTCAAAGGTGCATGATGGCTATTTTCCATGATATGATCGAGAAAACGATGAAAGTCTTCATGGATGACTTTTTCGTGTTTGGTAGTTCGTTCAATTCGTGTTTGTCGAATCTTGAGACAATGTTGAAGCGTTGTGAGGAAACCAACCTTGTGCTTAATTAGGAAAAATGTCATTTTATGGTTAAAAGTGGAATCGTCTTAGGGCACAAGGTTTCGAAAGCGAGGATTGAGGTAGATCAAGCTATGGTAGATGTCATCACCAAATTACCTCATCCCAAAACCGTTAAGGGAGTTAGGAGTTTCCTAGGCCACGCGTTTTATCGTCGATTCATCAAGGATTTTTCAAAGATCTCTCGACCTATTACACATGTCCTCGAAAAAGATGCACGTTTTGTCTTTGACGAAGATTGTGTATGAGCCTTTGAAATCCTTAAGAGGAAACTTACCGAAGCTCCCATTCTTGTTGCTCCCAATTGGAACCTCCCCTTTGAGCTCATGTGCGATGCTAGTGACTACGCTATTGGGGCCGTATTGGGGCAACGTCATGAAAAACACTTCTTGCCTATTCACTATGCTAGCAAGACGATGACCGAGGCTCAACTAAAATACACTACAACGGAGAAGGAATTCCTTGTCGTGGTGTATGCATTTGAGAAATTTAGACCTTATCTCATCTTGACTAAATGCATAGTGTATACGGATCATTCGACTATCAAGTATCTTATGTCTAAACAAGATGCAAAGCCAAGATTACTTCGTTGGATTCTCCTCCTTCAAGAATTTGATCACAAAATCGTTGACAAAAAAGGAGCCGAGAATCTAGCGGCCAGTCATCTTTCTCGTTTGGAAGATCCTCACCAAAGTGTTTACGAGCCCAAGGAAATCACCAAAACATTTCCGCTTGAGACACTTGGTGTAGTGAATTATAAGCTTGATTCTTCCACCCCATGGTTTGCTGACATCGCAAATTACCATGCGGGCAACTTCATCATCAAGGGTATGACGACTCAAGAAAAACGAAAATTCTTTCGTGACGTCAAGTTCTATTTTTGGAACGACCCTTACTTGTTTCGAACTTGTGGGGATCAAATCATTCTACGTTGTGTCTTTGGCACCGAAGCTTCTAACATCCTTAGAGCTTGTCACGAGGGACCCACGGGTGGTCACCACGGTGCTAATCTCACAGCTAAGAAGGTTTTTGATGCCGGTTTCTTTTGGCCTACTATTTACCGAGATGCACATGCACTTGTGAAGTCGTGTGACTCATGCCAACGACAAGGAAAAGCCTCACAAAACGATGAAATGCCACAAAATATCATCCAAGTGTGTGAGATCTTTGACGTTTGGGGCATTGACTTTATGGGGCCGTTCCCATCATCTCATGGTAATAAGTACATCATTGTCGCCGTTGACTACCTATCTAAGTGGGTGGAAGCTAAGGCTTTGCCCACCAACGATGCTCGTGTGGTAGACAAGTTTTTGAAAACCTTTTTTCTTGGTGTGGAACCCCTCGTGCGATCATAAGCGATCGTTGAACCCATTTTTGTAACGACCAATTTGAAAGGGTCCTAAGGAAATATGAGGTTACACATTGGCTTTCTACGTCTTATCACCCACAAACGAATGGGCAAGTCGAGGTTTCAAACCGAGCTTTGAAGAGGATCTTGGAGAGATCTATTGGGGAAAACCGACAATCTTGTTCGGATAAGTTGGACGATGCTTTATGGGCCTTTAGGACCGCTCATAAGACGCCCATCGGGTGCACTCCTTATAAGCTTGTGTATGGTAAGAATTGTCACTTGCCAATTGAACTTGAACACAAAGCTTATTGGGCCCTTAAGCATTGTAATGTTGATATGGAGACCGCGAGAAAACACCGGAGAATGCAATTAAATGAATTAGATGAATTAAGGGACATTGCTTATGAAAATTCATTGATTTATAAAGGAATGACTAAAAAGTTTCATGATTCAAAAATTAAAAACCGGGTTTTTAACATTGGAAATCAAGTGTTGCTTTTTAACTCTCGTTTGAAAATCTTTTCCGGTAAGTTGAAATCCCGTTGGTCCGGTCCATTCACAATGACTCAAGTTTTACCATATGGGACCATCGAGCTAGCTCAAAATGATGGCCCCAAATTCAAGGTGAATGGACATAGGTTGAAGCACTACTTTGGCGGGGAAGTTCCATCCTTGAACTACCTCGACCAAATCACCTTCCCCAATGATAATTAGTATTGAGGGGATCGTGTCGAGCTCATGACTCGGTAATCAAAAACGAGGTGCCTCGTGGGGGAGTCCCATGCTTATCCTATTTACATGTTATCGCTTTCTAATGTAATAACGTGTGGGGATTTGTGCCCTTCTAACCTTTGTTCCGTGGTTGTTTATGAATTGTGGATTTTAGATGATCATTATCTTCACGATTGGAGCCTCTCGTGTTCGTTTTATGGGAGCACTCGGTCGTTTGCTTTGAAGACTTTCTCAATATCCATGATATATCCTTTGATGTTCTAACCTTAGGTTTATAGCACACTTCATAAACGGCTTTAAATTTAATGGTTACACCATTTCCATGCTAGATTAAGCATTCGCCTACGTCTCTAGTATGGGGGTTTTCCAACCCTGAGACTCGAAACATTGAGGACAATGTTTAACTTTAGTATGGGGGGGGTGAATAGATACTTGCCTTGCCAGACCTTCACGCTTTCCAAAGTTTATCTATTTGTTTATCGTTTTGTTGCAAAATAAGGCTAAAAATAGCCTAATTTTAAAATTTTTCTCATGTTTTATAAGTGTTTGAAGACACGAATGTAGATTCTCCGATGGCGAGAATAAGAGTAATTTTTTACTCGACCGTGCGTGTTGAGCACTTAGCTTCGATTCCTTAACTTTATATTAGGCTAAGTCTCTTAAATGAGGACGAGAAATGATAGAGTTAATTATAAGTTACTATGCTAAACGTAGAGTACTCGTATTCATTCAAAAACTCATGTGTTCTCGTTGTTTGCTTATTCTCCCTTCGCTTGTAAATATTTTTTGCTTAATAAGTATTGACTTAGCGGTTTAGTCTTGATTGTTGGTTTCTAGTCTTTTCTAGTAGCTTCCATGTAATTAAATTGGGAAGACGTTAAGGTATCTCCAGCGTCACGGTTTTGAAGTACTGGCAACCCGAATAATCGAAAGCTTCACCCAATAATAAGATTTCAAGTACTCACCTAAATCAAGCAAACAATTTGAAGCTCACAAGGCCTAAAAATCTATGCAAAATTGAAAGTGAATCGAGCCTTAATCTTTGAAGCTTTAAAGATCCAAAATACGCCTTAGCGTGAGGATATACGTCTTTAGCCATAATAAAACCACCGATGAGGAGGATAATAAAAGGCAAGGCAAGACCAAAGTCATAATAAAAGCTTCATGGCGAAGTTGAATAAAAGATGGAGGTAAACCTATGATAATAAGGCCCTTTCGTTAGGGGGCATATAAAAGTCTTGGTAATAAGTCTCATGTTCAAAATCGTTATAAAACCATGTTTATCGATCCTTCTTGTTGACTTAATTTTTTTACATCGTTGTCTATTAGGAGGGGTTATTAATTCGATGGTCTTGGTTAAACCGTTAAGACTCTATTTTTTGACCTAAATCTCTATTATCGCATAAGTCAAACAATGTATCCTCGAGAAACATTCAAGACAAAATAAAATATAAGAGATACAACTTAGGAAAATGGGAGGATAAGTACGTGATTAGGGCATATGGGTAGTGTTAGCATTACTAACTTATAATGACAATGATCTCGTTGCATGCTTAGCATGGATTGGGGTGAAAATCGAGGACGACAAAATAATTTCTAACGAAGCATTCACGTGTTCTTATTCTATGAACCTAAACATCCCATTTTGCGATGAAAATCATACATTATGTCTAAAACGCAAGTAGTAGCAATAGTAGTAGTGTAGCTAGTTTATCATTCAATAAAGGTGCATAAAAATGAATTTTGGAGGTTCTATGATACTTTATTCTAGCATTGCGTGAGGGCACGACAATGGTTTAGTCTGGGGGAGTGATGACACTGCTTTTACACATAGTCTCATCGTCCAAAATGGGCTTTAAATGCATTAAATATCATCAAAAATGCCAAATATATGCTTGTGTTTGTTACTTGTGTATTTTAGGTACGGATATTGAGAAAATGACAAAAGATCACAAGAATCATGCAAAAACGAACACGGGAAACGAAGCCGCACAATGAACCAAGCCCTAATGAAGATTTTCCAAGAAAAACCCTTGAAGATTTGAAGATTATGCAAGAAGCGCCCTCCACTTTGAAGAATTGGCAAGAATGGTCCCTCAACAATGATGACTTGTCAATATTAGTCCTCCAAAAAGTCAATCATACAAGTCAAGAGCATTATCTATGAAGAAAATGCCAAAACAACCCTTCAAGAATCAACAAATGGCAAGAAATACCCCTAAAAATACTTTGGAAAAGTATTTGGGGCAAAAGTGTGAAAATGGAAACTTGAAATACAAAGTATATCCGGTTTTGGCTAAATAAACTTCAAGTGAAAAGAGAAAGGAAGACAAGGGGCTACATCTGGCAGACAATGATACTTACCTAGACTACTCATGCTTTGACACGTGCCCCACTACCTGGTTTCAACCAATCACAACTCATAACCATGCCACCTCATTTCCCACTCACAACTAACTTAAACTAATTTGGGATTAGTTTATTAAAATGGCGCCTAACACCTTTTGAATCTTAAACCAGATTAAACATGCTACTATTCACACATGAACACGATTTGGGTTTTCCTAATTGTGTTGTAATTAAACCACCAAATGCTCCAGATTTATGATTAAGCATATCATAATCATAACACAACTCTAAAAAACCTTGCCACATCACTCAAGAACCCCACACAAGATTCCCCTGCTACACCTTTGAACAAACTGCCAAAACCTTGACAGCCATCCAACGCCCAAAATTTCTGCTTACTTTCTAAGCTCATTGTGAGCCTTTGGATGCTATTTCACCCTTGCCAACTCACACAACCTGCCAAAGAAAGTCACATGATCCTCAAGCTTTCAAAATCTACAAAGGGCAATATTGGGACTTCACAACATTAGGGTTACGTTTTTATGCTTTCTAGATGATACTTGTAGCCTATATAAAGCATAGGACCCTTTCATTTTCAGTTGCTCTTGAATTTTTTCTTGTTCACTTTTCTATAAATCTCATTTTCATGTTAATGAATTGTGTTTGAAATTGTGAAGAAAAGTCAAGTGCCAATCTTATTTACTTCTTGATATTGTTTAATGTTTGCTAAACTTGAATCTTAAAACGTGTTTTCAAGGAGTGTGCATGAAATTTCATATTTTCCTAAATCTTGATATTTTGCTAAGTTCTTGGTACACCTTTGGAATTTTTGGGCTATAAGTGGATCATAGCACCCTGATAAAGAGTTATCAAGGTGTTGTGAGGATTATAACTTGGGGATAATCAAAGATTGGGGAACAAGAGTTGCATTTATCAAGGATTTGTCACCTTTTTGTTTATTATTTTTGCTTCTAACTTTGTTGAATCTTAGTAGGGTTGTTTGTGGAAGCTTGTGCTTGTTCTTGCTAGCACATAAGCTCAAAAATCCATGGGTCTGGATGTACATCCATGAGGTTTGAACCTTTTTACCCAAAATCTGCTTAAATACTTGATTTTTTGTGATTTGGTGCATTGCTTGTGTTCTTGTTGAATTTATGGATTAATCTTGTTTGATACTGCATAATATAACTGTTATTGTGTTTGATTGGGCTTGGGTAACACTGAAATAAACTTATACTTTTTTAAATCTTGATTTGAAAAAGATAAGGGGTGTGTGGGATTATCTATTCAAGTGCATAGATTGTTATTGTGTTATTGGAAGTTGCTTGTTTGAGTTAGTATCTTCTATTCACTTGGTTGAGTGCTAAAACCTGCAAGTTTTCAGCTTTGTAACCTCAAATTAAAGATTGTGCTATAACTCACTTGTTTTGACTGTTTTTTGACATAAAATTTTGGAAATACCTAGAGTATATGCATGTTTAGGGCTAAAAGGTGTTAAATCAAAGTTTGTGTAACCTGATTTGAAGATTTGAGTGTTTAAAATTGGCTTGGTGGTCAAGTATATCAAAAAAGTAAAAACGTTTGCTTGTTCTTGTTCATCAGTAACTGTTTTGTGCTTGAATCTTGATCTAAACCTTAAACCATTGCATGAAACTTGTTTAGATTTGTTCATTTGAATTTATTATAGCTTGTGTATGCATTTGGTGAAGTTTGGCTGGCTGGTTTTTGCTAAAACTGCTTATTGAGTAAAATCTGCTTATTGTTCAGTCTGTGACTGATCTGGTGATGTTTTGATTAAACTGTGCTAATTCGCTGTTTGAAATTGTGTTTTGTGATTGTTATTGACTCCTTATGATTAACTGATCATTTGGGTGCCTTTGCTTAACTTGAATCCACAAAAAAGTCACTAAAGACAAAAAGTCAATTAAGTCAAGCAGTGGGAAAAGTTTCCACTGCTCAACATCTATAACTAGCCCCTGCTAGTGTAAATTACCATTCAGCTTATTCATAAGCCAATTTGGCTTATCCAGACTTGCAACAACTTATTTTTGTGATAGATCTTCCTCATTTGACCCATTTATTTGATCTGGAGCTTATTAGACTTTGACTTTAACTTTTTACTAGAAAACTCATTAAGTTGACTTTTAAACAAGTGCTTATCTGCTTATTATGGCTTATTGATTGTGCTTATTTGAAAACTTTTTGATTATTTAGCTTAATTAAGTCATTTAAAAGCTTTTGAAAGTTGAATCAGCACTTGAGGTGGTCTAGAACTCAAAAACGACTATTTTGTCGTTTTGTGAAGAGAGTCTTGGCTTATTTCAGGCTTATTTCTTGTGATTTTTCTAATTTTCTTTTTACAGATCTCTTAAGTAACTCAAAAGAAGCTTGTGTGTCAAATTTTAGCTTATGGCATCAGCTTATAGCTTAATGGGCCAAAAAGCCCATTAAGAATAAGCTGCTTTGAAATAAGCTAGCTTAAACACATTTTCAGCTTTTGGGCCTTCAGTGTTTTGTTGTTAAAATCAAATTTTAAGTCATATAGGAGCTTTTGGGCTTATTTGGATAACAATTTTCTTATTGGGCCTTAAAAAGCCCATTAAGGGGTCTTTTGGGACTTTTGGCCCATTTCAAGGCCCATTAGGGGTATTTTTGTAATTTCAACTTCATTTCTGTGTTTATTAGGTTAAAATAAGCTAGTTTGCAACTTTTTAGAATTTTTAATAAATTTTGGATTTTTATTAATATTTTATTATTATTTTATTATTAAAAATTAAAATTTAGATTTTTCAAGTGTTTTCATTTTTCTTTGATTAAATACATTAAGTTAGGAATTTTATAATTTTTAGAATATTTTTATTGTCATTAGATTAATTTTTAGATTTATTTTAAGTTTTAATGGTTTTTAATTGATTTTAAATAGTTTATATTAATTTTAAAATTTTCTAAAATAGACATAAATTTAGTTAAGGTATTTTAGAGGTTTACAAGTGAAAAAATCTCATTTTAGGCTTTTTGTTAATTAAATTGATTTTTTGGACTTTAATTAGCATTAAAAAATTATTATTTAATTAAATAAAAGGTTTGAGTGATTTTTGATTTTTTGTAAACTCTAATTACATTTTTAGGATTTATTGCATATTTCCAAGAATTTTTAGGGCAAGTTTTTAATTTTGTCACTTTTTACGGTTTTACGTGTACGACTATTCGTCTTAGTTTAATTCATAATCGTAACCGTCATTCTCTTCTTATCTCTTTTCTACTTTCTTTCTTCATAAATTATAATCACAAAAGTTAATCATCTCTCTACACAACGCACTTGCCTCCTTGGGAAACGAACTTGAACTTCATTGGTCAATAGTGCTTGGTTTTCCTAAACCGACACTTAATACTTTCCCTATTTTGCTCTCTTTTCCTAAAGAGTAGTAAAAATACTACATCAGTGTGCATGGGGTTAATTTGATGGCTTACACTCAACGATTCCAAGAGTGGATATTGATATGTCCCGAGATGATACCAAGTGAGACACATGTCATTGAAAGGTTCATTGTGGGATTGTCATACTCAATCTGAGGAGATGTGGTTTCTTCAAAACCTACCAATTTGAATGAGGCCATTGAGATGGCGGATGGCTGGATGGACTCCGTTACTTTGGAGGGTGGTGATAATAAGCGAAAATGAGAAGGAAGCCATGGGCCTAATCATGGTGACCAACCTAACAAGCGCCAAGATGTGGCGAAGGTGTTTACTGTGAATGGAGGATTCACCTATCAAGGAAGGTTACCATTTTATAGCAAGTGTGGAAAGCATCACAATGGAGCTTGTGGAAGCACGTGTCACAATTGTTGAAAACCCGACCACTTTGCTAAGGATTGTCGTAGTGCACCGAAGCCCTGATGCGTGGTGTTGGTAACAAGTTCTAAATTTATAAACATAAATTACCGGATTGACTAAAAACGCACGGGCAAGTATAACCCTTTCGTTTGTGTATAGCTTTTATGTGGTAATACCGAGATCGTTCATGGGGATTTGGAAAACCTATGATTATTCTAAAATGAAACTATAATCGTTGATTGTAGCAATTGTTGACAAACAAATAACAAGTAAAAATGTTGAGATTAATAATATGATTAAAGGTACACTTGGTAAAGACTAGTTTGATCATTCTTAATGGTATGATTGTGATGACACGTTAACAAATATGATTATGATAATTAGATGGATAATCCAATCTATTGTTTTCAAAAGCTTTAATCTTCGTTAAGACCTTGGTTAAAGAAAAAAAGCATTAGACTCAATCACTCAATTCAAGACTTAATCCAATTTCAACACATTCGATTCACGGTCGTTTCACGAATTTGCTAACACTTATAATTATGTTTCTTGATAATCAAAACTTCTTAAGAAATGATCAATACAAAAGATAGCCAATCATAGACAAACCGGCTACCACTTGTTGATAGAAAATAACCCTTTCGACCTATGAAATATTTACCATCAAATTAAGTTTTGATAACAATTGTCACATGAAACATAAGTATCAATGGATCATAGGAAAGCTTGACATTGAATTATACATAAATCACGATCACAACCATCACTTCATACTACAAACATCATCCTACCAAGTGTAGAATGAAACTTAGCTACTCATAACAAATGATGAAATAAACTCAGAAATAAAAGTATTATAAGTCATAATCAAGAGTCTTACAAAGTGTAAAAATGTTAGTAATGATTATGGAAATGATCCCTAAGAGTTTCGTGATGATAACTTTGCTTATCGGACTCAAAAACTGACTTTTCTAGCACCACCTTGTTCAAATCCGGGAATGGGAGTTTGGACAAGGATGAGAGAGTTTATTTGATGTAGTAATAAGAAGATGATTAAAAAGGATACTTGAGTTGTGAAAAGATATGTTGTTACATGACCCCAAGGGTCTTATTTATAAGCTAGTTTATGGCATGGAGTGAATGCATGGCTTGGAGCCAAAGACAAATACTTGGAGCCAAAGCATGTCTAGAAACTTCTTGTGTGGTTTTGCATGTATGTAGACACATTTTTTCCTAGACAAATGTTGGAGGCAACTTCACTCATGATGGAGGAAAATCAACTCCCATGTGATGGTGGCAACTTCACTCTTGCCAGTGGCAAGTTGGATGTATGTCGATGGTGGCAACCCTCATGCTGAATATCTTTATTTGCTCCTTGGAAATACTTGTTCTTGCACCCGAAATTGATCTTCAAATGCTTGTAACTTGTACACGGGTCTTGAACTTGCCTAGGATTATTCGTACTCGTACAATTCTTCATTTTTTTGTGTTTTATACTCCATTCCTGCAATTGGCTACACAAAGACTTACAAACACAATTGGGCACAAATATACACAAAAGTATCATATAATTAACCAATATACATGAACAAAAGTACGGACAACGCTCCTAAAAACATGTTGGATTTAGGTGTTATCAAATCCCCTCACACTTAAGTTTTGCTTGCCCTCAAGCAAGAAGAAAATAAAATTAAATCCAAAGGTACATGTATCTTTACAAAAATTCGATGCAAGTCTACCAAGTACAAGTACAAGATAAAACTCATCGTCTTAAGTTTTTAAGGTTGAAAAATTGATATATAAAGTCAATACCCATAAAAAAAATCTAGAAAGTCTTTTATTTCTAACTATACTACACTAATAGAATATGAATTGAAGCAACATGTATCACGACTTAGCACATTGGCTAATCGATACCTTTTATTTATTCTTCTTTCTTCAACTTCCTAACATTATAGCTCATTGGCTATTGTAAAATCCATGATTTTACCATGAGAAAAATGTAATAAAAGTCTACTCAATAATCCTAGATCATTTCTCAACCTAGTAATAGTAATCGAGTTTCGAGGACGAAACTCAAGGTGGCATGTGGATGGTGTAAAACCCGAGATTTTTTGTTCATTAAATAATAATGAAGTATGTTTCAAAAGCCCTTTTTGAACCATACAAAAATCACCGGATTTGAAAATTTGACAAAAGTCATACAAACCGCGTACCGACAATTCAATAATTTAACTATATAAATTATTGTCGAGAAATACTTGATAAACAATTTGATTAAATTGTTTAATATTACATTTATGTACGGAATGATTAAATGAGAAGTATTTCTACTAAAACGATACTTACGTTATACAAAAGATAAATGACAAATACTTGTCGTTTAAATAAACGAACACGTTTTTCGTATTTATACGTCATATAAATACTCCATTTTATTGGAAAAATGATTTTTGGATCAATTACGAAATCCTTGTAAGATGAATCAAAAATTCGTAAACCTCGAACATGACCTGAACCGTGTATTAACGAAAGTTGTAATACAAGTTACACTTTAGGCCCACTTGTGGCCTTAAGAGCCCAACTATTGAACTTGGATAGTAATGGACTTAATAAGCCCAATAAGAAGTTTAAGAAGCCCAACAACTCTTTTGGCCCACTAGACAAGCCACCAAAACATCTCATTTCCCCATTGGGCCAACTCTAGGTTGGTGACACATGTCCATCATGTCCACCTACCTTCTTGTTTCTCATTGGACAAAGTTTAAGTGGGTGACACTTGTAACACTCCCTCTCACCCTATATAAGGGCCTTGTCTACTCTTCTCCTTCATTTTCTCTCACATAAAACACACACACACCAAAAACTCTCTTTCCTTCTTTCTTTCTTTTCTTTTGCCGTGACCCTCCAAACACCATAGATCATCAAAAATTTGATGATCAAGCTTGAATCTTCAAAATCTAATCAAAGACCCATCTTGGAAATCTCAAGATCTACATTTGGGTATGAAAATATCATACATGCATCAACTTTCAAGATTTTCTTTTATTTCCATGGTAGATCTATACATGCATCAAGTAAAACATGTAGATCTAGCCCGGATCTATACATGCATCAAGTAAAACTTGTAGATATAGCCCGGATCTATCCATGCATGGTGGTTGCATCAAGTGTTGACAAGATCTTGGATGTTTGCTTGCATGCATCACTCACTAGTACCACGACTTTGATAAAGCCTCGTAAGATCTACATCTCGTTCTTATTTATCATTCCTTTTATTTTTTTGATCTTATGTATATTCCGAATATATATATATATATATATATATATATATATATATATATATATATATATATATATATATATATATATATATATATATATATATATATATATATATATATATATATATATATATATATATATATATATGTATGTACAAAATGGATTAATGAGTATTGGGACATTGTATATGAAATTTTGAACAATAAAAATCAAGCTAAACAAGCACTAGTAACAATTTGATTCATGACAATTTTTGAACCGTAACAAAAACAGATTGCATGTAAAACTCAGTAGGTTTGGGATACTAAAAACTTACATATTAAGATAGATAATTTTTTTGTGATTAATTCCCCGGGTGGCTCGTCTCGTGACGAATTTTAGATAGTAAGATATGACCAAAATAGTGAAAACTAGTCAGATCTGGACATACTGTTTTGATGGACTGTTTTCTCGTAAAATTTGTATACTGACCTACGAATATGTAAAACTAAAAGTTGTAGATAAAATCATGAAGAACTATAATCAATTGGATGATTTACCAATTCCTTACGGTTTGGAAATGGTGACCAAAATAGTGAAAACTAGTCAGATCTGAATATACTGTCTTCACGGACTGTTTTCTCATATAAGAACTCAGAATCATTGAGAAAGGTAAAACTGTAGGTTGTAGATAAAATCATGACCAAGTAGAATCAATTGGAGGGTTTACCAGTTCCTTACGGTTTGGAAATGGCGACTAAAATGGTGAAAACGAGTTTGGCTGCCCAAAAACAGCCAACTCTTCTAAGTTAGGAAATGGGTTAATTAGCTATGAAAAGTATAAATTTGGGGTAATTAGACTTATAATAAGTGTAGTACATGAGTTAATAATGGTTCTGGTAAAAAGAACACACTTAGATGATTTACGGTTCAAGAGATATGAACAAATTAGCGGGACATGTCGGGAAAATTATAATAAACGGATTATAACTCATTAACGTAAAATGTGATGATTTTTATATAAACCAACGTGGTAGGATCCACTTGTCGGGGATCTTGGACTTATTTATATACTGATGACTAGATGACCCGAGACCCGACCAACGTGAAATATTAAGTGTAGGTGGTTGTGATGCGTTTTAGAACCCAAAAACTATACAAAGTGGACTTGGGCCATAAAAGCCCAACTTACACTGGTAATGGCTATTGGGCCATTATTGGACCTGAGATTAATAACCAATTTAGAGTAGTATACTGAATTTAAAATGGACTTAAGTCATATACTTGGGTAGTGGACCACTATTGGACTTAAGATGGGCTAAAAGTGTCAACTTAGATTTTTTACTTAAAATGACTAAATGTTCACCTAAAAGTTTTATAAAGAATCATAAAACTTATGCAATGTCCAAGAACTTATTAAAACATATTTATTACATATATGTACGATTTATTTCTTGTCTCAATCCTAAGATGCGCCTCGTTATCTTTAGGTCCCATATGATCATGTATCGATTGTTGACATTTATTCTTGATTGACGTTCGTTCTCTACAAACTATTGTGACGATTGTATCAGGTGAGTTTACAGCCCCATTTAAACTTTGATAAAACTTTCCCTTTTGGGAGAGAAAATATGCAAACATATATTAGACATAACTGTATTGTATAAACTTGATTATGATTTATTATTATTGAAACTGTTAAATTGTTGTAAATCGCCCGAATGTTATAAATAGATCTATTAGGGATTGACCATCCCCGACTGGGTGAGTCATGCTCACTGTGCCTTGGCCGGGACAACAGACGTATACCATGTTGGAACTAGAAAGGGGTGTCTTTTTGTAAGACACTATGTTACACCCCACCATGGCGGAATATGGGGCGTGACGTATGGATATCATAACAACAATAGCGTGTCTATAGAGATAACTAAATGAAATGGAAATATCATAAATGGTGACACAATGTCATGAAGATATCTCAAACAATGCAGGCGTCTAGGTAAGTAGGTAACAGGTCTACCTCTTACCAAAGACATACAATTAACAAATAACAAACATATAGGTGTCTACAAAGTATCACTTATTCAAACATAAATTAAGACTAAGAGGAAAGGGGGTTCCTTCAAATGCAATCCTAAGCCTTCCAGCTAGCCTCTCCTATTCTCACGCTTAACCACATTCTCACCTGAAAGAGACACTAAAACACGTCAACATAAAGTTGGTGAGAGTCATAGGTTTAGACTCCAACACCAAAACAGTTATAAGCTGTGAATAACAACCATTAACAAAAGAACATATGGACCATGTGCTACAATTATGTATTAACAACTAACGTTCAAGACTAATCATTCCAAAACAAATCCAAGGCTCCCAACCTTACCAAACACCATGGTACCATAGGCGCCCATACACCTATGTACCAATCCCAAGGCCCCGCCTTGTCATTATCCATTGGTCCCATAGATGCTCACACATCTATGTACCTCCCCAAGGCCCCGCCGTGTCAACATCCCCTTGGTACCAAGTCAAACCATAATAACTGAGACGGTACGTGTCCCCCGATCCAAATCATAAACACAATCAAGAACCACATAGCAGTTAATCACATAAGTGCACACACAAGTCCATCACAAACCATAAAAACATTCACAGCATTAGTTACAAAACCATACAGTGTCTCTTCCATCCCATCTGGAAGTGAAAATCATTAAAAGATATGGGACTATGAAATTCACCTGATTGAGCTTCTCCAAAAGTCCGCGCACTAGCAAAAAGCTAACAAACAAAAGCACACAATCAAAACATGAACCAAACACTAAAATGGCTCATCAACCTATGATGGACATCTAACCTTCTCCCATATATATACCTCATTTATATGCTCTAAGCATCTCATTACACCCCTCTATAAAGCCCTTAACTTATTTTACTTCATAACCCGTCCCGTTAACATTTTACCCAAAACAGTCCCGGTTTTTAGGCCTCCAAACTATAAGCCGTAAAATATACAGTTTTATAAAAACTCTTGAAATATGAAATAAACTAATTAACTAAGTCCTAAATGACTTAAAACCATCCCGAAAAATACTCCCGTGACTAAATACCTCATCCGAGACCTCGAAATGCTAAACAGTAAATCGTAAAAATACGATTTTCTATAATACATATACGTATACGTGAACCATTAAATAACACCATCTCATTTCATAGTCACTACCATGTGAACTCATGAACATGAAATCATCACACATCATTTCACTCACAAGGTACCACGTACCGGAAACGATATCCGAACCACAATCTATACACACCAATTAGCACATAAACACGTAAAGACACGTAACTAGCACAAAATAAAACTAAGTGACGAACCTCAAAACCGCGGTTGTCACATCACTCCCTCCTAATAGAAATCTCGTCCCGAGATTTACTCCTTAGGATCAAACATACCATTAGCAAACAACTGAGGATACTTGTTCTAAATGAACTCCTCTCATTTACACGTGAACTTTAGTTCAAGTCTCAAATTACCACATATACTAACCAACAATATTTAAATTCATTGCCAAACTCTTGACCTCACAGTCAATAAATCTCACAAATGACTCTTCGATAACACAAACCCTTATTAACACAAATCCCGAATAACCGTACATGCAAATATGCATTCTCAAACAACATTTACCAATCTTAATACATGAAATATAACATGTATACCACTCATTTCCCCCAGGTAATTCTATGCTCATAAGCTACTGGTCCGATCTTTCCAAAGATCATAAATGGACCTACAAAAATCTACATCAACTCTTCCATTTTACCAAAACATACCACCCGTTACTATGGGTGAAACTTCCTACATAACTTTGTCACTAAACTCTAGTGGTTTCCTCCTTTTCAACATAGCATCCCTTGTTGCTCTCATCCTTTCCACAAACACCATTACCACATTAGTAGCCTCTTTACCAATTCTAGTCCATAATGGGGACAACTGACCTTTCATATAGTGCCTCAAATGGCATTTATCGACTTCTAGTATGATAACTATCATTATATGAAAACTCAGCCATCGCTAAAGAGTTTCCTAACTCCCTCTAAATCAATCACTCATGCCCTCAGTGTAACTCCTAAGGTTGTATAAATATCTCACTTGCCCATCCTTTTCCAGTTAGCTGGATATACTCATATCCAATCATGTTCATCAACTCCCTTTAGTCCGTACCCTAAACTACTTAAAAATTCCAATTTCCTTACAAAGTGACCTATGACGGTCTTTCACATATCCATTAGTTCTTCCAATCCAAATCAACTTATGATCTATACACATCATCAAAAGGACGGTTATCTCAGTTAGTCTATCAACTGCCATCCAAACCCATGCTACAACTACTTCCATTAAACTTGGATAGCTCACTAGTAGCACCTATACACTTCTTTCTCACTTTTCTTCATGATTTTTTTTATACCCAACACTTCCTTTATACCTACACAATGTCCTATCTTCAAGGTCATATTGCTCCTCATCTTGTCTCAGTTAGACCAAGCCCTTCGTCCCTATGGCACATCACACCTATAACTCCTCATCTATTTGATTATCGATACTAAGCCTCCCAAACAATCAGTATAAGTCAGTGCCATTTCCTTTTCCACACTACGACAGTATTAGCCCGCGTTGTGCTTTATTCTACTCATTAAGCTCTACCAAAGTTTTACCTTCGGTTCCTATCTCGACCTATCTCATTCATGCTTCCCTTCTATACACACTTACTTCTTCTTCCTCAACTCCTACCATACATCACGATGTGATGCTTCCCATCGTTTCTTCCCTTGCCATAATCCTTCATATGGCATTCCATACATATTAGGCTAACTTTTACGCAAAACCCTCTATTCCATCACATCCGTACGCAATCCTTCCAACTTCTCAACTACGTGACTTCTCATTCCTCTGGAAATATGAGATGAATTAGTTAGTCTATCGACTATCAGCCAACTCTCGTCGTACTTATTCCTCCACCCCATTATGTATCACTTTCACCAATTTCGTCCTTACATTGCCCTTTCTAAGCTACTTCTATCTATGTAGGAAGTATAGTCTACGTCCCTTTTTTCCATATGATTGTCCAAGCCACGCAACATACATGTTGATGCGTTCTCTGCTTTAGACAACTCAACTCGTGCAACCTACATCCTTCATCCAAACCACCCTAATACGTCATCCATATAGTTCAAGTTCGTCTCAGCTTCACTTCATTCTTCTTACTCCATATCTCATCAACTATGCTTGCCTTTCCCAGATGGTACTTGGCCTTGCAATTTTCTTTCATCACTTAACTCCACCCATCATGTAACACCCCCAAATTTATACAACTCAATACAGCGGAAGACTCGTTGGTGTTACGGGATAGCACATTACTCACATCATAGACAACGCATAAAAATCGCGTCGTTTAATAATAAATGCATTTCCATTCATAGATATCAAATTTACATAGGTCCCAAGTCATTGTATTTCATACAAGTTTTACAAATAATTTGAATGGAAATTATTATTTAGGTGCGGGCCATGAATTCTTGTTGTCTTCCCGAGAATTACCTTCAAGTACCTGAGATAAAACATGTTAAAAGAAAAGGTCAGCGATAACACCGAGTGAATTCATAGAGTTTTATAAATCCATCAATATAACATCGGTATAAAATTATTACCGAAAATCATTTTGTACAAATCATTGTAATAGGCCATAAAATAGCCAAAGTCATTTTATACAAATCCTTATTGATGAGACTGCTTTTATACATAGTCTCATCGTTCAAATAGGGCTTAAAATGCAATTAATATCATCAAAATACCAAAATATATGCTTGTGTTTGTTGCTTGTGTATTTTAGGTACGGATATTGAGAAAATGACAAAAGATCACAAGAATCAGTCAAAAACGAACACGGGAAACGAAGCCGCACAATGAACCGGACCCAAATCTGGAATTTCCAAAATGGACCTTGAAGAATTGAAGATTGGCAACTTTAGTCCCTCAACTTTTGAAGATTGACACTTTATACCCCTCAAATATTCATAATTATGAATAGGGTCCCTAAAGTTTGAAGATATTACAAGATCAGTCCTTGAAGAATAAAGAATTGGCATAAGAAGTCCTTGTTTCAAGTTTAATAAATTGATGTGCCAAAAATGACAAGATGGCAAACTTGTTATAAAGGGATTTGAAGTTTGTTTGTTGTTTATACAAAATGAAAGGAAGAAGAAAACTTGGGGACCATTACTGCCAAACCACACAACTTCATCCTCCACTCACAAACTTACACGTCACCATAACCCACCCGAATACCCATTTACCCAAACCCTTACCCAACCAACCCACCCATTAACCCAACACCCAGGTTTATTTATTAAATCTGGTCAATAACCAGTCAAACCCCCCCACTTCCCTCCAAACACCCATTTTAAATAATTTGTTTCCCAAAACAGATCTAATCACCCCCTAATTACCCATAAACCCTAAACCAATCCCAGACCCAATTGATTTCATATCAAAGGGTTTTTACTTGATTAATTCCAGATTTCTAATTAGGGTGTTGCTCACCCTAGACCCACTCACAAAACTTCTCCCAACACAACCATGTGACCAGTAGGGTCACCCCTGCTGCGTCACTTTCACCCCAATACCCAAAAAACGACAAAATCAACAGCTAACACCTCTTCCTTGGTCCAAAAGATTAATTCGACAGCTGAGATCAACTCTTCCAACTGGCATATCACATGGGGTTATATTGACCAAGATTTTGAAGAATCGTCCAAGGGCTTTTTAGGGAATTCCTGAATTAGGGTTTTAGGATTTGATTTCCTTGTATTTTTTTATTCCAGCATTCTAGATTATTCTTCTAGCCAATATAAAAGGAGACGCATGTGTCCCTTTTACATTGTTCTTTTTTTTCTCCTTGGTCACAACTTTGTAAGTCCAGTTTTTTTTATGAATGAAAAAAAAGGTTAAAGTTTGTTGATGAGAAGAAAAGAGCCAGCTTTATTTACATTGTTTGATTGTGTTCTAAGTTCCAAGTTTGTTTATTTTTCAAGTTTTTAAAATTTAGTCTTGTTTTCAAAAGTTTCTGAAATTTTGATTTCCTTTGGTGAAATCTTGTTTGTAAGTTGGATGATTTAAGTGTTTTTAAAGGAACATATTTGAGAAGTATTGAAAAGGTTTTCAAAAGGTTTAAAAAGGTTTCAGAAAAATCAGAAAGTATTGTTATTGTGCTTGTTTATCTTCACTTTTTCTTAGCAGGTTGTTGAAAACTTGTTGTTCAAGGCTCAGCATAGGCCCGGGCCTATTTGGAGGTGGTTAAGCAACCACTGAGGGACCTGGATGTAGGTCCCTCTTGGTTAAAATCTTATTCCATTTTCATTTTCAGTTATTTGTGGTTTATGTGATTTTGCATGTAATCTGGTTAAGTGTATGTTTGAGTGCTTAAAATTGCTTATTTAGATATTGTATGCATGCTAGATTGGTTCTAGATTAGTTTGGATTTGATTTGATTTGATTTGCTTTGAAAAAAATTCAAATCTGAAATATTAAGGAGTGTTTGGATAAGGGTTTAAGTAGGGTTTAATATCATCAATCTTGTTTAAAACCTGTTTAGACATACTTCTTAGGTAGTAATTAGGTGGTATTTGTACTTGTCTTTCATTTTGATAGGCTTTTAAACACTTTTGCATGATAAAAATATTGAGATAGCACACTAAAATCAGTAAGTGCACTTTTCTGCTTATTTTTAAGAGAATTTGTGCCACCAATCTGAATCATTGCTAGATTATAGGTTTGTTTAGGATTGTGTATGGTTTTTATGTGATCTGGTACACTTGTATGCAAGATTTTGAGGCTTGAAATTCGTTTTTGTGAGAGTAACATAGCACAATATTCGTCAGTTAGCATATAGCCATATCAGAAACCATCTTGTTCTATTTGGGTGCATTTTTGTGCTTGATTGTGTGCTAAACTTGTTGTTTTTGTGTTGTCTTGACTACCTATACTCAACTGAGTATAGGGGTGCCTTCTTGTCCAACAATCATCCACAAAAAAACCAAGATCAAGCCCTCTTGATCATTATTTTCACAAGTGAAGACTGTTCTTCTTTGTGTTTTCAAAAAAGTGAACTGGGCATCGTTTTTATATTCTGTAAGGCTTAATTTGATCTAAATTGATTTGTGTTTGTGTTTTTGTGAGTTAAGAATCATCAGGTTTAAGTTTTAAAAGTTTAAAAAGAAAAAAAAGAAAAAGTAAAAAGGACGTGGCCAGGACTCGAACCTGCGCCACTCCTCCCACACACAAATGCTCTAACCAACTGCCCAAGGGTCTTTGATTGGTATCTCTTTGCAACATTAGTTATTTAAGGAGTAACTGTTTTTAGCTTATTAAACTTTTCATCTTGTTTATAAGCTATGTTCATCTTATTCCTTAGGGTTTTTTCCCATTTAGCATTTTTCTTTGGTTTTTACTAGGTTTTAGGACTTTTTGGTTTAAAAATATTATTTTTCCCGTAATTATTTAATTTACTAGGATTATTTGAAGTTTATATTTTAGAAAGTAATTTAAAAATAGAAAAAGGCATTGTAAAAATCTGAAAAAATAGTTTTTAGGTTTTTGATCATATTTTTAAGGTTTACAGCTATTTAAGTTTTCAAAAAGTCTAATTTTTTATTTTATTGGATTTTAGGGTTTTTAGCTAACTTTAAAATTTAATATAAAATTATTAAATAGGTTTCAGAAAATTTTAATTGCATTTTTATCTTAGTTACATTATTCTAGATTTTTGGTAATTTTTTAGAATTTTTTTATGAACTTTGAATTTTTTTGAATATTTTAATATTATTTTATTATTTAAAATTGAAGTTTGATTTTTTTTAGTTTTTACATTTTTCCTAGGTTAAGGACACTTAATTAGGAGTTTTGTCACTTTCTAAATATTTTTAGGATTTTTTAGTTATTTTCTAGAATTAATTTAAGTTTTAATTGATTTTAATAGTTTTTAGGTGTTTAAAAATAGTGTAATTTGGTTTTAAAATTTTTAAAAATAGTTTTTAGCTTAATTAGGATATTTTTGAGGTTTACAAACTATAAGATCTTGTTTAGGGCTTTTTAATAATAAATTGTGATTTTTAGGGCTTTAATTAGCATTAAAAAGTCATTATCTAATTAATTAAAAGGTTTTAACAAGTTTGGATTTTTTGTAAACTCTTAGAATCTTAATTTGGATTTTTAGTAATTTTTAGAAATTTTTAGGTTAAAATTTTAATTTTTGCACTATTTACGGTTTTACGTGATCGCCTTTTTCGTCTTAGTTTAATCCATTTTCGTAACCGTCTTTCTCTTCTAATCTCATTTCTTTCTTTCCTTTTCAATCATATAATCACAAATCAATATCATCTCTTAACACAACGCACTAGCCTCCTCGAGAACGACCTCACTTTTAGGGTCATTTACACACGGTTTTCCTAAATCGTGGTGCACGCTTGCCCTATTTATTGCTCTTTTCCTAAAGAGTAGGAAAAACTCCAACATCATTTTGGCGCCGCTGCCGGGGAGGCGTGTTGTGTTTTGGTTGAACAATTGTTGTTTTTATATATAGCCATAATAGTATTTGTATTAGTAGCACTCTACTAATACGTATTATCGGTTTTTCGTTTTTTTGTGAATACTATTACTATATTGTATACGTAGAACAATAAATTTACAAGTACTCCAAATACGTGAGAAATCACAACCTTGACTTGGGAGGTCATTACCCAATCATTGTATTCGAATCTCAAACCAAAGAAAAAGGCAAAAATAGATAAATACTTTCGTGAAGCTCGATTTTGAAAAATACAAACTATAAGGTGGGTATAAGGCGGTTGTATTTCACGACCTAAAGGAAAAAGGCTCTTAAGTGCTTTGCGCCGCCTCGTTTCCTCCGCTTGCTTGTGCGTATTTTGATTTTGAAAGCTAATCGAGGGTTTTGCCGCCCAAAGTATTACTTAAGTATCATATATATTTTCTTGGTTTCTATTGATTAAACCCTCTTGAACGATTTGGTGTTCCACCATTGTTCTAAAGTCATCGAAGGCGTTCACTTCACGTGATCGTTTTCATTCCTTGAGGCTTCTTTAATCAAGAGATTTGATTAAGGAGGAGATTTGTAGATTTTGGTCTACTTAATACATTCCAAAAATCCAAAAAAAAGTAAAAACAATCAAAAACCACAAAAAATTGAAAAAGTAAAAACACCAAAAAGAATCTTCTTTGCTCGCCTTCTCGTTGTACGTGACGATTATGCAAACTCGCTCCAAAGCAAGACGTGCTCGTAAACGAAGAAACAAATCAATCACTCCTTCTAGTGAGGAGTCTCCTATTGACGAACCCATTGTAGTGAAAGAAGCACCCATGGCTAATCGAACTATTATGGAGTTGCTTCAAACACCCACAGAGGGTTATGGAGAAGCGATTGTGATTCCCGCTATCCTTGCGGAGAATTTTGAGGTTAAGACGGTTTTGTTGTCCATGATTCAAAACAACAAGTTTCGAGGTGACGAAAAGGACAACCCTCATAACCACATTCGCCAATTTAATCGTCTCACCGCCACTTGCAAGTTTAAGGACGTCTCTAACGACTCGATTAAGATGATGCTTTTTCCATATTCCTTAGCGGGGCCCGCAAAAATTTGGTTAGAGAAAGAGCCACCCAATTCTATATTGACGTGGAAGGATCTCGTTTCAAAATTCGTGAACCAATTTTTTCCGCCCTCTAAGACTACGCACTTGAAAAACGAGATTTCAAAGTTTTCACAAGAGTATAATGAGAGTTTTTCAACGGCTTGGAATAGGTTTAAGGAAATGTTGCACGAATGTCCTAATCATGGTTTTTCCGACTTGCATCAAATTGACACGTTTTACAATGGCTTGAACGATCATGAGCGTGATTATCTTAATGCCGCCGCGGGTGGTAATTTCTTGTGTAAGACGGTCGAGGAAGCATTGTTAATCATTGAGAATAGGTCTAAGGTCTATAGTCCTCGTAGCACTTCGAGTGTTCGTAAGACTTCGTCTTCGCCTTCGCCTTCATTGTCACACACTGTTGATGCTTGCAAAATCGAGGCTAATTTGGAGAACAAGATTTTTGATAAGCTTAAGGGATTGTTAATTGAGTTTAAATTTGGTGAACAACCCACTCCCGCTACGGCTAAAGCGGTTGAGGTTTCTTGTATGTATTGTGGTGGAGCTCACGATTATTCCGAGTGCATTACCAACGGTGGTAACACTTCGAGTTCCTTCGCGGCCGCGGGAACTTATAACCAAAACGGTCAAGTTCCTCGCACTAATCAATTGACTCCACCGGGTTTTCCACCAAATCAAAATGCTAACAATTATCGAAACAATCAAGTTGGTTACCAAAGCAATCAAAGGAACAATTACAAGGGTAATAACAACTTTGGAAATCAAGGAAGTAGTAGCCAATTGCAAATTCAAAACAAAAACCGTAATTTTCAAAACACGAGTCAAGGTTTTCAAAATGTTTACACTAAAGAACTTCCAATGGACTTTTTGAATTACGCTACGGCAAATGATAAGATTTTGGGAAACATTCAAGAGCAATTGGCTAGTCAAGCTAGGGACACGGCTAAAAACACCAAGGAATTGGCTAATTTTGTGAAGGAAAATCTTAACTTGAGAAATGAGTTGAAAAATGATTTTGCTAATCAAATTAGAGGTCAAAACAATAAGATTGAACAAAGTCATGCTAGGCTTGAACAAAGAATTGACCAAAAAGCCGCTAGTCAAGATCTTAAGTTTAATAGTCAAGATGCTAAGCTTAATGCAATTTTAGAAGCCGTCATGGGGAACAAAGCCTCTACTTCGAGTGGTCTTCCTAGCAACACCATATCAAACCCGAAGGGAGAGATGAAAGTGATTACCACACGAAGTGGTAAGACACTTAAAGAACCGACTCCTCAACCAATTACTCCAACGGTGGAGGAAATTGAGGAAGAACCCGAGGTGGTGGTCGAAAAGGAGCATATCTCAAGCCCACAAAGTACCGCTCATGCCACACCTACGGTCGACCCATTACCAACATTGGAACCCGAGATTCCAAAGGCTATGCCTATGCCCCAACCCACACCACCCTTGCCTTACCCATCGAGACTTAGGAAGGAGAAACGACAAGAGCGCGACAACTACCAATTTGAGCTTTTTATGAAAATGTTTCGTGAGTTGCACCTTAATGTGAGTTTCGCCGATGCTTTGGTCATGATGCCTCGATTTGCCGCTAACTTTAAGAGTATGTTGAACAACAAGGAGAAATTGCATCAATTGTCTAGTTGTTCGTCGGTTTATCTTAATCGCATACCTCAAAAAGTCGGTGATCCCGGTAAATTTTTGATCCCTTGTGCAATTCAAGATATGGAAGAATGTTATGCCTTGGCCGATCTTGGTGCTAGCATTAATTTGATGCCACTTGCAATCTTCAAGTCGCTCAATCTTCCTAATCTTACTCCTTCACTAATGTCTATCGAGTTGGCCGACCATTCCACGATTCGTGCATGTGGTTTGGCGGAAGACGTTTTTGTGAAAGTGGGGAAGTTCTACTATCCCGTAGAATTTATCGTCGTTGATATCCCCACGGATCCTCAAGTTCCTCTTATTTTAGGTCGTTCGTTTTTAGATACGTCTATGGCTTTAATTGATGTGCATGCTAGAAAGATCACCTTACGTTTCAACGACGAGGAACTTGTTATAAACGCAACTCAAAATTCTCAACTTTCTCATGTTTATTCCGTTGCTACCATAAACCTCGTTGATATGATCGACGTGGTTTGCGAGGAATTTTCACAATAAGTTTTAGGGTTTGGTGATGAAGAAACTAGTGGCAATCCCACTATGTTAAATCCAATTCTTGATAATTCGACACCAACCTTCACTCCTTTCGAAGGTGGTGGTTTTACGTTGGAAGAATGCAATGTTCCACGTACTTGTGACGAAGACCTCGACAACGATGAGGACTTCTCGATTATCAAGGATTTTCTTAACGATTTCCCATTTCCTCCACCCGAGGAGGTTATGAGTATCGAGCCCAAATCTTCACTTGAGGAACCACCTATCCTCGAGTTGAAAGATTTACCTCCTCACCTCGAATATGTCTATTTGGAGGAGGACGACAAGTTGCCGGTTATTATTGCGAAGGATCTTTCGAATGATGAAAAAACTGCACTTGTCGATGTTCTAAAGGATCACAAAGGGGCGATTGCGTGGAAGTTATCCGACATTAAGGGAATCGATCCCAAGTTTTGTACCCACAAAATCTTAATGGAGGAGGATTTCAAGCCCACAATCCAAAGTCAAAGGAGGGTGAACCCCAAAATTCACGACGTCATCAAAAAGGAGGTCCTTAAACCCCTTGACGCGGGAATGATTTACCCTATTTCCGATAGCCCTTGGGTGAGTCCTATTCATTGTGTCCCTAAAAAGGGAGGGATGACCGTTGTGCCAAACGATGCCAACGAGTTAATTCCCACTAGACTCGTGACCGGATGGAGAGTGTGCATTGACTATCGAAAGTTGAATGAAGCCACTCGAAAAGACCATTTTCCCTTGCCCTTCATGGTTCAAATGTTGGAGCGTCTTGCGTGAAACGATTTCTATTGCTTTTTAGATGGTTTTTCCGGTTACTTCCAAATTCCCCATCGATCCTCGTGATCAAGAAAAAACTACGTTTACGTGTCCATATGGAACGTTTGCCTATCGTAGAATGCCATTTGGACTTTGCAATGCACCGGGAACCTTTCAAAGGTGCATGATGGCTATTTTTCATGATATGATCGAGAAGACGATGGAAGTCTTCATGGATGACTTTTCCGTGTTTGGTGATTCTTTCACTTCGTGTTTGTCGAACCTTGAGAGAATGTTAAAACGTTGTGAGAAAACCAACCTTGCGCTCAATTGGGAAAAATGTCATTTTATGGTTAAGAGTGGAATCGTCTTAGGGCACAAGGTCTCGAAAGCGGGGATTGAGGTAGATCAAGCTAAGGTAGACGTCATCGCCAAATTACCTCATCCCAAAACAGTCAAAGGAGTTAGGAGTTTCCTAGGCCACGCGGGCTTTTATCGTCGATTCATCAAGGATTTTTCAAAGATTTCTCGACCCATTACACATCTTCTTGAAAAAGAGGCATGTTTTGTCTTTGACGAAGATTGTGTACGAGCCTTTGAAATCCTTAAGAGGAAACTTACCGAAGCTCCCATTCTTGTTGCTCCCAATTGGAACCTCCCCTTTGAGCTCATGTGTGATGCTAGTGATTACGCTGTAGGGGCCGTTTTGGGGCAACGTCATGATAAGCACTTCTTACCTATTCACTATGCTAGCAAGATGATGACCGAGGCTCAACTTAACTACACTACAACGGAAAAGGAGTCCTTGCCGTGGTGTATGCATTTGAGAAATTCCGACCTTACCTCGTCTTGACTAAATGCATAGTGTATACGGACCATTCGGCTATTAAGTATCTCATGGCAAAGCAAGATGCTAAGCCTAGATTACTTCGTTGGATTCTCCTCCTTCAAGAATTTGATCACAAAATCGTTGATAAAAAAAGGAGCCGAGAATCTAGCGGCCGATCATCTCTCTCGTTTGGAAGATCCTCACCAAAGTGTTTACGAGCCCAAGGAAATCACCGAAATATTTCCGCTCGAGACACTTGGTGTAGTGAATTCTAAGCTTGATTCTTCTACCCCATGGTTTGCGGATTTTGCAAATTACCATGCGGGTAACTTCATCATTAAGGGTATGACGACTCAAGAAAAACGAAAATTCTTTCGTGACGTCAAGTTCTACTTTTGGAACGACCCTTACTTGTTTCGAACTTGTGCGGATCAAATCATCCGACGTTGTGTATTTGGCACCAAAGCTTCTAACATCCTTAGAGCTTGCCATGAGGGACCCACGGGTGGTCACCATGGTGCTAATCTCACGGCTAAAAAGGTGTTTGATGCCGGCTTCTTTTGGCCTACTATTTACCGAGATGCACAAGATCTTGTGAAGTCATGTGATGCATGCCAACGACAAGGAAAAGCCTCACAAAAAGATGAAATGCCACAAAACATCATCCAAGTGTGTGAGATCTTTGACGTTTGGGGTATAGACTTTATGGGGCCATTCCCATCATCTCGTGGTAATAAGTACATCCTTGTTGCGGTTGACTACCTATCTAAGTGGGTGGAGGCCAAGGCCTTGCCCACCAATGATGCTCGTGTGGTAGTCAAGTTTTTGAAGCAATTGTTTTCTCGGTTTGGAACCCCTCGTGCTATCATAAGCGATCGTGGAACCCATTTTTGTAACGACCAATTTGAAAGGGTTCTAAGGAAATATGGGGTTACACATCGGCTTTCTACGGCTTATCACCCACAAACGAGTGGGCAAGTCGAGGTTTCAAACCGAGCTTTGAAGAGGATTTTGGAGAGATCCGTTGGAGAAAACCGACAATCATGGTCGGATAAGTTGGACGATGCTTTATGGGCCTTTAGGACCGCTCATAAGACACCCATTGGGTGCACTCCCTATAAGCTTGTGTATGGAAAGAATTGTCATTTGCCTATCGAGTTAGAACACAAGGCTTATTGGGCCCTAAAGCATTGTAATGATGATATGGAGACCGCGAGAAAACACCAGAAAATCCAATTGAATGAATCGGATGAATTGAGAGATATTGCTTATGAAAATTCATTGATTTACAAAGAAAAAACTAAAAATTTGCATGAATCAAAAATTAAAAACCGGGTTTTTAACATTGGGGATCAAGTTTTGCTTTTTAATTCAAGATTAAAAATCTTTTCCGGTAAGTTGAAATCCCGTTGGTCCGGTCCATTCACCGTGACTCAAGTGTTTCCGTATGGGACCATCGAGCTAGCTCAAGATGATGGTCCTAACTTCAAGGTGAATGGACATAGGTTAAAGCACTACTTTGGCGGGGAAGTTCCATCCTTGAACTACCTCGACCAAGTCACCTTCCCCAATGATAATTAGTATTGAGGGGATCGAGTCGAGCTCATGACTCGGTAATCAAAAACGAGGTGCCTCGTGGGGGAGTCCCATGCTTATCCTATGTACATATTATCGCTTTCTAATGTAGCTTACGTGTGGGGATTTGTGCCCTTCCAACCTTTGTTTCGTGGTTGTTTGTGAATTGTGGTTTTTAGATCATGATCTTCGCGATTGGAGCCTCTCGTGTTCGTTTTATGGAAGCACTCGATCGTTTGCTTTGGAGACATTTCTCAATATCCATGATATATCCTTATTTGTTCTAACCTTAGGTTTTTAGCACACTTCATAAACGGCTATTAATTTATTGGTTACACCCTTTCCATGCTAGATTAGGCATTCGACTACGTCTCTAGTATGGGGGTGTTTGCACCCCTAGACTCGAAACTTTGAGGACAATGTTTAACTTTAGTATGGGGGGGGGGGGGGTGAATAGATACTTGCCTTGCCAAACCTTCACGCTTTCCAAAGTTTATCTTTTTGTTTATCGTTTTGTTGCAAAATAAGGCTAAAAATGGCCAAATTTTAAAATATTTCTCATGTTTTATAAGTGTTTGAAGACACGAATGTAGATTTTCCGATGGCGAGAATAAGAGCAATTTTTGACTCGACCGTGCGTGTTGAGCACTTAGCTTTGATTCCTTAACTACACATTAGGCTAAGTCTCTTAAATGAGGACGAGAAATGATAGGGTTAATTATAGTTTACTATGCTAAACGTAGAGTACTCGTATTATTTCAAAAACTCATGTGTTCTCGTTGTTTGCTTATTCTCCCTTCGCATGTAAATATTTTTTGCTTAATAAATATTGACTTAGCGGTTTAGTTAGGATTGTTGGGTTTCTAGTCTTTTCTAGTAGCTTCCGTGTAATTAAATTGGGAAGACATTAAGGTATCGTCAGCGTCACGGTTTGAAGTATTGGCACCCGAATAATCAAAAGATTCACCCAATAATGAGATTTCAAGTGCTCACCTAAATCTAGCAAAAAATTTGAAGCCCCACAAGGCCGAAAAATCTATGCAAAATTGAAAGTGAATCAAGCCTTAATCTTCGAAGCTTTAAAGATCCAAAATTTGCTTTAGCGTGAGGATATACGTCTTTGGCTAATAAAACCACCGATGAGGCGGATAATAAAAGGCAAGGCAAGACCGAAGTCATAATAAAAGCTTCATGGCGAAGTTGAATAAAAGATGGAGGTAAACCAAAGATAATAAGGCCCTTCCGTTAGGGGGCGTATAAAAGTCTTGGTAATAAGTCTCATGTTCAAAACCGTTATAAAACCGTGTTTATCGATTCTTCTTGTCAACTTAATTTTTTAACATCGTTGTCTATTAGGAGGGGTTATTGATTTGATGGTCTTAGTTACACCGTTAGGACTCTATTTTTAGACCTAAATCTCTATTATCGCATAAGTCAAACAATGTATCCTCGTGAAACATTCAAGACAAAATAAAATATAAGAGATACAACTTAGGAATAATGGGAGGATAAGTACGTGATTAGGGCATATGAGTAGTGTTAGCATTACTAACTTATAATGACAATGATCTCGTTGCACGCTTGGCATGGAATTGGGGTGAAAATCGAGGACGATGAAATTATTTCTAACAAAGCATTCACGTGTTCTTATTCTATGAACCTAAACGTCCCAT
Source organism: Glebionis coronaria (assembly GCA_025667525.1). Lineage (NCBI taxonomy): Eukaryota > Viridiplantae > Streptophyta > Magnoliopsida > Asterales > Asteraceae > Glebionis > Glebionis coronaria. The sequence goes on along the minus strand of JANFOE010000290.1, from coordinate 4,840 downwards.
TTTGCGATGAAAATCATACATTATGTCTAAAACACAAGTAGAAGTAATAGTAGTAGTGTAGCTAGTTTATCGTTCAATAAAGTGAATAAAAATGAATTTTGGAGATGCTACGATACTTTATTCTAGCATTGCGTGAGGGCACGGCAATGGTTTAGTATGGGGGAGTGATGAGACTGCTTTTATACATAGTCTCATCGTCCAAATAGGGCTTAAAATGCATTAAATATCATCAAAATACCCAAATATATGCTTGTGTTTGTTGCTTGTGTATTTTAGGTACGGGTATTAAGAAAATGACAAAAGATCACAAGAATCAGTCAAAAACGAACACGGGAAAAGAAGCCGCACAATGAACCGGACCCAAATCTGGAATTTCCAAAATGGACCTTGAAGAATTGAAGATTGGCAACTTTAGTCCCTCAACTTTTTAAGATTAACACTTTATACCCCTCAAATATTCATAATTATGAATAGGGTCCCTAAAGTTTGAAGATATTACAAGATCAGTCCTTGAAGAATGAAGAATTGGCATAAGAAGTCCTTGTTTCAAGTTTAATAAATTGATGTGCCAAAAATGACAAGATGGCAAACTTGTTATAAAGGGATTTGAAGTTTGTTTGTTGTTTATACAAAATGAAAGGAAGAAGGAAACTTGGGGACCATTACTGCCAAACCACACAACTTCATCCTCCACTCACAGACTTACACGTCACCATAACCCACCCGAATACCCATTTACCCCAAACCCTTACCCAACCAACCCACCCATTAACCCAACACCCAGGTTTATTTATTAAACCTGGTCAATAACCAGTCAAACCCCCCCACTTCCCTCCAAACACCCATTTTAAATAATTTGTTTCCCAAAACAGATCTAATCACCCCCTAATTACCCATAAACCCTAAACCAATCCAAGACCCAATTGATTTCATATCAAAGGGTTTTTACTTGATTAATTCCAGATTTATAATTAGGGTGTTTCTCACCCTAGACCCACTCACAAACCTTCTCCCAACACAACCATGTGACCAGTAGGGTCACCCCTGCTGCGTCACTTTCACCCAATACCCAAAAAACGACCAAATCAACAGCTAACACCTCTTCCTTGGTCCCAAAGATTAATTCAACAGCTGAGATCAACTCTTCCAACTGGCATATCACATGGGGTTATATTGACCAAGATTTTGAAGAATCGTCCAAGGGCTTTTTAGGGAATTCCTGAATTAGGGTTTTAGGATTTGATTTCCTTGTATTTTTTTATTCCAGCATTCTTGATTATTCTTCTAGCCGATATAAAAGGAGACGCATGTGTCCCTTTTACATTGTTCTTTTTTTTTCTCCTTGGTCACAACTTTGTAAGTCCAGTTTTTTTTGATGAATGAAAAAAAAGGTTAAAGTTTGTTGATGAGAAGAAAAGAGCCAGCTTTGTTTACATTGTTTGATTGTGTTCTAAGTTCCAAGTTTGTTTATTTTTCAAGTTTTTAAAATTTAGTCTTGTTTTCAAAAGTTTCTGAAATTTTGATTTCCTTTGGTGAAATCTTGTTTGTAAGTTGGATGATTTAAGTGTTTTTAAAGGAACATATTTGAGAAGTATTGAAAAGGTTTTCAAAAGGTTTTAAAAGGTTTCAGAAAAATTAGAAAGTATTGTTATTGTGCTTGTTTATCTTCACTTTTTCTTAGCAGGTTGTTGAAAACTTGTTGTTCAAGGCTCAGCATAGGCCCGGGCCTATTTGGAGGTGGTTAAGCAACCACTGAGGGACCTGGATGTAGGTCCCTCTTGGTAAAAATCTTATTCCATTTTCATTTTCAGTTATTTGTGGTTTATGTGATTTTGCATGTAATCTGGTTAAGTGTATGTTTGAGTGCATAAAATTGCTTATTTAGATATTGTATGCATGCTAGATTGGTTCTAGATTAGTTTGGATTTGATTTGATTTGATTTGCTTTGAAAAAAATTCAAATCTGAAATATTAAGGAGTGTTTGGATAAGGGTTTAAGTAGGGTTTAATATCATCAATCTTGCTTAAAACCTGTTTAGACATACTTTTTAGGTAGTAATTAGGTGGTATTTGTACTTGTCTTTCATTTTGATAGGCTTTTAAACACTTTTGCATGATAAAAATATTGAGATAGCACACTAAAATCAGTAAGTGCACTTTTCTGCTTATTTTTAAGAGAATTTGTGCCACCAATCTGAATCATTGCTAGATTATAGGTTTGTTTAGGATTGTGTATGGTTTTTATGTGATCTGGTACACTTGTATGCAAGATTTTGAGGCTTGAAATTCGTTTTTGTGAGAGTAACATAGCACAATATTCATCAGTTAGCATATAGCCATATCAGAAACCATCTTGTGCTATTTGGGTGCCTTTTTGTGCTTGATTGTGTGCTAAACTTGTTGTTTTTGTGTTGTCTTGACTCCCTATACTCAACTGAGTATAGGGGTGCCTTCTTGTCCAACAATCATCCACAAAAAAACCAAGATTAAGCCCTCTTGATCATTATTTTCACAAGTGAAGACTGTTCTTCTTTGTGTTTTCAAAAAGTGAACTGGGCATCGTTTTTATATTCTATAAGGCTTAATTTGATCTAAATTGATTTTTGTTTGTGTTTTTGTGAGTTAAGAATCATCAGGTTTAAGTTTTAAAAGTTTAAAAACAAAAAATAATAAAAAGTAAAAAGGACGTGGCCAGGACTCGAACCTGCGCCACTCCTCCCACACACAAACGCTCTAACCAACTGCCCTAGGGTCTTTGATTGGTATCTCTTTGCAACATTAGTTATTTAAGGAGTATCTGTTTTTAGCTTATTAAAGTTTTCAACTTGTTTATAAGCTGTTTTCAGCTTATTCCTTAGGGTTTTTTCCCATTTAGCATTTTTCTTTGGTTTTTACTAGGTTTTAGGGACTTTTTAGTTTAAAAATATTATTTTTCCCGTAATTATTTAATTTACTAGGATTATTTTAAGTTTATATTTTAGAAAGTAATTTAAAAATAGAAAAAGGCATTGTAAAAATCTGAAAAAATAGTTTTTAGGTTTTTGATCATATTTTTGAGGTTTACAGCTATTTAAGTTTTCAAAAAGTCTAATTTTTGATTTTATTGGATTTTAGGGTTTTTAGCTAACTTTAAAATTTAATATAAAATTATAAAATAGGTTTCAGAAAATTTTAATTGCATTTTTATCTTAGTTACATTATTCTAGATTTTTGGTAATTTTTTAGAATTTTTTTATGAACTTTGAATTTTTTGAATATTTTAATATTATTTTATTATTAAAAATTGAAGTTTGATTTTTTTTTAGTTTTTACATTTTTCCTAGGTTAAGGACACTTAATTAGGAGTTTTGTCACTTTCCAAATATTTTTAGGATTTTTCAGTTATTTTCTAGAATTAATTTAAGTTTTAATTGATTTTAATAGTTTTTTAGGTGTTTAAAAATAGTGTAATTTGGTTTTAAAATTTTTAAAAATAGTTTTTAGCTTAATTAGGATATTTTTGAGGTTCACAAATCAATATCATCTCTTAACACAACGCACTAGCCTCCTCGAGAACGAACTCACTTTTAGGGTCATTTACACACGGTTTTCCTAAATCGTCGTGCACGCTTGCCCTATTTATTGCTCTTTTCCTAAAGAGTAGTAAAAACTCCAACATCACTTATCAAAATCATAATATAGGCTTTCGCCTTCAAAACCATTATACGAACCAATGTCGTAAAAATATCATACAATACGTTTTTATGACGTTGTATAGAAATAAAAACCGTCATATGAATATGGTTATATAAAACCAAAACACGAACATAATATCAAAGATAAGACCCTGTATTGCTAGTCAGGCAATATATCACAATTCAACGTTTAAAGCAGTATTTCGTTAATTGGATTATTATAAGCCGCATGACATTGTTACCTTACTACAACAAACAACGGGTAGCTAGCCCGAAACTCATTTGCCCATCTAAATTAGCGTGTCGTCACAAAGGTCACGCTATGTAAATCTTCTCATACATAAATTCGCTTACCAATCAATGTGGCACGACGGGGATCAACCGTCAAGGCGCGAACTGGGGTGATCGTCCCCAAATAGTACTATTATATGCATAAGCGTCTACCAAATCCCGGTAGTTCACAATTCATGCTAATGGGACTTTTAGTGACATAACCTAACTTTAATAATCCATTTCATTTCATCTATCGGGTCATTTAATCATTCATCGGGTCATACAATCATTCGGGTCCAAATCAATAAACAAACAATCGGGACAACTAGTGTCCTATTTCATAAAAACTAACATGTTATCTCCCTCGCGGGTTTATAAAACATTTCATAAAAACATTTAAAAGAGTGCGAGGCTATGAACTCACGTTGATGTGGGAAGGCGGGTTATCGGCAATTCGGATGTACGGTACGTGCTTCAATCACGGAAACCTAGACAAATAAAACTCGTCTTAGACTCATGTCCAATGACTTTATAAAAATAACAATTATGTATACATATGATGATTTTATATATATGATGATCAAGTGGGTTTATATATTCTCATTTACTCATTTTTGTGTTATGTGTTGATAACTTTTATACTAGTTTACTAGTTTTACCTATTTACATATTTTAAGTCCAATAAACTTATTATAAGTTCTTTAACTTGTATTAATCCATTTTATACTTGTATTATCAGTATTTACACTTTACATGTTGGGCCCAATGGGTTAAGCCCAATAAGTACTTTTTATAAGTGTTTAACTTATTTAGTTAAATTATTAGTCCAATATGCTAACTTAGCTCGTTAATGTCCGTATGTCCTATAGTTCGGGTTTTATAGGTTTTTACTT